>OZ024715.1:3017470-3219545 GCA_964016945.1 Microplitis deprimator | reverse complement strand
TTTTCCCATGCTAAAAGCACGTAAATTTAGTTTTTTTTCTTTTCAATTAATAAAACTCAGCCCCACTTTTATGTATCGTATGGGTCCAAAGTTTTTTTTAAAGAGAATTGTATGCTCTTCAAAAAAGCCAGTATTTGCTTAGCTCTGAGTTCAACTCTAGCTCTCCTGTGAGTCTTTAATGTCAAATTTCGTATCAAATCGATGTTTTTTTGCTGTTAACTCATGAACGGTTGAGTCTAGAGAAAAAACGTAAGTGACTTCTTTGTAGAAAATTTAATTTTCTATCAAAAAGGTTATATGACTTGTATCTCTAAAACTATTATTTTAAAAAATATATGAAGTTAAAGTTATTAAAATTTTTAATTTTAGCAAAATTTCGAGATTAATTATTTTATAATTAAATAATATTTATATTTCTACCGTACGATGGACGGTGTGGCTCAATAAGTTATAGATTAAATTGAACGGAATATAGTATAGTGCCGGATAGCTCAACTGGTAGAGCACTCGGCGCGATACCGACATGGTCTGGGTTCGATTCCCAGTTCGGGCTATCTATATTTTTCTCAATTTATCTATAAATTGTCTTATTGAGAAGGTTTGCATGTTTAGGTTTCCACTTATTAAATTGTCTTAATTTCTTACTTAATAATTAAAAATGTCTGGAGCGCTGCCGTGGCAATTAAACCAATTAAGTCAAGGTCACAGGAAAGCAACCTTTTTCTAAAAACATAATTAGCTGATAAACTAAACGCTGCTGTAGCGATAGTTTAAAAACTAGTAAGCGCTGCTTAATAATCAAAGGACTAACATAAAAAGCATATTTTATTATGTAAAATCATTAGACTGCCAAAAATGTATGTAAGTAAGCTATCATTTTCGTTTAAATTAATGATTATTTTGATTTAATAATTAAAATACTATCAGTAATTTATGAAAGATAATGATTAATACATAAATATACAAAATATAAAAAATACCCTTAAATATTCATCCAAATTAGTTTAAGAACCCATTTAATTTCGAATTTATTCCTAAAATAGATTGTAAATACATAATTTTGAATATCTTACAAATTTTGATTTTTTTTTTCGTAAGAAATTAATAAAATAAGCCGAAAAACTACTAAAAATATAAATATTATTTAATTATAAAATAATTAATCTCGAAATTTTGCTAAAATTAAATATTTTAATAACTTTAACTTCATATATTTTTTAAAATAATAGTTTTAGAGATACAAGTCAAAAAACCTTTTTTATAGAAAATTAAATTTTCTACAAAAAAGTCACTTACGTTTTTTCTCTACACTCAACCGTTCATGAGTTAACAATAAAAAACCATCGATTTGATACGAAATTTGACATTAAAGACTCACAGGAGAGCTAGAGTTGAACTCAGAGCTAAGCAGATACTGGCTTTTTTGAAGAGCATACAATTCTCTTTAAGAAAAACTTTAGACCCATACGATACATAAAAGTGGGGCTAAGTTTTATTAATTGAAAAGAAAAAAACTAAATTTACGTGCTTTTAGCATGGAAAAACTTCAACGACGTTGTTCCAGTGGTTAATATTAAAATTAAGAGCTCAAAATTGGACCGAATTTTTATTTTAACATAAAGATAAGATTTTCGATGGGAAGCGAAAAAAAAAAAATGTTCGTTTCAAACGGAGCACCCTAATATATATATATATATCAGGTAAGTGTGATATTTTGAATTTAAAATTTTTACCGCCAGAAGTATAGTTCTTTATTAATTTTTAAATATTATGAAGTTCGAAAAGAAAATCGATTGATTTGGAGAGAAAAAAAAATATATCAGGTAAGTGTAATATTTGAATTTAGAATCATTACTATCATAAGTTTAATTTATTCAAATTTGAAAATTTTACCGCCATTATCGATCACTAGTATTGATGTGTGATATAAGTTTATCTCAGTAGAGGTCACCTCGGTATATATAACCCTTTCCCGCCCGTAAATAAAAATCAATTTTTATTCGATATATATGATTTATTGATTCTTAATAATAATGCTCAATATCGCAACAGGATATGTATTCAATTGTATTTATTTTGAATTTTTTACCACCATAAATATAATTGTTTATTAATTTTTTTAATATGTTATTTAATTTTTAATATATTCTGAAGTTTAAAAACAAATTGTTTAATTGATTTGAAGAAAAAAATATTTGTGAGGTATATGAAATTATTGAATTTAAAATTTTTACTATCATAAGTTTAATTTATTCAAATTTAAAAAACTTTACCGCCATTATCGATCACTAGTATTGATGTATGATATAAGTCTATCTCGGTAGAGGTCACCTCGGTAGATATAACCCTTTTCCGCGCGTAAATAACAATCAATTTTTATTATATATATGATTGATTGATTCATAAAAATAATGCTCAATATCGCATTAGGATAGATATTCGATTGTATTTTTGATATAAAGTACATCAAAAAATATTTACTGTCATTTTTACGTTATAACTTGCCGGTAACAATACAACTACGTCATAGTGTAATGGACCAATTAGGACTCAAGTTTTTAGGCCTTATGCATTCTCATTAGTCGTCCAAACTAGACACAGAAAATTATTTACTTAAGGAGATAAAAATCTCTCCTTAAATCTCAAATACCGTCTAGACACGTTTGGCGTTGACCACGAATTTTTGTAAGTATTGTTTTATTATTAAAAAATATTATTAGTTATTTATCAATCTATTTAATAAGTAGACAAAACTTAATAATTAAACTATATATATATATATATATATATATATATATATATATATATATATTTATAAGATTTCATACATTGCTGATTGTTTTTTATATATTTCTATTCAATAGAAAAGTTAATAATAATTATAATTAAAATTATAATATTTATTGAAAAAACAATTTTTTTTAATATATATAGATATATATATATATATATATATATATAAACACACACACACATACACACACACATTGTTTGTTCATTGTTGTATATATTAAATAACAATTATGAAAATAAGTAACTTGGAAAGATGTTGATGTTTAGTCTAAATTCAATGCTAGTATATCCTTCTTATAATTAATAATTATTTTATGTTTACAGGATACTGCATAAAAAAAAAAAAAATTCAGAATACTAAGAACATTAACTATATTAAAATTTTCATCGTTAAAAAAATAACCATACAGATTGATACAGGTAATTTTTTTTATAGACATTTAATTTTCTAAAGCGTCTCATTCAGAAATAATTTTTATTTAATCATTTATTTATTTTGTTTCAGTAAATTAAATTTTCCAGTAACATCATCGTTATGGGTAATATATTATCTCATGAAATTATCATACCTGAAGAATGGTTCCTCAACTTCTCTCATGACCAGATAATTGATGAAATCACTTTGCATTTGGAAAACATAAAGAAGAAAAATGAAGTTATCAGCGGTTCTACATTTGGAATGGATAATATTCAAACGAAAATCGAGATTATACCAGAATCATTATGCTGGTGGTTTCAAAGACTTGGAGATGAAAAATTGAATCCTAAATCATATGTTTTTTCAGGAAATCTCCTCATAGAGATGCTTCCCGAGTTCGTAATTGAAAACCAATTTCACCATGTACGACGAGAGTTAACAATTAAATTGAATCGATTACAAAGATCTTACATTTTTCATGATATTGGATTTTATGATGAAGTAAATTTTGAACGGTTAGGTGCGGTTCAAATCCTACAATATAATGCTATTCTACCAAAAGCTTGGTACAAAAACCATTGAACAATCAGTGACATTGTTGATGATGTGGGTGAAAAGTTAATGAGATATTTTAATGAAGAAGAAAATATTCAAAATGCCGTGGTCACTGTAGCGGATATTCCAACAATCTTAAAAATAAATCATGAAAAGTTGTACTGGTGGTTTAGTCTCTGTGAAGATAATGAACCCAACATCGAAAAATACACATTCACTGGATCGTTAAAAGAAATTTTATTTCCCGAATTAAAGGTTGAAGAACAGCAGCTGAAAACAGCAATGGAAATTTTATTTCCCGAATTAAAGGTTGAAAAACAGAAGCTGAACACAGCAATGGAAATTGATTCAAATCAATCGGAAGAAGATTTTTAATCAGTTATCTATTCAGATGATGATATAGAAAAAATCTTGAATTATTTATATGAGAGTGAAAGTAGTGATGATATGGAATTATAATAATAATATCACATGCATTTATTTTATGAACCATCGATATTCATTTTATATGGATCTTGTTAAGGATTTAACATATTTAAAACTATTAATATTAGTAGATACATATATTGATTATTACTTATATTTATTTTATAAAAATATTGCTATAAATTTAACATATTTAAAACTATTAATATTATTTACATTTATTTTATAAAAAAAAAATATTGTTAGGGATTAAACAAATTTGAAACTATTGATGTTATTGGATGCATGTATTGATTATAGAAAAAATACTATTAGATACATATATTGATTATTACTTATATTCATTTTATAAAAATATTGCTATGAATTCAACATATTTAAAACTATTGATGTTATTAGATGCATGTATTGATTATAAAAATATTATTAGATACATATAAACTACACTACAACTATTGTAATCAATACTTATCAATGAATTGTCGATTTCTTATTCATAATCAATAAACAATACTTTTTTCTGTATGTAAGATTTTATTATAATAATGATATATCAAATGAAGATTCTGTTTTTTTTTTTTTTTTTTTTTTTTCATGCATCTTCCTTAAAATTTATGGTATTATAATTTTCTATAACAAAACTCCAGTATTAATTTGAGAATCTAGACATTCAAAGTTCGTACGTTGTCATGACACATGTATATAACTGATGGATTTGAACTCCAAGCGTTGCGCCTTCTCTACATCTTCTTCCGCCAATACTATTCCCCCACTATTCGTGATGTGAAATGACACTCATTCTTAACTTTGGTCTGTTACGTCGAATTTTTAATAAAAGCAGGCTTTGAGCCTTGACTATAATATGACAACGTGTTAAGGATGCCAAATTATGAGCGAAGAACTCGACCTACTTAAAAATCGGACTTATTAAGTATATTTGGTCCTAGTCTTTCGACCAATAGACCGGGGACAAGAAACCTTAGTGAAGGAATGTGTAAATTAAAACATGAATTTAAATTATAAATAAATAACTATATTGTTACAAACAAATTTCGATTAAAAACAGTTAAAATGAAAAGATTGAAATCAAGGTTATATAATACAGAATTATTCGGAATTTAACTTGTTTACAAATACTAAGTAAATTTTAGATACGAATGACAATTATTTCTTTTACGCTGTATACTACAAAAATCTAATTATTTTGAACATGCCATCAATTAGGTGGCTTATGTGAGTAATACTCCAGCCTACTCTACTTGAAATGACTGGTAGAAAATGTTTTTTAATGATACAGTACAAAAATATTAATATATGAGACATTAAATTTCGTGGACTTACTACATATTAAATGGCGATAACTTTACATGGATATTTTATTGAAATATGCGTTGATCGAAGGTCTTCATCCTTTGGTAAATAATTATTGGCCTATTCCTTACTTCATATTTAAAATCGACTACGTGTACATCTTTCATTGTATCAGGTTTTTAAAAACAAGGTGGCTAGCAGCCTACTCTTTACTATATGAAAATGAGATCACTTGGATATAGGAAGAATAACGGGTATTAAGTTAATAGTTCGGGACTCACGACATAACTGACTATTTTTGGGTCAGTTCGTTAGAGTTTCGGAAAAATGGGTGGTTTCTCAAACTTCTGTATTTGGGGGACATTCTCTTCCCACGTTCTTCCACCTCCACCCAAAAGTTTTCCACTTCCTTTCGGAAAACCATTGTTTCGGGGCCGCACTATCCCTTCCACATTGATTTCCCGTTTCCCTCTCTTTCAGTTCTTCACAACTCACTGCTCTTTTTTGTTAATAATAAATGTAATAATAGTAATAATAATAATAAAAGTAATTGATATTACTATTTTCATAAATCTTAATAAATAATTCGATTTATTTTTCCTTAAATTATTGTTAAATGAAATTTTCTATTTCTATTTTGTTTGAGTTTTATTCTAATATTTTAATATATTATTTGTCTTTAAATTCTGATATTTTAATGTTTCATTTTATTTAAATTAAATTCTCATATTTTAATATTTTATTATTTTTAATTTGAATGTTACTATTTTATTTTATTGTTTTTCGCTTTAGTATTTTACTCTTAACAATATTTAAAATTGTTAAATTTTATCATCTACCTAAAACCTTTTAATTTTTATTTATTTAAACATTCATTTGTCTAGACACCATAATTTATTTTTAAGTATTTTTCAATTTAGAAACATATCAGAAATGCATTACGATGGTACTATTTACTTTAAGTCTTATTTTAGAGTGCAGTTGTGATAAGAAGTGCGTCAACTGCCACTCTGACCATGGTGAGGATTAAAATTCCTTTTCACTTAATATAATATTCGAATATGAATTATGTGTTGAGACAAATTTTAAAAACTACAATAGAAGTAAAATAAAATGATAATAATATTAAAACTAAAAATTTATTCGGACGTAACAGGTCAAATCACGAGCAATTAACGAGCAAATGCTCATCTTAAGAGAAATTTCAGTAAAAAAAAAAAATGTTCATGAATTTTTGTGACTGACCAAAAAAAAAAAAAAAATGACTGTCATTTCACATCACGAATAGTGGGGGAATAGTATAGGCGGAAACAGATGTAGAGAAGGCGCAACGCTTGGAGTTCAAATCCATCAGTTGTATACATGTGTCGAGACAATGTACGTACTTTGAATGTCTAGATTCTCAAATTAATACTAGAATTTCGTTATAGACAATTATAATACCATAAATTTTAAGGGAGATGCATGAAAAAAAGGAAAAAAAAAAAAGGCCATTCGGCAGCCGAAATGGAAGGTAGATTTTTCAATTAATTGATATAAAAAAATAGTTTTATACATACATATCTTGTTAGTGTATAGTCATGATATGAAATTAGACTCGTTTTCTAGGAGTGAGGGTAAAAAAAGACAACGATTATTATTGAAAGAGAACTTCAGATAGTTGATTTGACATAACATTATACAGGTAATGTACCAAACTAACCTTCACATAAATAAAGTATTGAAAATTTAATTAGTATGAGATCATAATTGTAATCGCTGTTACCATGACAAGCCCAGTTAAAATAACAGAAATACTTTCAAAATATACAATAGCTGTGAAATTGACAGGTTATTTTGTTTACAATAAAATACACGTGACAAAATTGTATTATAATGGGAAATTCATAAGTTATGTGGAATGAAAACCATATTTTCAACATTTTTGATTTCATTAAAAAGTTCAAGGGTATCAAATTATTGGAAAAAGTAGTCAAAACATAAAGCTTAAGGTCATTAATGCGAGATTATTAGTCAAGCTTTTAGATACTTTTTACGGAATTTGTCTATAAATATTAGTTTTAAAGTTATATGAGCTTTAGCAGTGATTAAAAAATGATTTTTAGCAAGAATCATGAAAATTTCAAACAGCCATAATTTCAAAACTATTTGAACGATTCAGCCCATCTTTGAACTTGATCAAGATAATCGCTTCTAGAATAAGTGTAACAAATTTCATCAAGATCCGATAAGAACTGTGGGTGCTATCGTAATGACAAGACAAGTGATAATCATTGGGAGTAGAGGTACATTTGATACATTATAAGTAATAAAAGAAATACTTTTAAAATATAAAATAGCAGTGAAATTTACAGGTTAATTTGTGCACAATAAAATACAACTGACAAATCTGGATTATAATGGAACAAGCATAAGTTCTGTGGAATGAAAACCATATTTTCAACATTTTTTGATTCCATTAAAATTTTCAAGGCTATGAAATTATTGGAAGAAATGGTCAAAATATAAAGTTTAAGGTCACAAATTGAAGCTTATTAGTCAAGCTTTAAAATACTTTTTACAAAAATTATCTATGAGTTTTAGTTTTAAAGTTATATGGACTTGAAAGTGATTAAAAATTGATTTTTTCGAAAAGTCGTTTAAATTTCGGACAGCCATAACTTCTAAATTAATTGACCGAATCAGCCCATCTTCGAACTTAACTGTGGTAACCACACATAGAATAAGTGTAGGAAATATCATTAAGATCGGATAAGAACTGTAGACGCAATCTTGTCCTCAAAAGTCGGTTCTATTACATAAATATATAAATATATATATATATATATATATATATATATATATATATATATATATACATACATATATAAATTTTTCAACGAGTGGTATTTTTGAACTCTACTCAACTAATTATGATAGTTTATGACGAAATCCCTTGTAAAATCGACCATGAGGACAAATACAATAGTTAGATTTTTCAATCAATACATGCATCTAATAACATCAATAGTTTTTGATATGTTGAATTCTAAGCAATATTTTTATAAAATAAATATAAGTAATAATCAATATATGTATCTAATTAAATTTTTTTATAATCAATACATGCATCTGTTACATTCTGGCTTATCTGTTATCAGACAGAATAATTTTTTATTTGACCAGGTTGACGTCGTTAGGGTGTCGATAGACCCCAGGTGCGTCAGCTGTTGACCTTCCTTTATTTTATGCAAAAAGTTTAGTCACTTACCATGGTGGAGATTATGGGCCCCATAAGTCGGCCCAAATAATCCCTTTCTTGAGTAACTTCTTCTCCTCCGCCGGTGCGTATGCGTCTCTGCCGGTGGCCTTGAAATAGGCCTCAGAATAGAATCCGTACCATGGGTCGTGGAATGAGATGCTTCCACTGAGTGGATGGACGGATGGAACGTCCACAGAAACCAACGGCTCAACAACACACGAGCTCGGAGGCTCAACAACACACGAGCTCGGAGGCTCAACAACACACGAGCTCGGAGGCTCAACAACACACGAGCTCGGAGGCTCAACAGCACATGATTTTGATGTCTCAATCGAATCGTTGGCGACCACTCGCGGTATTACTAGAGTTACCGGCTCGATAAGGACTTCCTCTGATCTTATTCTCGGTCGACCTTGTGTAAGGTCCGTGATAACGCCTTGAATTACGCGACCGAGCTGTACAGTACGTCCTGATCTCCTGCTTCGTCGGTCTCGAGGCGTAAAGGTTGTTATGATAGGTGGTAAAGGAGCCCGAACTGCTGATTAGCGCTCTGAGCAAAGGAAGGGTGGAACAGCTAGTAAGCGCTCGCCCCTTTAAGGTTCTTAGACAAAGATTTATGTAAAGGTTAAATTTTAGGTTTTATTCCTTTAAACCGGTGGAGACAGAAGAATCAGTCAGTCAATTGTACAGAGTTTCGTGCTCTTTGAGATCTCGCGATCGACTGCCCTGATTCTTCAGCTCCTCGACTAAGTACATTCGTCAAAGTGTTAACGTTGCATCTCAGGTTTCCTATGAGAGAATCGTCGTGGCCCGGGTCTCATGCGTCGTCATCTGTTTAGACTATCCGCGAGCCACGGCGATTCTCTTATCGCAAGAGATTTCCGTTACATTGTTGGTGATGAATAAAAATGTTATCGCCAACAAAGTAACGATTTATTAATTTATTATTTATTTATGATTCTAAAAAGTGTCGAACCGTTTATTCGCCCACCGTGGCGAATAAATAATTCGAGACTTCAAAAAAAAAATTTTCTAAAATTTTTATGTAAATTTAATTAGAGCCAGAACGTAACACATCTAATAACATCTATAGTTTTAAAAATGTTAAATTCATAGCAATATTTTTATAAAATTAATATAAGTAATAATCAATATATGTATCTCATAATATTTTTTTTATAATCAAAACATGCATCTAATAACATCAATAGTTTCAAATTTGTTCAATCCCTAACAATATTTTTTTTTATAAAATAAATATAAATAATATTAATAGTTTTAAACATGTTAAATTAATAGCAATATTTTTATGAAATAAATATAAGTAATAATCAATATAAGTGGTTGAATAAGGGGGTTCTTGGACCCAAAATTAAAACAGCACCCTACCTTACTGATCTACGATAAGCGTGATTGTTGGTAATGTAGATTTATTTTTATCAATATTTTGTGCTGTTGTAGGTAATGTAGATCTATTTTATCGATATTTGAGGCCTTTTTTCATTTATATGGTAATGTAGATTTGTTCTTATCGATATTTGAGTCGTTATCGGTAATGTAGATTTTATTTTATCGATATTTGGGACCTTATTTTCATATATGTGGTAATGTAGATTTGTTCTTATTGATATTTGGGACTGTTATCGGTAATGTAGGTTTATCTCATCAATATTTTGGACCTTTTTCTCATTGATGATAATGTAGATTTGTTGGGACTTGCTCATGATAATGCAGGCTTGGTTGAAGCCCGATTATGGTAACGCAGATTTAATCGGAACCTGATAATGATAATGAAGATTTCGTTGGGACCTGTTTTCGCCGATCGATAAAAGCAGATTTTTGGGACTTAGTGAATATTCAAGAACTTTTTAGTATATATATTTTTTAATTTTTACTGTTTTACGTAAGATTGGAGGGGATCGAACATTCGAGAATTATCTCGAATTTTCTACGCATGAATTGGTGGGAAATATTTTTTTTCATTCTGGATCGTTCTAGACCTTTTAACAGCTGTAAGGAGGCGGTTTATGAACAACAATTCGAAAGTTTTTCCGAGAATATTATTTATTTTATTAGAAGTAGGGGGTTTAACGGTTGATTGAACCGGTTTTGAGCCAATCATTTTTACTCTGTGCCCCCACAAAGAATATTTTCTAGAGGGGGTTGCCATTATAAAACTCATTTTTGTTAAGTTCTCCTAGTTATAGCTGTGCTAAATGGAGGAGCTAAGTGATAGTGAAAAACATTTTTTACGTATTAGTCATCCGGGTATGATAGACACTGATAAAATAGTTGAAAATTATTTTGGTGACATATGTCCAGAGTTTATTGGTTCTTTTCTTAGTGATCTATTTTCTTATTATAAAAATTTGGATATAATCAGAAGCAAACGAGATTCGTCGTGCCCAAGTTGCATTGCTCTAAAAGATTCGATAAAGAATTTATATAAAATCATTCAAAATCTTGAAAAATTAGAGGGTCGCATAGTCGATAAATAAATAACAATGGAGTATATAGTGGATTTCGTTGGTTATATAGTTTCCAATGGAAAATTTATTGTCAAGGAACTATGTGTAGTTGATATTTATAACCTAAATAATGCAAATGGTTTTTATCAGTGTAAAATTTGTGTATTCAAACCACCTATCCAGTACACTGACACTGTGATTGTGCAACAAAGTGAAGATCAAGATGGGAATCGTCATGGTATTCACTGGGATACTGGTGATCATCCTTATGAATCATTGCAACCTATGGTAAAACAACTAGTTTAGAATGCACGATATTTTGATGTAGAAGGGTCAACAATGCGAAAACGACTCGAAGAAATGATTGATTATGCAGTCCCAGTTATTGATTTAGAACAAATGAGATTTTTTTCGATTGATAATCTCGAAAACATAAACAGACCTCGATGTGCATTCAGATTCAACCACACCAAACTTGGACATTATGCTTGTTCATATGGAACTGTTCAGCAGCTAAAACAATGGTTTTTGAAATATCGGGGCTGTAATCCATCATATGAGAAATCAGTACAGTTATTCTATCAACTATCAGATTTGAGAAAAATGGATGCAGCTGACATCGCTTGTCTTGATGATGTGTTCATTCTCCAATTAGCTCGATCTCAAATACGATTTGTCTGGGATAAACTAACAATTAATTTAAAACAGAACTTTGAAATTATGGACTATAAGTTTTGCATTAAACATAATTTAATTACAAGTCCTGATTATGATGTCCCAGGAATTTATCTTTATCCTTACAAAAAAGATTGTACTAAGTGTAAAAAATTAAAAGATGCATTAAAATAATTGTTCCGTCGAAAAACGGAAGACCTGAAATAGTTGTCATCATAATAATGTAAAGAATTTAATTATTTGGTAGAGTCACCATCTAGCGGTGCTTTAATTAATTCTATCGTCAACTCGGGTCACACCGTAAACGCGCGCGCTCATTATAGCGTCGGTTTCGCTGTGCATCTTCGTTACACTTACGCCTTCAGCATATCTCTGTCACTCGGGTGTCTGAATTTTCCGGTCCGTCGAAACAACGACCCGGTTTCACAGCGTCTTTTCGTCAGTCGACCACAAGTCTTCTTATCGAGCACACACTGTGAGCATTCTGTCTATTATTAAGCCAATCATTAAATAACTGATAATTACGTGATTAATTGATTATTGATTACGATTTCGCGCCATCGTGCTAAGATAAGTATTGATTAATACAGTTTACTAATTTTTTCTAATCATTTCGTTGATTTTTAATAATATTTCGTGAATTAAACAAAGACCGGGTTTTTATTGCGTCGCAATACGAACAAGTCGGGACTTGTTGCGCGGGGGTCCAATCCTCTCAATTCCGGGCACCCATTCATTGTATGTATTGAATATTTGGATTATTTGTGTTGTGATTTGATATTAATAGTAATATTGATATCAAGTAATATCGACATAATTATTATCAAATATTTAATAATATTTTATCTTGTGTTAACTTCATTAATTCGCAATTACATACAGTTCTAGTTTAATATTCAATTCAACTCAACTCATTCGAATTGAATAATTACACACATTTTTTATCATCATTGACGAATTACATTTATATAATTAAATACATCAAATCTAACTTCACACTTACAATAGCCTCGTCGCTGGTAAGCATCTATCAATACCAATTGATTAGATTTTAATTAACTGCAGTTAAACAATAACCTCTGTTACAAATAACAATAACAATAATAATCATAAATTAACATCATCAATCGATCGAAGTAAAACATCGGTCAATCAGTTCAACGACTAGTCACGTCAGATTGTCTTTGGAATATCTCATTACAATTTTGACATATCTTGTGTGTAAATTGCGATCTTGATATATTTAACATTTCAATTCATATCGCCGATCTGATCAATCGGTAACGTCGTCGCGACGCATAGCATAACACACACATTTAACGACGCAAGTGTTCTCAACTGAAAGCTTTCTACCATCATTCTTTCTACAGTACCACGTACTGTCTAATTGTCCCACAGTGGACAATCAATCTTTCGCTGACGGTATACAGACGTGTATATTCTCTAGCATTCAGTGCGATCCAAGATCACACTACTTACGACGATCCGTGATCGCGTAATCTTTTCTATATTTTTATCACATACATACACACAAACACACACACATAAACATTCATTCTTGTATGAATTGTTCAACGAGCTACCCTTATTCTCATTATCTGAATACTCTCAATCTTTTTAATTGTATTTCTTCAAAGGGTTTTATGCCGTAGTGCTTTCCCTATTTTTTTTGGGTCAAAATATATCCTTCAATTTTGCTATACCCAAACCACGAGTTTCATTCAACAATACCTGTCACATCCTACCTATCCTAATAATAAATTAACTAAATTTAGATTATTAATTCAAATTAATTTACAGGTAAATTTAGAATTTAAATTTAAATAAAAAATAACATAAAATAAAAAAAAGGGGAACATTTTCCCACAAACATTTTGGTGCCTCCTGTGAGGTTTTCTCGATTGGACAATTTAAATATATACAATACATATTAATTACTCATAGTGGATGCAATTTGAATTAGAACGCCATTCATATTACCGACCGTTGACACCGCCGCATCTGGAGGATCATCTGCAGTGATACGAGCTAAGTCAAATTTATTAAACATTTAATTATTATTTGACATTATATTTAATATTTTGTCGAGTAAAATATTCCATTTAATTTAATTATTTTATTCATTTTTAATATATTTAATATTTGATTTATTATATTTGAATTATTATCTTATTTCGGATTGAGCTGTGCAATTCTGAGATTGCATCAATTATTTGTCACAAGACCATTTAATTGTTGCGATCAGTGAATTGCTCAAGTCTTCGAAGTATAAAGTAACCAGAGTATTTAAATTGAAATTTACGAAGTCGATCGACCATTCGGGTCCCGTCAATTATTTGATCTAAGGATCATTTCATTGTCGTGATCATCGGGGTCGCTTGATTACGTTAATTAATTATCTTCGTAATTTGGGCGCGTTTAATTGGGGAATTGGATCGTACGACTCTTGGTATCGACTTAATTATTTGAATTTATCACTTAATTGCGGTGATTTGCGAGTCGTACAGTTGAAATTCTTTTAGTTTCATTATCATCAGTGCAACTTGAATCTCAACACCCGGCTTTAAATATCTAATTATTAAAAATGTCGGACCCGACAGGAGACGAGACCATTCCGATGATCGAGAGAAAACGTAACGTAGTAGCATGCCACATTAATCAATTAGTCGATTCAATAAATAAACAACAAATATCCGAGTCACGAGCACAGTTACGATTCGAACGCATCAATGTTGCGTTTCGTGAATACGAAGAGCTTTACAATGAATTGATCGCGTGTCAACCTATAGCAGGCGAAACAGAACACTTCGCGCATGTATCCGATGGATATTACGGAATTGCTGAACACCTCGCGAAAGACGGCCCACTCGCGAACAGTACAATGCTCGGGAATTCAACTCAAACTGAAAAACAAACTTTGCAAAGACTGCCGATACCGCAACTACCTACCATTTCCGGAGATTACAACGAATGGCTATCTTTCTCGAATTTATTCAAGGGCATCATTGACAAACGCGACGTTATAAAATTTCAATATTTAAAAACAAGTCTGAAAGGAGAGGCCGCACAACGAATTATACATTTACAGGCTTCGGATGCCAATTATCGGGTGGCTTGGTCCATCCTTAAGGGTACCTATGAACTGAAAAGGGTATTGAGAGGCAAGCACGTTGGGGCGATATTTAATCTTAAAAAACCGGAAACGGCTAACCCAGCCACCATTGGGCATATACTTAATACTGTACGACAGAATTTAATATCCCTCGAAACTCTTGAATGCCCACCAAATCATGAATGTTTTATTTGGCATATAGAAAGGATTTTACCGGATCCCATCGCTGAAAAATGTCAGGATACTCTCAAACCGGACGATTCCCCTACTGTTGACGATATGTTCAAATTTTTGGAAGCAACAATCTCGCGTATGCACACTAAATCTATACCCACTTCAAACAAGAATAATCCTAACAAACCGCCTTTTAACGGTTCCTCAAATCAGTCAAAGACCTTCAAAAACGCAGAAGGAGACCGCGCTCTTGTCATTGCCATGAAATCATGCGAGTACTGTTGCGCTATCGATCATTATTTATACCAATGTAAAGAATTCAATAAATTACCGGTTCCCAAACGATGGGATTTCGTGTAACAACGCAACCTCTATAGAAACTGCCTCAACAAAAACCATTTTCCATGTACATCCAAGCATCATTGCAAACACTATCCAAAATTCCACCATTCGAAACTACATTCCGGAAAACCCTTCTCTGGCGGCGATCATCAGAAAAGGAAGGATCCTCCCAGTTGACTAGGACCTAGGGATATTCAATCACTGGTTCTTAAACATGCGAGTACGACTTCGATGATGAGCGCCATGGTTCGGGTTCGGACAACATCCGGTACATTCGCGACAGCTCGGGCTTTATTAGACACCTGTTCTACCGTTCATCTTATTACTTTTGAACTTGCTAAACGCCAACATTTACCAATCCGCAAATCCACTGAATCTATTCAAGGTGTAAACGCACTTACGACATGTACGTTAGGAAAGACCAGCGTAGTCATTGAATATCCGATTAATCTCAGTTATCGTAAACTCATATCTTGTACTGTAATCGAAAAAATCACTGACTTTGAACCCCGCGACATCTTTCCGCGCGATCAATTAGAGCTTCCAAAAAATTTACCCCTCGCGGATCCAAACTTTCATGTCCCACGTCCTGTAGATGTACTAATTGGTGCGGGCACCACCGTCGCGCAATTACCATCCGGTCAAATAAAAATAAACCCTACACAAGGTGATCTACTATTACAAAAAACTCATTTAGGCTGGGTAGTCGTCGGGGGGTTAGAAGCAAATAAAAGGGCACGAGTTGAGTCGTGTTGTTTAACTAGTTTACAACAAACTTTAGAAAAATTTTGGGAGATCGAAGATCTCTCCAACAAAACCATAAAAACTACTGAAAACGATTTATGTGAAAGACATTACGTCAATCACGTTCAACGTGCCTCTGACGGGAAGTACGTCGTTAAATTACCGTTTCGATATAAAGATTTCGAATTAGGTGAGTCTCGTTCGCAAGCACTTCACAGATTTTATTCTTTACAGCGGAAGTTACAAGCCAATCCAGAGTTGAAATCGGAATATCACAAGGTCATGCAAGAATACATCGATTTGGGACACATGTCGCTTGTTTCTGATGAGTCTCCTCCGGGATATTATATTCCACATCACGCAGTCATTAAAAATACCAGTCTCACTACGAAATTACGGGTCGTTTTCGATGCTTCCGCTAAAACTAGTAACGATTTATCGCTCAATAAGGTGCTTATGGTCGGAGCTACTATCCAGGACAAACTTTTAGAACATTTATTGCGTTTCCGTACTCACGTATTCGTCATAACAGCAGACATCGAAAAGATGTATCGGCAGATTTGGATCGCCCCTGAAGACCGGCGATACCACCGTATTTTCTGGTACAACGATGGACGTATCTCTGTGTTCAACTTAAACACCGTGACTTTCGGAGTCAGCTCGTCTCCTTTTTTAGCGATTCGTACTATACATCAGCTCGCACGCGAAGAAGCAAAACCTTTTCCACTAGCTAGTCCCATCGTCCAGCGAGATTTATACGTCGATGATCTTCTTACAGGAGCAGATACGTTAGACGAAGTTCTACGTTTACGCGACAAGATAATTGAGTTGTTGAAGGTAGACGGTTTCAATATTCGTCAGTGGGCATCTAACCACAGTCATGCATTAAACAACGTCGCTAGCAAAACATTTAACTCCGAATCGGGCATGCCTCAGGACACGATATCTAAAACGTTGGGCATAGCTTGGAATTCTCGTTCAGATACTCTCGTATATACATCTAGGCCTATCGCGCTTAAGGAAAAATTTACTAAACGTCTTATTCTCTCTGAAATCACTAAACTTTTCGATCCACTAGGTCTGCTAGGTCCCATTATATTCGCAGCTAAAGGAATCATGCAAGATTGTTGGCGTTCGAAAACCGGTTGGGATGAGTCTGTATCAGAGGAATTAGCAGCCAAATGGCTGTCCTTCGCTGAACAGCTAACTAACATGTCTGCCATTAACATCAATCGTCGTCTCATCATTGATCAGCCGATTGGAATCGAAGTCCACGGATTTTGCGACGCTAGTAAATTGGGTTATGGAGCTTGCATCTATATCCGTTCTACTAACAACTCTAATCAAGTCTGGGTTCGCCTAGCCTGTTCTAAATCGCGTGTCGCACCACTCAAGGAAGCTACGATTCCTAAACTCGAACTATGTGGGGCTCTCACACTCGCTAGATTATATCACGACGTTCGGTCAACTCTTGGAGTCTCTATTTCGCGTTCAGTTCATTGGTCAGATTCTACGATAGCGCTCGCTTGGATTAGAAAATCTCCAGTCGTACTGAAGGTATTCGAATCAAATCGAGTCAAGGAGATTCAAAAACTCACCGCGGACGTCGAATGGCGGTATGTGGGAACCAAAACTAATCTAGCTGATGCTCTCTCTCGCGGACAATATTCACGGGAATTTCAAAACAACTCAAATTAATTTTACGGTCCACCTTGGTTATCTCAGTCGTCTAATCTATGGCCTACTAATCCTCTTCTCGAAGCTCATGAATCATCGGAAACTCCGGAATCTCAATGTCTTATTATTCAAGCTAAACTATCTGTCGTTTTTAATCGATTCTCGTCTTACTCTAAACTTATTAACGTCATTTCACTTTGTCTTCGATGGCGACCGTCCAATACTTTCAAGACCGATCGCGTATCTGTTACAGAACGTCATCAGACGGGAGTTCGAATTTTACAGCTCATCCAACAGGAACAGTTCGGGTCAGAAATCAGTAGCTTGAAAAATTCTAAACCAGTTAAGAGTGCTAAATTGGGGGCCTTCGATCCATATATTGGCAGTAACGGTCTACTTCAGGTCGGTGGTCGTTTAAAAAATTCTACTTTAACTCGTTTACAGAAACATCCTATTCTATTACCATCTCATCATCATATAACAGATCTTATCATTCAAGACACTCATCAGCGTATGCATCACGCCAGAATTCAAGGTACTTTGTTTGCTATTCGTCAGCGATTTTGGCTTCTTGATGGCAAGAATCAGGTCCGTAAGATCCTTCGTAAGTGTGTTGTCTGTATTCGTCATCGTCCGAAACCTATACAATACAAAATGGCCGACCTACCAGGGTCTAGAGTCCAAGGTTCATATGCTTTCGAACACACCGGCGTAGATTTTTGTGGTCCCTTTCACATCAAGGAGAAACGTTATAACCGTGAAACTCGCTCTCGTAATACCACTCTCATCAAGGCGTATGGTTGTATCTTCATCTGTATGTCCACTCGAGCAGTACACATCGAAATCGTCAGTGATCTTAGTACGGATGCATTTCTAGCTAGTTTTCGACGATTTATCGGTCGTAGAGGTATTCCATCACACGTCCATTCAGACAACGGTTTAAATTTCGTCGGTGCTAGCAATCAACTTCATGAACTCTACAGCCTTCCTCAATCTAAAGATCATCAGGATCAGGTGCTTTCTTTTTCTAATCCACGTAACATCACTTGGCATTTCAATCTGCCTCTTTCACCTCACTTTGGTGGAGTGTGGGAGGCGGCTGTAAAATCATTAAAACACCATTTTAAGCGCGTGGTTGGTACTCAATCTTTGATGTTTGAGGAATTAGTCACGTTAGCAATAGATATTGAAGCTATTCTAAATTCTAGACCTCTCTGTACCATTTCTACTGATCCATACGATACTATTGCTCTCTCTCCTGCTGATATATTAATTGGTAAAAAACTAACATCTCTGCCTGATCCTGATTTACTTTCTGTACCAGATAACAAACTACCTGGAGGTTCCTCACCAAGGCCAAACAGGATTTTTGGAAACGGTGGCAGCTAGAGTATCTTAAAGAAATGCAAAAACGTCACAAATGGCAGAATGATGGGACCGTGGAAATGAAGGAGGGTTCAGTAGTCATCCTCATCGACAAAAATAAGCCATGTATGGTCTGGGAGTTGGGAGTTATCACTAAGGTGCATCCAGGAGGCGACGGTGTCATACGAGTCGTCGAGGTCAAAACATCGCGAGGAATCTATACCCGGAATACTACGACTTTATGCCCATTATTACCTGATACTTAACAATTTAAAAACATAAATTAATCCATGTATAACAATATTGTCAACACTACCTACATTACTCATACTCATTGCATTCGCATCTCGCGGGCGGGAGCATGTTCCGTCGAAAAACGGAAGACCTGAAATAGTTGTCATCATAATAATGTAAAGAATTTAATTATTTGGTAGAGTTACCATCTAGCGGTGCTTTAATTAATTCTATCGTCAACTCGGGTCACACCGTAAACGCGCGCGCTCATTATAGCGTCGGTTTCGCTGTGCATCTTCGTTACACTTACGCCTTCAGCATATCTCTGTCACTCGGGTGTCTGAATTTTCCGGTCCGTCGAAACAACGACCCGGTTTCACAGCGTCTTTTCGTCAGTCGACCACAAGTTTTCTTATCGAGCACACACTGTGAGCATTCTGTCTATTATTAAGCCAATCATTAAATAACTGATAATTACGTGATTAATTGATTATTGATTACGATTTCGCGCCATCGTGCTAAGATAAGTATTGATTAATACAGTTTACTAATTTTTTCTAATCATTTCGTTGATTTTTAATAATATTTCGTGAATTAAACAAAGACCGGGTTTTTATTGCGTCGCAATACGAACAAGTCGGGACTTGTTGCGCGGGGGTCCAATCCTCTCAATTCCGGGCACCCATTCATTGTATGTATTGAATATTTGGATTATTTGTGTTGTGATTTGATATTAATAGTAATATTGATATCAAGTAATATCGACATAATTATTATCAAATATTTAATAATATTTTATCTTGTGTTAACTTCATTAATTCGCAATTACATACAGTTCTAGTTTAATATTCAATTCAACTCAACTCATTCGAATTGAATAATTACACACATTTTTTATCATCATTGACGAATTACATTTATATAATTAAATACATCAAATCTAACTTCACACTTACAATAGCCTCGTCGCTGGTAAGCATCTATCAATACCAATTGATTAGATTTTAATTAACTGCAGTTAAACAATAACCTCTGTTACAAATAACAATAACAATAATAATCATAAATTAACATCATCAATCGATCGAAGTAAAACATCGGTCAATCAGTTCAACGACTAGTCACGTCAGATTGTCTTTGGAATATCTCATTACAATTTTGACATATCTTGTGTGTAAATTGCGATCTTGATATATTTAACATTTCAATTCATATCGCCGATCTGATCAATCGGTAACGTCGTCGCGACGCATAGCATAACACACACATTTAACGACGCAAGTGTTCTCAACTGAAAGCTTTCTACCATCATTCTTTCTACAGTACCACGTACTGTCTAATTGTCCCACAGTGGACAATCAATCTTTCGCTGACGGTATACAGACGTGTATATTCTCTAGCATTCAGTGCGATCCAAGATCACACTACTTACGACGATCCGTGATCGCGTAATCTTTTCTATATTTTTATCACATACATACACACAAACACACACACATAAACATTCATTCTTGTATGAATTGTTCAACGAGCTACCCTTATTCTCATTATCTGAATACTCTCAATCTTTTTAATTGTATTTCTTCAAAGGGTTTTATGCCGTAGTGCTTTCCCTATTTTTTTTGGGTCAAAATATATCCTTCAATTTTGCTATACCCAAACCACGAGTTTCATTCAACAATACCTGTCACATCCTACCTATCCTAATAATAAATTAACTAAATTTAGATTATTAATTCAAATTAATTTACAGGTAAATTTAGAATTTAAATTTAAATAAAAAATAACATAAAATAAAAAAAAGGGGAACATTTTCCCACAAACAATAATTATAAATTCATACCTAACATTTATTTCAAACTTATATAATTATATGTACTTATCATGCTATATTAATTAATTAATAATATGTATTGGGTATAAGCAAAATAAAATTTATTAAGACATATTTTTTAATTGTGAAAAAATTTATTTATTTCTTTCAACCTTGTTATCTAATACAATAATTATTAAGTTAATTTTCTTACAGTACTACTTAATAGATTATATTCAATAATACGATCATGCAGAATTAAGCAGTATGCTGATGTCTGATCGGGAAACTGATCATTTGATTCAAATTCAACACGAATGTCAACTGGTCCAGATTTGATTGATTCATTTTGTTTTGAACAATCAATAATGTAGAGTGGCGCTTCTTCCAAAAATCCTGCTTTAGTCAACAATGGTTCCGGCTCTTTATTATAGTATGACGTTTGAAAATTAGTATACATATCATACAATAAAGCATACTGATTGCGATTAATGTTTAGATTCAAATTTCCATATGGATAACTTTGAGAATTGAGGAAAACTTTTACATCTCGGATATGACAATGATCAAAGTGACTGGAATTTTTCGTCACTATATTTTTTTTTTGCAGTTTGAAATCCTAGAACTAAATATCGTGGTTTCTCCAATTGCGTTGAAGTTTTGATAGGCCAAACATGTTTCGTTGTTTTCGGAAGTAGTGGATATTCATATAATTGCCATGTACGATAGCTTAATGGAATAGCTGGATCATTTGTGATAAAACTGAGTGCTTGAATCTTCTGTTTGTCTGACATTGTAATGTATGGTACATTCCATTCCACTTTATTAAGAACTATTTTAACTTTTTCAGCAGCTTCTCTAGCAGCAGCAGGTGTATGTAGATATGCATTAATATCAGTGTTTGATCTGATGAGAATTAATTCATGCTTGGCATTCATAATAATCCGATTATAATCTTCAGCGAATCCAAGTAATAAACTCAGCGGTATAGAAATATCAAAATATCCATCGCCATTAGTCAATTTATCATCAGTTTGTAACCACCCGGCATTTTCCATTAAATTTGCCTGTCCGGGGGTTAAAGATATATAATTCTTCATAAGACTTGTAATTCCAACATTCTTGCATCTATCAATTTCAATGGCATTCAATTCGTAGCGTATTTCTTCAAACATGTGACAAATGGCCATGTTAACCAACTCCATAGTTTCACTAACAGCAGTACCATCTTCTTTCGTAAATCTTCCACAAATGTGTAAGGTACTCTTACACGGTAGAATGCATAAATCCTGATGTTGAATACTGATTCTTATTTCATCACTATTATTGAATGTTGTTGAAGCATAAGGTTGTGAATGAACCTCATAGTGAGAAATTGATTCTTCGAAGATTATTGGTTTTTGGATGTTCAAGATTTCCGCCATTGTAGTTTAATGCAGCACAAATTGATTTTTCTTATTTTACCGATTTTCCACGTAATTTTAATCCCAGGTTTTTGAGAAATTGGGTGTTCTGAGATGTTAGCACCCTGACAGGGGCACGACGACTGATGGGCTTTCGGCATGATGCCTCACTTTCATAACTACCACCAATTTTTTTATCAAATACAATCCCCATTATTTCACCGATTTTATATGTAATCTTATTGTAATCGTTTCACCACGAAAATTCACCAACTCCCCGTCTTGATCAACAATTCGTAGCTGCAGATTGTGTATTGACTGTACGGCGACTGGTAAATAAATGATGTGTGAAGGTACTTCAATGATCGTATATCACGGTGCAACACTTAGGAAAAACTCATGAACTGTGTGAACTTTACGGTTATTCATATATGCACCAGTAGTAATATTGCACTCAACTCGCAGTGCATTGATTTTAAGGATTTTTATTGGTAAATCAGATTTGTGTAGAAGGTACGGCGCAAGTCGACGATTTCCAAATCCCAATAATGATGCGATTGAATCTTTCGGTTCAAAATTTACAATTTGATTACATTTAATTTCACTATGTAATTCATGTTAATTGCTCTTATACTCAATTCTACGCCCTCAGGTAATTCCTTTATTAAATACTTTTCAATGTCACGTAGTTCATTACTTCCGGTTGGTATTGTTATAATTTTATCCGCTTCGTTCCCATTTATGCTGGATAAATAGAACTTATTACAACCTTCATCAATCTTAGGTATAGAATTGAATGTTAACAACTCTACAAGACCCAAGAAATAACTTTTTCCAGATAATAATTCAATGGGTAGAGAATATTGAGCTTCCAATGTAGAGGTCGCTCCAGATAGTGTTAATGTCAACGAATCAGCCGTGACTAATCACATTTTGATCTCGTCTTATATATTTATAATTGATTACTTAGAAATTTAAGACACAAGTGACCACATATAACGGTATCATAATCTTGATATTTCTGATGATTATATTTCACGCTACCAACATCAAGATATTTCATGAGTTCATTTGGTGGTTCAAGGTTACCAAAACTGTCAAAATAAATGACGTCATCACCATTCTTCTTGTATGCGACCCAATGAGTTCCACCACCATTTTTATTATCTAGATTTACAATCGCTGATTCCTTTTTCCATGGACCAGATTTTGGTAAATTATTTCTCATGAAAACACCTCGGAAATTTGGAATTTTCAAATTCTTTGCATATTTGATTAAATCAAAATTAGTCAGAGCTCGATGAGGTAGCGTTACATGTTTTTTGAAGGAGGACTTAAATATAATCCCATCCCAGACTTATGTGGTGACTAGTATAACCCTTTTCCCAGGGCTATAGCTTCCATTGTTGAATTATGCCGTTTAGTCTCCTCCAATTCACGTTTAGCAGTCTTAGCAGCAATTACAGCTTTAGCGATACCAGCAGCGCCCCCAGCTAATGCGCCAGTAGCGCTTAAACCAGCAAGAATTGGTATCAAAAATAGTAGCAATCCACCTACTTTTAGTGGTGGTATGGGTAATACACGCGATGATCGTATATTTTTTTTCCCACCAACCATTTTTACAGCTTCACGAGCACCCCGTAATGCAGACTTGAACGGTGAAATGAGTACACCTTCGTTCATCGTTTTTTTTAGCTGATTTTATAATTTGTTAGATGGGGACAAGTCGTTTTTTTTTCTTTACTGTCTTTTTCCTCTTTTTACTATTTCTTTTAGACTTCCCCCTCTTTATTTTCAACTTCTTTTTAACTGTAGCCATCTTTTTAATGCCCATACCCAAACTTCTCTTTACTCTCATGGTTTTATTGACTCCCCAAGCCACAGCTTTTTCACCAAGGCTAGCATCTTTTGCATGAAGACGTTGTAAAGCTTTTTCAGCAAGCTCTTTATCAGCCGCATGACGTGCTGCCATATTGTCAGGATTTTCAAAATAAGCAATGTCATGCGCTTTACATGCTTTGTCCAGAGGATTTATACCTGGATTACCTCGAGCTAATCTTTTCGTTAATTTTGTACTAGGTCCACAGTACTGATATCCCGGCACATGTAATTCTATCGGTAGTTTATTTATAACACTGTTGATAAAACCTTTGCCACGTTTAGTTTCAACTTTACTAATACGTCTGCTCTTAGCCATTGCAGATCTATGACTAATCTCAATCGTATAAATACTCGATACTTATAAGCATATTGTTGAGTCAGAATTGAGTCATCAGCAGATCAACATAGTATTTAGTGTCATCTAAAATAATTCAAAATGAAGTTTGAAAAACAGACAGCTAAATTACCTGTGATCAATTTTGATCAAATAATTCAAGGTGATGAGAAAAAAATTCAAAAACGTCATGGTTCACTGCTACCAAATACTGTTCGAGCAGTCCTTTGTGGACCATCAAACTGTGGGAAAACGAATGCACTCCTTGCACTAATTACTCATCCTAATGGTTTGAGATTTGAGAACATTTATGTATACTCTAAATCATTGAATCAGCCTAAATATATATTCTTAGAGTCGGCACTACAGCCTATAGAAGGAGTTGGATACTTCCCATTTAATGATCATGAATCAGTTGTTAATCCAGATGATGCACAACCGAATTCGCTTATGATATTCGATGACGTAGCTTGTGAGAAGCAAGATCATGTCAGAGCATATTTTTGTATGGGGCGGCACAAAAATGTTGATAGCTTTTATCTCTGTCAAACCTATACACGTATACCAAAACATCTGATACGTGACAATGCCAATTTTCTTGTACTTTTTCGTCGAGATGAAATGAATTTGAAGCACATATATGATGATCATGTGAATACAGATATGCCCTACAGTGAATTCAAAGATTTATGTTCAGCATGCTGGAATGATAAGGAAAATGATAATAAACACGAATTTGTTGTTATTGATAAGGATAGTGAATTAAATAATGGACGTTATAAAAAAGGTTTTGATTGTTTCATAAGTATAAATTAATCATACTCTATACAAATTGATCCAGTCATAAATTACACTAAAGTGTGCAAACATGGCGTGTAGAAATATTTCTCAGCAGAAAGATATGCTGCTTCAGATATCTAAAGTTAGTGATGCAATAAGACAGAAGCATAAAATATTAAAAGTTGATAAAGATACTTCTGAACAAGCTGCAAATGAAATGTTTAAACCTATAGTGACGCCGTTAAGTACATTAGTTGAGAATTCTAAAGTTTTGAAACATGAAATTAAAGAAGAAGCTGGAGAAAACTTTCCGTTAAAGAAACGCGAACATAGTGACTATCCAAGTAACTATCAAACTGTTTATACTAATGACAGTGAAATATATGATGATCAAAATACTTTTGATGACTTAAATGGCGGTAGTACTAGTACCACCAACTTGGATGCAACCATTATATCAGGTCCCCCAACCTCTGCAAGTACACCGCTGAGATATCATAGCTCCATAACCAAATATATTGAGATGTTCAATAAAAAAAATCCTAAAGGCTTAGATACAAGATTTGGGATTCGTAAAAAAAATAATCAATTATTTTTTGGAAATTCACCTGTCCAATTTGGTGATAATACAATTTCAGTAAATCATCAAAATTATGTCTTATCACCGGGACTTATAGGATTATTATTTAAAAGTGATCCAAATGAAAAATCTATTACAAAAAATGATTTAGGTGTATACCATAAACTGATCATTTTCACAAACACACACAGGAAAAATTATGAATCTGAAAGCAGTCTTCATGTTGAAAGGAGTTCTAAATATATTAAATATATTGCTGACTATGTTCAGTCACCAATAAAAAAGGGTAAAGGACTACCAGACTTAATGACCGTTTCAAAGAAGCGAAAATATGTGGATTATATTTATTGGGATGATCCTAATGAACTCGTAGATCGCTTTCGTCTATTGATGGCATCTCAAACAGCTGGCAACTCTAGTCATTCGAATGAGATAATTTCAATTATTGAAGAGCTGCGTGAAGCTGAAATTATTTATTAAGAGAGATATTGACAATAATTCATCATTTATAAAATAACATTCGAGAAGAGAGTATCATCAAAATGAGTATCGATATATTTGGACGTGTATCTTCCCAATCGAATCAGACACAATTTAAAGGCTGCAGTAGTGGTGTTGGACCACCTGGAAAAGGTTTCAAGTTAACAAAAGATGGACAGTTTGACTTAGACCAAAAGAGGTTATGTAATGTTGCTGAACCTAAGAATGAAAGTGATGCAGTCACATATAATGCTATGAAAGCTGCAATAAACTATATGGATGATAAATACAAAACTCATCCAGACCTCATTATCGAATTGAAAACCAAAGTGAGTGCATTAAAAGAGAGTCTTAGTGAACTGATTCTATATAGTCAACAGCAATCGAATCGTGCATCAACGCTTACGAGATCTGTAATACGTGATGGTGAAATATTAGCTAATTTTGAACGTAGAGTATCTAAACTTGAAAAACATGGAAAATAAGAAGAAAGTTATAGCTCAAGAGCTTCACAAACCAGCACGAAAAAATTATACTCGTCGTCATGTTGACATTCGAGGACTCGATGAAACTTGGCAAGCTGATTTGGTAGAAATGATTCCATATAGTTCTGTAAATAGTAGATTTAAATATCTACTGACAATTATAGACGTATTCTCAAAGTATGCTTGGGCGGTTTCTATTAAAAGCAAAAGTGCGGGTGATGTCAGAAATGCTATGAAGTCTGTATTACAACAAGGGAGGCATCCTAAAAATCTACACGTTGACCAGGGCAAGGAGTTTTACAATAAAGAATTCAAAGATCTCATGAAAAGTCCTAAAATTAATTTGTACTGAACATTTAGCAACCTAAAAGCATCTATCTGTGAACGTTTTAATCGAACTCTAAAAAATAAAATGTGGCAAGAATTCACAGCTCAAGGTAGTTATCGATGGATCGATATGCTTAAAAACTTAGTTGATGCATACAACTATACCAAACATCGCACAATCAAAATGAAGCCCACTGATGTAACGGCTGAAAATGAAAAACAAATATTCAAGAAGATTTACAAACCCCTTCAAATCCATCAACCGTTGAATAAAAAGAAAAGCAAGTTTGAAGTTGGCGATAAAGTGCGAATAAACAAATACAAGCACGTTTTCGAAAAAGGTTATACACCAAATTGGACAACAGAAATATTCACAATAAAAAGCGTGCAAAATACTAATCCAACAACGTACAAGCTTACTGATTATCAAAACCAATCAATCGAAGGTGGATTTTGAAATGAAGAGCTTAGTAAAGTCAAATATCCTAATGTCTACCTTGTAGAAAAAATAGTAAAAAAGCGTGGAAATAAATATTTTGTAGAGTGGTTAGGATTTAATAGCTCACATAATAGCTGGATAGACGAATCAGATTTATGAAAATTTATTGTTTTAAAGATGATTCTTATATGCGATGTATTTTAATGAATAAATAAACAATTTTTTCTATATAAATGTTTTCTTTATTTTTTATTACTATTTTTTTTTTTTTTTTACAAATTTTAATTTACAAGTTTAAAAAATTAATAATTATACATTATTTTTCTACTTCCATATATCCCCATGGTAGTGTATCTGTCGAATTTTCAAGCAAACGTCGTTTATCATCATTCCAACTTAATGCTAATTTTTGTTGTAAAACTGTCCTAACAATATGTTTATCACTTTTGATTAACCATTCCTTTTCTACAACGTTGCAATGTTCTAAAAGACATTTTTTAAAATCATCAAACTCAATCCTTCTTAAAGTTGAACCTTTAACCCCTTTAGCTCTTTTTTCAACTTGATAACCTTTATATTTTCTATGTGTATAAAGCCTGGCTCTTAAACCTATGAATTCCTCCATAATTTTACTATTATTTTCATCTTTTATAAGACCTAATACTTTTTTATTTTTTAGTGGGATATTATATACATTATTTGGTGAATAATCAGATGTATCAAATTTATTAATGTCACGTTTAATAATTTCGTAGATATTTGGCACTGTAAAATGATAAATGAGACTATTAGTATCTGTATACATTAATTTTAAGGTATCGTTATGAAAATTTTTTTTTACATAGTTATAATGAAAATCATAGATGAATGTCTTAGCTAAGTCAAGTATACTAAATCCAATATATATGGGCTTTGTAAAATGCACATGAACGTTTTTCAATTCAATTATTACAATGTCTTCGCCAAAAACAGTTAAACTATGAAAATTAGGTTTAGAAATTAGCGATTTTGCACCAAAACGTCCTGTCCATTCTGTAACTATTCTAATTTCTTTATGTTTTCTAACATTTTCCATTATTTTCCCAAATACAGCATTATTCATAAGCTTAAAAAAGTTTTTCTCAAATTCATTCTTCGCATTTTTACGACAATCAGTATTCTTATCGATGTATGGTTGTAACCAAGATGATTGTTCGAAGCCTAGAACACGATGAACTTTTACGAGCCTCATACCTAACTGAAGACACTGCTGTAAATTTTTATAATGAATAACAAATCTTTCTTTTGAATATAGAGTAGTAATTAATTTAGATTGCTTGCGGTTTGGTGGTACAAAATGCTCAGGACATAATGGTAGATCTTTATGCAGATCATGAAGCTCTATCGGATATTCTAAGTCTACTTCTAGTATAAAACCTTTTGATTCGTTTGAATTAAAAATAATATCTATATTATCTACAGTTATATTGTCAACCCATTTAAATGACTTACACGGTAAGGGCATACTCATTGCAGCTCCATATAAATTGTTCACATCAAAATACATTAAATAAGATTCAGGCTTATTTGGATTAAAGTCATCACCCATAAATCGATTATTAGCCACAGCATGACGATTTGTATACTGTGACACACTACCTCTTATACCTTTTTCTATAAATAATATCATTTCAGCATCATCTAGCAGTTCTAATTGTATACCCGTGAGCTTAAGCATAGCATCAAAGGCTAATCCTGGTGCTGTATAATAATGGAGAGGATCTAAATTATAAGTATTATAACAACTACGTCGAAAATTTTCAAAAATATCAGCTAATAATAAGACATCGGTTTTTAAATACGAATCAGAATATTCCCCA
Source organism: Microplitis deprimator (assembly GCA_964016945.1). Taxonomy (NCBI): domain Eukaryota; kingdom Metazoa; phylum Arthropoda; class Insecta; order Hymenoptera; family Braconidae; genus Microplitis; species Microplitis deprimator. Next base: position 3,189,629 of record OZ024715.1, on the reverse strand, counting down.
AGTGTTTTAATATTAAATTTACTCCAAAATAATTTTGCATGATCATAATCTTCATCAGATATATTATTATCATTCAGTTTAGAATAAAAACATGATTTTTCAGGTAATTTATCTTCATTCAACTTTACTATAGAATCTATGTACTCATACGGAAATACTCCTTTACGAGTAGCTAAACTAAACTGCTCATGCTCAGAGTAATACATTCGTGTAATTTGTTTATCATTATCTGTAAGATATGATGCTAGTTTCTCTAGACCAGATGCCATAAATCGAAATGAGTCAATAAAACGTAATTCAACTAATGTATTTTTGATAGACTTTGTAAAAGATATATAACGTTCTTTATTAATAAGTAAAACAGTAACTGAACCTTTCAATCCGGTCACTAATGATTTAATAATAAAATGCGAATCGTAACCGGATAAGTTATGAAAAATAATAGGTATTTTATGAGATTGTTTGTAATTTAAATTGCATGAATTATGCGCAGGCCCACGATATTTACCCGTAAATATGACAATCTTTTGTTTCGTTATGATATCTTTTTTCATCAGCATTGAGCGGCTTCATAGGTATAGGGTTTTTAAGTTCAAAATCAACTTTTCTTCCTAAAATTTCCAACTCCTTAATAAACCATTCAATACAATCAGAAGAGCGTTTGAGCTCAAACTTTGATAACGAAGAATCATAATTACATAAGACATAATAAGCTATACTATAAGGAACGTGTTTTTCAGTACCATTATCAGATTCAAGAGTGCATTCTAAATCAGCGTAGACAACAAATGGTACAGGATCTTTATATTTAAAATTTTTAAATTTCAATATTTTATTCTCTTTGTCGGGCAAGCTCATTCTAATCTTATTGTATTTAATACAGTCTAATTTATGTTTTTCTAGAGAATTTTCGAATTTAAAATGACACAAGCATCTTTCACAAAACCATAATTTATTTTTACTTTTTGATATTTGGCTTTTGACTAAACGTGATAAATTTTTTATTAAAGTGAAATGAAAAATCGGTCTATAGTTTTTAAGATTATCGTTATTAAGATTATTATTAGTATTATTATTAATAATATTATTATTAGCTTCAATCATTGATAAATAAATTATAGGTTTCTTACATTGATAATTAGTACTTAAGTATAATGGCGCTATTACACTAGATGCTGCATCTTCTTCATTCTTGGTGAGCTGCGATTCAAGCCCGTCAACATTTATCTTCAAGTTGTTCAACTTTTCAAATTTCGGAATGTCTTTGAGAGTTATAAGAAAGTGAATATCCTTATAATTAAAAAGTGTACTGAAATGTGGATATGATGATGTCCTTTTTGGGTGAGTAGTTTCAGCACCATATACTGCAGCAGTTACACCTCAAAGGAAACAAAACTCATCGTTATTTTGGATGTTGATAACAGCTTTTTTATATTGTATATCTTCAGGCAAGGTGGTAAACGTTGATAAGCGAGCTCTCAATGGGGCATATCTAGCGATGTTAATTGTTAAATTTATCACTTCCACTAAACTCCACCCTGAGTCTTTTTGATTAAACTCTTCAACTTTCTTCAATAAAACATCATACACACTACTAGCAAACCAGTTGTCAAGATCTGTCGTTACCAATATCTCATCACTTGGAGTTTGAAATGTCTTTGTTTCCTCAATAGTAAATTCACTCTTAACATTTTTAAATTTACACATTAAAGTTGTACTGACTTTAAGATTTCCAATCCGCTCTATATTTTCTTGAATTTTTTTAATTGTTAAACTTTTTGCATCATTCAGAAATGTTCTTAAATCGATATGACCAATATTTACAATGCAACCGGTTGTTATGCGATTTTGAAAATCGTTTTCCATATCTCGCCACTGAATTAAATTTCTAGAATTCAGATCTCTACCAACCACTTGATCACTTAATCGTAAAAACTTCTCATAATATGAATGTAACAGTGTAATGTTTGCTTGTATACACCGTCTCTCTTGAACACTGACTCGAGGATTTAATAGGATACTATTAAATGATATGATAGTCTCACTACTAATATTACAAGCTCTGATGCTCATATCTCTACTGATAGGGTTGTGTGTTAAAAGATCTTCATATGTTTGAGCAATTGTATTCACAACGTTGGAACATAATTGTATCGCCATAGTTAAAGAATAAAGATTTTTTCGTAAAGCACAGAGTTATAGCGAACTCGTTTTATGGCGAGCAGAAATGAACTGATGCATCATCTCTAAAACGTCTCTTTTTATATAAGATTTATCAAAGAAAAACCGACATTGAAGAGATGAAAATTTTCCATGAATTTTTTAAGATTTACGATCATTTTTTTTCCGAGAAAAAATTTTCTAAAATCGTGTAAATGTATAAATTATATTAATTAAAATATAAATTTGAAAAATAATTTTAGTTTTTCAGCTGAGTAAATATAAAAATTTTGAAAACTTTTAAAATAACAAATATATATTTAAGTTTGTTATTGAATAATGTATTTTGCAAATTGCATAACTGGATAGCGGTGGCTTTATAAAAGTATCTTAATCCTTTATGGTGGCAATAAAAAAAATTAGAATAAAATGTAAAAATTTTCCAAGATAAAGTTTTGAGCAAATACGTATATTTTAATAAAATTTATATGAGATCCTTTAAAATAATAAATACATATATATAAAGGGCTGCTATTGCATAATGTATTTTACTGCTTGTATAAATAGGTGGCAGGTTTTTCAAAAAATATCTTAATTCTTTTGAGTTGTCGATAGACAAAATTAGAATAAAATATATAAAATTTTCTAAGATAAAGTTTTTGAGTAAATATCTATAAATTTTTCAAAAGGGTGTTCGATGAGTAAATATGTAAGATTAAAGCGGTCTTGAATAAATGGAAATTTTAGTTTACTATAATGTAAGTTTACAAAATTTTTCTATAATATATTTGAAACTTCTGAGGAGCTGAAAGAATCTATTAATGGTTTAACGAATGCAAATTACGGCTAAGCAGTTTTGAGAAAACATTTTGAAGCACGTAAATATTCGTATTAGGATAAATCGACCGTAAATAGATGTAAAATTTTCTAGAGATAAAATTTTGTTGTGCAACTGAAAAATTTTTCAATTCGTAAAAAAAAATGAAGATTACGGGGTCGGCTTTACAGAAAAAACGAGTAAATATATGTATTAGTATAAGTTCCCTGCTGTTGTAAATAAATGTAAATTTTGTCTTAAGTATAGTTTTAGTGTCACAATAAAAGAATCTATTTTTTGAATGCGTTAAAGGTTTAAGAGAGAAAATACTCATAAGATTTCAAGTACAGAATAATTTTAACTTTTCTATAAAGTAATAATTTTCGTTAAACATTTTTAAAATTATTTATAGATGATAGATTTTCTATATCAATGAATATTTAATATAAAAAATTTTAAATTAAGAAAAATATCAAAAATGTATTTCATTTAATATGTAATTTATTTTTTATTGAAGCTAAATGTATTTTTAAAACTCCATAAATATTTTTTATGATAATTTGATTTTACATCAACGAACAAATTATTTCTATCAGTCAATCAATCAATGAAAGATTTACTCATATTAAAATAGTTATAGAAATTAAAAAATTTTTGAATGTATATAGTGGGGGTTCAAGAGTATGCTTTGAAAGACATAAAGCATACCTCCTAGAAATAGTACTTATTTATACACGGTGGGAGTTGAAAAGATGCATACTAAAATGTATAAGACAAACCTTCTTACAGGTATGTAATGTACAAGTGTATAGCGTGGGTAGGTCAGAACCCCTACTTAGATATGGATAAGAAAACTTGCTCCACCCGTTTTCATGGTCAAAATTTAAGCAATAGGGTATTGCCCTAATGAGATGGGATGGTCAAAATTTTGCCACCTTCTTAAAGATATTCAATGGACAAGTTTATGGTGAGGGCGGATTAGGGGCCCTACTTAGAAAATAGATAAGAAAACTGTTGCTCCACCCGTTTCATGATTAAAATTTATGTTATAGGTTATTGTCCTAATGAGGTGGGTTGGCTAAAATTTTGTTACTTGCCACTGACCATATAAATACTGGCTACAAACACTGCAGAGCTCAGTACAAGCATCTTCTAAAATTACTTGCTTGCTTAATTTTTGATATTGCGTGTCTGTGTTTGTAAATACGTTCGATATTTTATCTAATAAACAAGTTTTAATTAAAAAAATTTTTTATTAAATGAATGTTACCATGTAAGTATGATATTATCATGTTTTTTTTTTTTTTTTTTTTTTAAGTTCAGTTTCTAGTTAACATTCAATTTAACGATTTATTTTCGTTTCATTTTCAGATTTTTAATGAATCGTGTTACCTACCATTGAAGTGGGTCGAAAAATTTGGGCTGGCCATACTATGGCAAACGTTGATGGGTACAGTTTGGAGGCAAATGGAGCGTGGCGAAGATTCTTCGGATCTCATTTATTTGATAGATAACCAGAAGATGAGACTTCTGAAATTGGGGGTGAACATCTGGTGTTTTTTTATGATTGGAGACCATGATGATGATGATGATGAGGAGGAAGTTCATGCAGACCTGCAGCAAATTGCGTATGATGCTGAATATTTCTATTTGGATTCCATAACAGCTCACTGCATTAGGTCAGCAGTCAATCGTGAAGGATGGCCGGGTGAAATCGCGACTTTTTTAAGACCTGATGAAGAGTTGATGACCGTAGATGAAGACATCGAGGGTATTGAAGTCATCACTATTGATGATGATGATGAGGATGAGCATGATGAAGATATTGATTTCATCAGGCCAGCAACACCACCACCACCATATTCACCACCGCCTTCATATTGATCGTTACATCTAGATATTACATTAACGCAAACAATGTATGCACCATCACCATTATCATCATCTTATTATTCAACACCGCAACCATCGTCATCATTTGTGTATGCTCCACCACATCCACCGCTACATGCATCGATATATGCACCATCAACTTCAACATGTGATCCAACACCTTTGGAATCATTTTCACCGCCACCACTACCACGAGCTCGAACACCACCACCCCCAATGGTTACAATCAACTATGATGATTATGAACCGATGCATAATTATTCATCGGAACCAGAAATGACGACCAATGACCGGGCATCTAATCATGATCAGTTGATGCATCTAGCGGCTGTTCTAGCTGCTCAGTCAACTCAAGCGATATTCCAGCAAGAACAACAGCAGCATCAACAACATGAACAACATCAACAACAACGCCAACAATATGGGTATCATAATAATAATAATTATTATTACTATCAGCCTGGAGATCAGCAGTTTATTTATAATAATGTTGGAATGAATTTTTTGCAGAATAACATTTTTAATATGCATTCTGAAAATAATAATGAGGGACAACAACAACAAAATGATTATTTTTATATGTAGTGTTTTTAAATTTAAAGTTTTTCTTTTATAGTACGTTTTGACTATTCTCCATTTTTTTTTTTTACTTTATATTCGAGTATGTTTGTAATTAAAAGTATCACTTGAAATTTTCCTAATTAATATGTATGCTAATTTGAAGGAATTATTGAATAAAAAAATCATCAAACCATTTAATTAATGTTCTTTTTTATTTTATAATAATCTTAATTATAAACTACAGTAATTATGTTATTATTACTTCTAATTTTTTCAATTCTCAATAATTATTGTTAAGAAATTTATAAAGTTAAGATTCTTAATTTATATAAAAAATCAGAAACTCTTAGATAAATTTCTACAATTAATTCTTTTGATTCCATAAAAAATTATAATATTAATCTATCAATCACGATAAGCCATTTCGAGATCATTATATTCACCACCGAAGTAAGTAAGGTAGAGCTTGTGATATAGAACGGGGTTCAGCAACTCTTCAAAATAATTAGGGTTCTTCGTTATTAATGTGGACGTTCTTTTTGGTGAAAATATGTTGAATTCGTCATTGATTGTAGCGACCACTCGCAATCCGAACTTTGTATTCACATTTTTAAAAGCAGTTATTTGATAATTCCCATCTCTTTTCAATTCATTCAGCTTTTTAGTAGGTAAAAATACTGGTAATTTAATAGCCTCATTAACTTTAAAAAGATCCATTATTCCCTAAACAAGTATTTCAATAATTAGTTTTCTATGTTTTTTGAAAGTTGAATATTTTAATAGTATTAAAAAGTCTTACCTGATTGAAATAGATTGCTAGTATGGTACTCACAGAATAAATCTCGAAACAACTATCCGGATTATGACAAAACTTAAGTTTTTATAGTGGTGATCCCCACTTAAAAAGCACTTTGTGGGGATTTCCACAGAAAAAACTGTTTAGGGATACGAAGTAGAAAACGATTGGTCCAAAACCGGTTGAATCAACCGGTTAATATCCTACTACTATTAAAATATACGATAATCTTGGAAAAAACTTTCGAATTTTTAAAAATGAATCCCCCACCAATATGCTCGTATAAAATTCGAGAATATTCTTGAATGTTCCACCCCCTCCAATCCTACGTAAAACAGTAAGAATTAAAATAAGTCCCCACCAATTTATGCGTAGAAAATTCGAGATAATTCTCGAATGTTCAATCCCCTCTAATTTTACGTAAAACAGTAAAAATTCAAAAATATATATACTAAAAAGTTTTCGAATATCCTCTAAGTCCCAAAAATCTGCTTTTATCGATCGGCGGAAACAGATCCCTACGAAATCTTCATTATCATTATGAGGTTCCGATTAAATCTGCGTTACAATGATCAGGCTTCAACCAAGCCTGCATTATCATAAGCAAGTCCCAACAAAGCTACATTATCATCAATGAGAAAAAGGTCCAAAATATCGATGAAATAAATCTACATTACCGATAACAGCCCCAAATATCGATAAGAACAAATCTACATTACCACATATATGAAAAAAGGTCCTAAATATCGATAAAATAAATCTACATTACTTATAACAGCACAAAATATTGATAAAAATAAATCTACATTACCAACAGCCACACTTATAGTAGGTCAGTAAGGTAGGGTACTGTTTTAATTTTGGGACCAAGAACCCCCTTATTCAACTACTAATATATGTATCTAATAATATTTTTTTATAATCAATACATGGATCTAATAACATCAATAATTTCAAATTTGTTCAATCCCTAACAATATTTCTTTTGTATAAAATAAATATAAATAATATTAATAGTTTTAAATATGTTAAATTAATAGCAATATCTTTATGAAATGAATATAAGTCATAATCAATATATGTATCTAATAATATTCTTTTATAATCAATACATGCATCTAATAACATCAATAGTTTCAAATTTGTTTAATCCCTAACAATATTTTTTTTTTATAAAATAAATGTAAATAATATTAATAGTTTTAAATATGTTAAATTAATAGCAATATTTTTATAAAATAAATATAAATAATATTAATAGTTTTAAATATGTTAAATTAATAGCAATATTTTTATAAAATAAATATAAGTAATAATCAATATATGTATCTAATAATATTAATAGTTTCAAATATGTTAAATCCTTAACAAGATCCATATAAAATAAATATCGATGGTTCATAAAATAAATGCATGTGATATTATTATTATAATTCCATATCATCACTACTTTCACTCTCATATAAATAATTCAAGATTTTTTCTATATCATCATCTGAATAGATAACTGATTAAAAATCTTCTTCCGATTGATTTGAATCAATTTCCATTGCTGTGTTCAGCTTCTGTTTTTCAACCTTTAATTCGGGAAATAAAATTTCCATTGCTGTTTTCAGCTGCTGTTCTTCAACCTTTAATTCGGGAAATAAAATTTCTTTTAACGATCCAGTGAATGTGTATTTTACGATGTTGGGTTCATTATCTTCACAGAGACTAAACCACCAGTACAACTTTTCATGATTTATTTTTAAGATTGTTGGAATATCCGCTACAGTGACCACGGCATTTTGAATATTTTCTTCTTCATTAAAATATCTCATTAACTTTTCACCCACATCATCAACAATGTCACTGATTGTTCAATGGTTTTTGTACCAAGCTTTTGGTAGAATAGCATTATATTGTAGGATTTGAACCGCACCTAACCGTTCAAAATTTACTTCATCATAAAATCCAATATCATGAAAAATGTAAGATCTTTGTAATCGATTCAATTTAATTGTTAACTCTCGTCGTACATGGTGAAATTGGTTTTCAATTACGAACTCGGGAAGCATCTCTATGAGGAGATTTCCTGAAAAAACATATGATTTAGGATTCAATTTTTCATCTCCAAGTCTTTGAAACCATCAGCATAATGATTCTGGTATAATCTCGATTTTCGTTTGAATATTATCCATTCCAAATGTAGAACCGCTGATAACTTCATTTTTCTTCTTTATGTTTTCCAAATGCAAAGTGATTTCATCAATTATCTGGTCATGAGAGAAGTTGAGGAACCATTCTTCAGGTATGATAATTTCATGAGATAATATATTACCCATAACGATGATGTTACTGGAAAATTTAATTTACTGAAACAAAATAAATAAATGATTAAATAAAAATTATTTCTGAATGAGACGCTTTAGAAAATTAAATGTCTATAAAAAAAATTACCTGTATCAATCTGTATGGTTATTTTTTTAACGATGAAAATTTTAATATTGTTAATGTTCTTAGTATTCTGAATTTTTTTTTTTTTTATGCAGTATCCTGTAAACATAAAATAATTATTAATTATAAGAAGGATATACTAGCATTGAATTTAGACTACACATCAACATCTTTCCAAGTTACTTATTTTCATAATTGTTATTTAATATATACAACAATGAACAAACAATGTGTGTGTGTGTGTGTGTGTGTGTGTGTGTGTGTTTATATATATATATATATATATATATATTAAAAAAAATTGTTTTTTCAATAAATATTATAATTTTAATTATAATTATTATTAACTTTTCTATTGAATAGAAATATATAAAAAACAATCAGCAATGTATGAAATCTTATAAATATATATATATATATATATATATATATATATATATATATATATATATATATATATATAGTTTAATTATTAAGTTTTGTCTATTTATTAAATAGATTGATAAATAACTAATAATATTTTTAAATAATAAAACAATACTTACAAAAATTCGTGGTCAACGCCAAACGTGTCTAGACGGTATTTGAGATTTAAGTTGAGAGATTTTTATCTCCTTAAGTAAATAATTTTCTGTGTCTAGTTTGGACAACCAATGAGAATGCATAAGGCCTAAAAACTTGAGTCCTGATTGGTCCATTACACTATGACGTAGTTGTATTGTTACCGGCAAGTTATAACGTAAAAATGACAGTAAATATTTTTTGATGTACTTTATATCAAAAATACAATCGAATATCTATCCTAATGCGATATTGAGCATTATTTTTATGAATCAATCAATCATATATATAATAAAAATTGATTGTTATTTACGCGCGGGAAAGGGTTATATCTACCGAGGCGACCTCTACCGAGATAGACTTATATCACACATCAATACTAGTGATCGATAATGGCGGTAAAGTTTTTTAAATTTGAATAAATTAAACTTATGATAGTAAAAATTTTAAATTCAATAATTTTATATACCTCACAAATATTTTTTTCTTCAAATCAATTAAACAATTTGTTTTTAAACTTCAGAATATATTAAAAATTAAATAACATATTAAAAAAATTAATAAACAATTATATTTATGGTGGTAAAAAATTCAAAATAAATACAATTGAATACATATCCTGTTGCGATATTGAGCATTATTTTTAAGAATCAATCATATATATCGAATAAAAATTGATTTTTATTTACGCGCGGGAAAGGGTTATATATACCGAGGTGACCTCTACTGAGATAAACTTATATCACACATCAATACTAGTGATCGATAATGGCGGTAAAATTTTCAAATTTGAATAAATTAAACTTATGATACTAATAATTCTAAATTCAAATATTACACTTACCTGATATATATTTTTTTCTCTCCAAATCAATCGATTTTCTTTTCGAACTTCATAATATTTAAAAATTAATAAAGAACTATACTTATGGCGGTAAAAATTTTAAATTCAAAATATCACACTTACCTGATATATATATATATATTAGGGTGCTCCGTTTGAAACGAACATTTTTTTTTTTTCGCTCCCCATCGAAAATCTTATCTATATGTTAAAATAAAAATTCAGTCCAATTTTGAGCTCTTAATTTTAATATTAATCACTGGAACAACGTCGTTGAAGTTTTTCCATGCTAAAAGCACGTAAATTTAGTTTTTTTCTTTTCAATTAATAAAACTCAGCCCCACTTTTATGTATCGTATGGGTCTAAAGTTTTTCTTAAAGAAAATTGTATGCTCTTCAAAAAAGCCAGTATCTACTTAGCTCTAGACTCAACCGTTCATGAGTTAACAGCAAAAAAACATCGATTTGATACGAAATTTGACATTAAAGACTCACAGGAGAGCTAGAGTTGAACTCAGAGCTAAGCAAATACTGGCTTTTTTGAAGAGCATACAATTCTCTTTAAAAAAAACTTTGGACCCATACGATACATAAAAGTGGGGCTGAGTTTTATTAATTGAAAAGAAAAAAAACTAAATTTACGTGCTTTTAGCATGGGAAAACTTCAACGACGTTGTTCCAGTGGTTAATATTAATATTAAGAGCTTAAAATTGGACTGAATTTTTATTTTAACATATAGAACAAGATTTTCGATGGGGAGCGAAAAAAAAAAAATGTTCGTTTCAAACGGAGCACCCTAATATATATATATATATATATTTTTTTTTTTTTTTTTTCTCTTCAAATCAATCGATTTTCTTTCAAACTTAAAGATATATTAATAATTTAACTAATTATTTTTTATGGATAACTTAATTTTTTATAAATTATAATTAACTCAATCTATTATAGGTTGAAAATAAAAAATTATAATTGTAAATTAAAAAAATTTTTTATTGAATGTTTATAAACCGATCTTTTAACATTTTTTACATTATCAAGTGCACATGAGTAATTATTATTATTGTTTAATTGTTGATCATATTTACAGAAAGTCATCTAAATCTTTTACTCATAACTTTTTTTTCACAACCTTAAAACTAATTTTACAATCATATATTTATTTACAACTATTTACATAAGTTTTCTTTTTTTAAATATTATTTTATCATCATCATCATCATCATCATCTACAATCATTTTCTTATTTTTATAACCCCATGGTAGGGTATCGTGGCTGCCGTCAATGAGCTGACGCTTATCATCAGCCCAGCTCAATGCAATTTTATTTTGTGCAATTGTCTTCACATTATGCTTGTTTGATTTTATTAAATATTGTTTTTTAGTTAACGTAACATGATTTTCAAGACATTGCATAAAATTATCAAATGTAATTGCTTTCAAAGTAGGACCTTTGACTCCCTTTGCTCGTTTTTTGGCCTTTTTGTTTTTATATGTTTTAAATGCATATAATTTAGCCCTGAGTCCAGTGAATTCAGTCATGATTTCACCATTATTTTCATTCTTCATTAGACCCAGGACCTTTTTATTAGCTAATGACATATTATATACATTATCTTCGGGGTAGTCAGAGGTGTCGAACTTTGAGATAACACGTTTGATGATTTTGTAAACATCTGGTACAGTAAAATGATAGATTAGACTGTCTGTGTCAGTATACATTAATTTAGACTCATCATTTTTTAAATTCTTTTTTACATAATTATAATGAAAATCGTAAATAAAAGTTTTAGATAAATCTAAAATACAAAAGCCTACATAGATAGGTTTATTGAAACAGACTTTAACTTTTCTCATCTCAATAATTACCATATCTTTATCAAACATGGTAAGACTATGGAAATTTGATTTACATATCAATTCTTTGACTCCATATCTACCCTCCCATTCAGTTTTTAATTGTACATCTTTGTGCTTTCTTACATTTTCCATAGTCTTACCAAATACAGCGTTGTTCATTAGTTTATAAAAATATTTTTCAAACTCATTTTTTGCTAATTTTCTACAGTCAGTGTTTTTATCAATATATGATTTTAGCCAAGGTGATTGTTTAAACTGTAATACTCTGTGGATTTTTGTTAACTTCAATCCTAAATCAAGACATTGTTTTAAATTTTTATAATGTATTATATAATTTTTTTTATCATATAGAGTAGTTGATAATTTTGAGTGTTTGGATCCTGGCGGTACAAAGTGTTCAGGACACAAGGGCAAGTCCTTGTGAAGCTCATGTAAGTCTTCAGGATAACTTAAGTCTACTTCTAATATATATCCTATATCATCATTATCATTTAAAAATTTATTTACATCATCATCAACATTTTTCACCCACTCAAATGAACCCGTCGGTAGTGACATACTCATTGCTGCCCCGTACAAGTTATTTACATCATAATACATCAAGTAAGATTCAGTTTTACTTGGATCAAAGTCCTCACCGATGTACCGATTGTTTGCAGCAGCATAACGGTTTGTACACTGAGATACTCCACCTCTGATACCTTTTTTGATAAAAAGTACCATTTCAGGATCAGTAAGAAGCTGAAGTTCCACACCAGTGTATTTTAGCATAGCATCATTAGACAGACCGGGAGCAGTATAGTAGTGTAGTGGATCAAGATTATAAGTTTTGAAGCAGCTACGTCTGAAATTTTCAAACACATCTGCTAGAAGAAGTACATCAGTTTTAAGATATAAATCTGAGTACTCTCCTAGTGTGTTGATGTTGAATTTATTCCAGACTAGCTGAGCAAAAAAATAATCCTCATCAGAGACACTTTCATTTGTTAGCTTTGAAAAAAATGATACTTGATCAGGTAATTTTTTGTCATTAAGTTTATCAGTACTTGAAATATATTCATATGGAAATATACCTTTGCGCGTAACTAATTTAAATTCATCTGGATCAGGATAGTGAAGTTTTGTTATAAGCTTTTCATCATCACCAAGATAAGAAGCTAATTTTTCAAGGCTGGATGCCATAAATCTAAATGAGTCTATAAATCGTAATTTCACTGAAGTATTTTCAATTGATTTTGTAAAAGATATATATTTTTCTTTATTAATTGGCAGTAAAGTTACATCACCTTTAATTAATGTAGCTAGACTTTTAATTAAAAAATGTGAATCATAGCCAGATAAATTGTGAAAGACTATGGGAATAACATGAGACTTTGGATAATTAACATTACAAGATATATGTGCTGGGCCGCGATAATTACCAGTGAAATGACAATGATCATAACACTTATCGGTATTTGTAGTAATTTTTTTTTCGCAAATATGACAAACAGTTGCCTGATCATGTGTCTCTTGCTGCTGTTTAGTAAGCGACTTCATTGGTATAGGATTTTTAAATATCCTTCAAAATCGAGAGCTAATTTTTCCAACTTTGAAATAAATCAATCAATACAAGATTTTGAACGATTTAATTCAAATTTAGATAATTTATTATCATAACTGCAGTGCTGATAGAATGCTACACTGTGTGGAACATGCTTCTGAGTTTCATCATCTCCTTGGATTTTTTCTAGTGTACATTCCAAGTCCGCATATACAACAAAAGGTACTGTGTCTTTATATTGGTAGTTTTTGAATTTTAAAATTTGATCTTTTTCGTTTGGAAATGTCATATGGACTTTATTTATTTTAAAACAATCAGCTTTATGATTTTTATACGAATAATCATATCTAAAATGATTCAAGCATCTATCACAAAAAATAATTTGCAGGTAGACTTGGAAATTTGAGATCGAACTAGTCGTAAAAGATCTTTGATCAAAGCAAAGTGGAATTTCGGTTGAAAATTTTTAATATCAAAATCTGATATATTTAAGTTAATATTCTGCTGTACCATTAAGAGATGAATAACTTTTTTATCGGATTTTATGAGTTTACTTAGATATAAAGGAATTATTGTACTTTTATTGGATTTTTTATTGCAAAATTCTGACTTGATACCGTAGACATTAATTGGTAAATTATTTAATTTTTCAAATTTCGGGATATCATTTAAAGTGATTGGAAATTTTATACTTTCATATTTTAATATAGAGCTGAAGTGAGGATATGATGTTTTTCTTACAGGATGACCATTAGTAGCGGGATATAATGCTGCTACAACGCTCCATAAAAAACAGTGTTCATCAAAATTTTGAATATTTAAAACTGCTTTTTTCGCTTGTATATCCTTGGGTAGCTCCACAAACGTTGAATTTCCAGCTTGAAGAGGTGCATATCTTGACATTGTCATTATCAAACTGTGGATTTCAGTTCAACTCCACCCAGAATCCTTTCGATTGAATTCCTCACCTTTCTTCAATAATTTATCGTTGACATGATCCTCATACCAAGTAGCAAGAGATGTTGCGGGTAAAATGGCTCGGCTCTTAGTGTTGAATGACTTTGTTTCTTCAATGACATTATTAGCTTTTACATTTCTGAATTTACAAATTAATTCAACATTTACTTTAAGCCCAGCAACATTTCTGAGCATATTTTCAACTTTTTCAATGATAACGTCTTGAGCATCATCAAGAAAAGCACGAAGATCTGTATGACCTTGATTCACCACGCATCCAGATTTGATGTTATTTGAGAATGCGTTTTCAAGATCTTGCCACTTGATGAGACGTCGGTTTGCACGCAAGTCACCACCAGTTACTTCTCCACTCAATTGTGCAAATCGATCTGCATACCAGTATAAAAGTACAATATTTGCACGCACACTTCTTCTGACTTGAACATTTATTTGCGGATCTAGCAAGATCTCATTGAAGTAATCAATTGTATCAGTGCACACTTGATAACACTTTTGACAATGTTCTTCAGCTAATGGCTGATCATGTAAATCATTAAATTATTTAATTATTGAATCTACTGGAAGCTGAAGCGCCGCAATAAAATCGTTTTTGCCATTTTTTCAAAAGTTCACTTAAAATTATTTTTTTTAAAAGTTCATCACTAAAGTCACTATTTATATTTACACTTGAAATTGTTTATCACTAGTATTATTTATTAAGTAGTTTTTATATATAAATTAATTAGTTTAGTAAAAAATCACTAAGATTGTTCATTTAAAAATTTATCACTCAAATTATTTATGTATTGTTCAAATAGTCACTTAAAAAATTGTTTATTAAAAAAAAATTTTAAAACGTACACATAAAGAACTTCGAATCGTTGAAGATATTTTGAGCAGAGATTCGTACTTCATTGATTGAACTCGTACTTCTTTTTTGTGAAGTATGCTTTCGCGCAGTGCTTTTATACGTGGGGGATGACTCATCAATTGCGCAGTAGAAAGTTTCTAGTTCTCAAAAGTACCGATCTTATAAAATAAAATCACCAGAAACTTGAAAAATCCCCTAGAAAATGACAATCATTCCCTAGAAAAAAAACGAAAATTCCCTAGATTGCATCGACATAATCTAAGATCTAGATGGCGCGACGGAAAGTTTGACGTCATCTATTACGCAGTTAAAAATTTAACTGGGTGAGTCATGTTCTAAAAAAAGAATCGAGTGAGTCATCGTCTAAAAATAAACATTCTACTGCGCAGTTAAAATAACACTGGAAAGTTTTTTTCTCGGAACTGGATGAGTCATCATCTAAAAATAAACAACCGACTACGCAGTTAAAAATAGAATAAATTAAGAATATTCGCTGTTGCTAAAAAATAATGTTGTAAAATCTTGCAATTTCTGAGTAATGCATGATAATTTTTTTTGAGAATGAGCCACATATTCATTCAGTAACTTCAGGAAAACACAAGCGCGAAAGTTTCAAAATTAATTCAAAATGGCGGACATGGGCATAATATTTAATTCAAAATGGCGGACATGGGCATGATATTTGATTAAAAATGGCGGAAGTAGACATAAAATTTGATGAAAAATGGCGGATCAGAGCTCAAATGGCGGATAAAAACTTTAAATGGCATCAATCAACGTCGAGAAGATGTCAAAAAGCCCCTAGATAAGCTCAAAATGGCGGACTAAGCATTGATTTTTTCGAAAATTCCCGCTAAAAATATACATGAGGCGCCATCTACCATAAGACGAGCTCAAAATGGTGAATAAGAGCTCAAAAATATGCTCAGACGGTAAAAGACTGCCAAATAACATGAATTATCATCAAAATGATGTCAAAAAGGCCCCAGATAAGCACACCAACAGCCGACATTTTATCACCAATCGATAACTTACCATCCATCGGCACAACAGATCATGCCCATCTTGCCCCTGGTGGCCCAGAACCTTCCTTGTCTATCTACTTATAACACATAAATTATTACTCAATAAAATTACTCAACTATTCGAATTTCAATGACACAAAATCGGGCTACGTTACACTTCGCCCACCGATCACTCCTTTTATTTCCTCCAGATCCTGACGGGCGCCAGCCGACTTTTATTCCCCCGGTATCGGCAACCGGTCTAAACGTATACGTTAATTGAAACCTAAAATCTAAATCCTTTGGAGATGAGCGAACTAAACGGTGGTAGCGGCATGTCCTGGTGCGCTCAGTATGATAGGTTGTGGAGGCTACTTGTCGCCCCGAAACACATCATTTGTATTTTATTTACAAATAATTAAAACCATAGAATATATTAGCTAAGATACTTTATTAACTTATTATGATTTCGTTGTTATGTTTAAACATTTTGTTTTTTAAAAAAATATTTCATTTTCTCTCGTATATGTGTTTGTGCACATCTCTATTTCTCTGTAATACTTGTGTAATTTTTGTTCTCTGATCTTTATTTATATGCATACATTTGCTTTTATAAAATTATGTATAGGTATGTACACACACATACATATACATTTTTCATTTTCTATAGAAACAAAATTAAATAAAAAAATACTCAGCGATTCGTGGTAAAGGTTCGAGTTTTTACGTTTTTAGCTTGTGCGTCTCGGCAGGTTCGAGCCAGCTTGAACAGACTTGATGCAAGGGGTAACGCTCAAGCCATACCGAACGCGCTAACCGTCTTTTGTTTTTCTTCCTATCTCTATGCCTGTGTTTACACACACATGTATACATATTTTTTCATGTGTGTGTGTTCAACGATTCTTGTGCACACTCACACATGCATATCTGAATATTATTTTTATGTAATTACTGCGCATTTCATTTTTCTCTATCGAAAAATCATCTAAAATTTCATGTACATATTTTTATCTCTATCTCTGTTTGTCTCGAATTTAATTATTTATATCTGGCTCGTTATTAAAATGCTGAGCTTACTGTCTTATATTATTCTTATGAACAATGTGTCCTCTAAAACTCTTCTTGAAAAAAAATTTTTACTCAATTAAAAAAACTTTGTTTAACTTCACTATCAGATTTGCGAAGTGATGCGTGCAGTTCGGCCCATAACATGTTGTAAAGATTGGCCAGGAATATGGATGTTAAAACACAAAAGTTTTATTTATCAGTGAACTCTCATTTTTATTCTTCTCTCACAAAATACTTTTATTATGTTTTATGTTATATCGATATCTTATACATAGTATGACATTATTAAGTGTATGCTGTCACACTGAACGCTGGAACGTAAGTGTGTCTGCAACAGTCAGCAACTCTTTAACTCTTTCTCAGGATCTGACAGACTCTCTAACATTTGACAATTAAATTTATCTACACAACCTCTATAGTATTTTTCACTTAAATTGTTCTTATATGAAGTAAATACTCCGTCTTTTATTTTAATAAAATGGTAACGAACAAATCCGAAATTAAAATTGAAAAAAAAACTTTCATTCAACGCCTGTCTAATTATCGCACATTATCATATCTGCAAAGAAAACTCTAAACGGTCGATACCGATTGGTGGTTAATAATTTATCAAGAAGCACATGGTCTCCTGTGATTCTCAATAGCGTATGATTATGGGGTTCATAAATAAACGCATTTGAATCCATAATCACATTGCTCTCTAGTCATTATCGATCGTCCTCAAAACCAAACTCTATTATTATCACAATAGCAAATAATCTCGACACTAAATATAGTAGGAGTGAGTAGTATAATCAATTTTATAACTTTCGTGTCGGTGTCTATATATGAATACGGTGATTATTTTTTATCAAAACAAATGAAATAAAAAATGAGTGATGAGAGCAATCAAGAACTAGCATCATACATAACCCCACCTGATTTACGGTTTACTCTGTGAATATAATAATTCGCTAAAATCACACATTTATTGAATAAGTCATAGCGCATTGCTCGTGGGCTGTCATTACGCATCAAACACAATGTTATCATGCAGTGAATGTTTCAAGAACTATACCATATCTTCACTTCCATGGTCCCTAGCAATCACTGAATAATTTATTTTAATCAGATCATTTGTGAAAAGTCAATCATCCTCATAACATTAAAGAAATTCCTGTTCTCCGAATTTTTTTCGAATATTTGATGCTTCGAGTTTAAGCTCTTATTCACAACTTTCACTCTGTATCGTGATTAATTACATGTAGTTTTGCCCAAATTTATGTGATTTCTTAAGAATAATTGTTCTTAAAAATTAAAAGTTACGTTTTCAAATATTTGAAATCGTTTAATTTTCTCAGTTCAATGCAGTACATACCTTTTTTGAGCTTTAAAATTATAAGAAAAAACAAATGCATTCAAAAGAGTTTTTCGAGCTTCTTGAGCTCAAAAATGTACTTACAATAATATTTTTGAAAACAGCGGGAACTTTTGGGGCTGGCCCACAGGGTCAACGGTCGTCCTCACTTTTTTTTTTCTTTAAAAAGTGAATAAAATACAGAACATTAATTTTTTTATATCCTTTTTTTGGTAATCGGCAAAAATAGCCCCAGAAAAAATAGCTCCAGAAAAAATAGATCAGAAAAAATATACTTTGAATAGTCTATTTCATCTGGATCTATGATTTCCAAGTCTTTTTTTCCGGGATCCACTTTTTTTTTGTCCTGACATAATTTGTGTATAGAGAAAAAATAAGTTAAATCATGGCAAGTCAGCTATAAAGAAACAGTTAATTGAGGAAATTTTCTGGTATATCATATTGAGGCAGTGTTTCATTAAATCGACAAAACTCTTATACATGTCTCTCAAATGTAAACAATAAATATTAATTAGAGTAAAAAAATGGATGCATGGAGTTCAACTGAGTGAGTGAGTATGTGAGAAACGATTCGGGGTAATTTTATTCTTATAAAACGTAGAAGCGTTGATGGGATCGACAATCATCATTTACTCAATACTGCGCTACCTGGGTAAGAGAAAAAGAGAGCGCAAGAAAGAGAAAGTAAGAAAGTGTATCGTGTGATTGAGCTCTCGTGCCAAGAGCCAAACACAATCGTCCTGTACATTAAAAGATGAGAGCAAAGATGATGATTTTTACCTGATGAATCTTACAAGATTGTATATATATATATATATATATATATATATATATATATATATATATATATATATATATATATATATATATTGGGGTGCATCATTTCGGAGCAATATTTTTTTTTTTCTAAGTGCATGTGGAAAAAATCATAGTTCAACAAAAAAAAAAATTTTCGCCCAATAAAAAAATTCTATGTCGGTTACAGACCTAAGTCATTGAAAAATTCGATTTTCCCATTTAAATAACACATGAAAATTTTTTTTTGGATTTAAGTATTTTTAACTCGTTAACAAATAAGAGATCGGATAGAAAAATGCATATTTTTGTAGGAAATTGAACGCTCTACAAAAAAGGTCTTATCATTTTTTGAAAAATCCACCTGTTTAAAAGCTATTAGAGCTCGAAGTAAAGTTGGAGATCTTTTCACTTTTCTGGCAAACCTGTCAGACTTATCACAAAATGTTATAGAATTTTTTTGTTTACAGTTTTATTCTCTACAAATTATTATCCGAAAAGTTTTCCCAAATTCCGCATCGTTTTCTAGTTATTTTCATTTCAATGTCGAGCTCTTGAAATCGATCAGAACCGCGTTTTTAAGAATTTGAAATTAGAATTAAAATAACTAGAAAACCATGCGGAATTTAGAAAAACTTTACTGATAATAATTTGTAGAGAAGAAAATTGTCAATGAAAAGATCTCCAACTTCATTAATAACTTTGGAACAGGTAAATTTATCAAAAAATGATAAGACCTTTTTTGTAGAGCGTTCAATTCCCTACAAAAATTATATAAGTCTATTCGGTCTCTAAATTTGTTAACAAGTTAAAATACTTAAATCTAAAAAAAAAATTTTCCCGTATTATTTAAATGGGAAAATCAAATTTTTCAATGAGCTAGTTCTGTAATCGACATAAATTTTTTTTTCTTGTGCGAAAATTTTTTTTTTGTGTTGAACTATGATTTTTTCTACATACACTTAAAAAAAAAATGTTGCTCCCAAATGACGCACTCTAATATATATATATATATATATATATATATATATATATATATATATATATATATATATATATATATATATATTACGGTGCTCCATTTAAAACGAACATTTTTTTTTTTAGCGAACACAAGAAAATTTTGTTATTTATGTTAAGAGAAAAATTCCCTAAAAATTTCAGCTCTTAATTTTGATTTTAAGTACTTCATATCGAGCATCAAAGTTTTCCCCTTCAAAAAGCATGTAAATCGAATAACTTTTCTTCAAAATTACTATAACTTTGTCCGATTTTGAGCTATTGTTTTGAAACCAGTTTTATTTGTAGAGTATTTGTTGCTTTTTAAATGTGTATAAAACGGTTTTGGTCTAACTCGATCCACGTCGATTGTATCAGCTCCGAACGACAACTGTTCTTTTTTTTGATTTATTTTTGTTAATAGTGAAGGAACGGCTCATCTTACATAAAATATGCATGACCAATCTTTTAGAAAATTTTATCGTTTACAATATTTCTTATAACACTTATATTGCTAAAGTCCACTGTTCATGAGATACATGTATTTAACATTTGACAATAAAAAAGATTAGTACCATAGTAAGCTTACAATTTTTTCTATTGTAAAATGTTAAAATATATGTATCTCATGAACAGTGGACTTTAGCAATATGTGTTATAAGAAATTTTGTAAACGATAAAATTTTTTAAAAGATTGGTCTTATGCATATTTTATGTAAGATGAGCCGTTTCTTCACTATTAACAAAAATAAATCAAAAAAAAGAAAAGTTGTCGTTTGGAGCTGATACAATTGGCGTGGATCGAGTTAGACCAAAACCGTTTTATACACATTTAAAAAGCAACAAATACTCTACAAATAAACCTGGTTTCAAAACAATAGCTCAAAATCGGACAAAGTTATAGTAATTTTGAAGAAAAGTTATTCGATTTACATGCTTTTTGAAGGGGAAAACTTTGATGCTCGATAGGAAGTACTTAAAATCAAAATTAAGAGCTGAAATTTCAAGGGAATTTTTTTCTTAACATGAATAACAAAATTTTCTTGTGACCGCTAAAAAAGAAATGTTCATTCTAAATGGAGCACCCTAGTATATATATATATATTATAACGGGTTTTTCACCACCGGGAATCTACCGGAGTGAAGTCCGAATACATGTACTATTTTTGGCAACCTTGTTCAAAAATTAAATGTTGGGCGCCAGGTTATTTTATAATCACCAATAAACAATTAGCAAAATCGGCTCAGGGTGGCGGATCGGGTAAAGGTTAGGCCCTTAAGATTACGATAAATGATTGATCAGAATCAAAAAAAAATTTTCGTATATTTAACAGAAGCAATAATTGATCGGTATCACAACTAAAAATTATCAATTACAACAAAATAATAAATGGCGTTGTCGGCTTGACTCGATAGAAACAAAAAAAAATAGTTCGTAAACGTCGTAGTCGATCAACACACAAAATCAGTTCGAACAAAAAAAAAAGTCGGTTGACGAAATTAAAATGAACTTATTTTAATTTTCAAACACCCATACAACGTAATTTTTAACGGAATACTTGACTGGTGACGTCAGAGTACTTTACACGGCCAGACTCGGCTGCTGCAACGAATGAGAAAGAGATAATCCGTCATTCTCAGAAATACTCGAATGAAATAAAATAAAATATAAAATAATATCTTATTTCGGTAACGCGTAAATTTTACTATTATATAGTTACTACGCGTAATTAATTAATTAGTTTTTAATTATTACACGAGCGCGGTCACTTGTTCACAAAACAAAAACCGTCGGTCGTACAATTCATTCAGTTCTCATGCCGAAGCTTCGGCTTGTTCACTTGTTCACTTACAATTTATTTGTCGCGATTAATAGTTCATTGTTCAAACTCGGATTGATTTTAAAAGGCGTAAATCGAAATTGTTCGTTTGGTCGGAGTCGAATTGTTCAAATACAAAAACGCGGCCGTTCAGTACGACGTCTATACCGAATCTCTCGTTTCAATCCATGCGGTCGCTCGATTGCTCGGTCGAAGTCGAAATATTTAATTCTAGATGTCACTAGAATTTGCTCATCGGGTAACTATTTGATTTTTTAAATAATTTCAAATCACGAGTCGATGTCAAATTTTTCATCATGTTACAATATATATATAA
The DNA here is from genome assembly GCA_964016945.1 of Microplitis deprimator. Taxonomy (NCBI): domain Eukaryota; kingdom Metazoa; phylum Arthropoda; class Insecta; order Hymenoptera; family Braconidae; genus Microplitis; species Microplitis deprimator. The sequence continues at coordinate 3,166,949 of OZ024715.1, read as the reverse complement.
GTGTGTGTACATAGCAAAAAAATATTTTTATCGCTGTTGACTCTCATAATTATACTTGTTACGAATCCAAGACTATTCCTGTCGGACTGATCAACAGGACTGATGCTGTAGCTCTAACAAGGCTGGAAGTAGCCTGTTTCGACTGGCTGCAGACATTAAACCTCCCGGTAATAATGCAGGCATTGAAAATAATATGGTGCGTGAAACGGGATAAAATACTATTGAAAATCTCGGATGATGTCTCAACTTCACCCTTGTCTGAAATAGTCTTCTATTATCCAGTGGTACGCGATAGATTAATCCATTGTGTAAATTAAATACAAAAAAAAAAATAAATGATGGGTTTACTTGTGAAGCTTACTTGCGAGAAATGGAAATAACAATGTCTTGGAGCAATACACGGAAAAGTTCTTTTCAAAGCATTATGCAAGTCAATCTCGTAATCTGACATGTAAGATAATGGTGCAAAAGCTGGAAATTTTTTTTTGATGTATTCGAAGATTTTGACGTAACAAAGCTCCGTCTTATTTGTCATTAGAACTGTTATACAGGGGACAGGCTGCAAAAAAATCCAATTTTACGAAAATTATTTATAACGAAAAACAAAAATTTTTTTTCTCAAAATTTATTGCAAGAAAAATTTTAAAATACTTGAATATTTTTAAATTGTAAATTTTACGATTTCTTACCTTCGCGATATCTGATACTGGATTCGTGATTTTCATCATGATAGTTAATAATTGAGAATTTGAACAGTCATTAAATTTTGGGCACGAATTAAACGTTGCATCAATGTATATTTGTTGAAATTCAGTACAAACCGATTGCATGAAATTTTCATCATACATATATAAATTTGATGCTACAACCTCCCCCTTTGCCGCAAATGTTTTAAACTCCTCTAATTCCACGAAAAGTTTTGAATTTTCACTATTTCCAGCATTAAGAGTATCCGATTTACAATTTTAAATTAACGAGTCAGCAAATGATTTGAAAGTATTTTCCTTGACATTCAACTTAACTCTTTCGGGCTGCATTTCATCGAAATATTTATTTATTGTTGATCGGTATTGAGAATAAGGATGATCTTCAGCCGAAACGTTACACCTACATATGAAAGTATTACTGGTCAAAATAATGCTTTCATGGTAAAAGATAACTTACAATGACCAAATCTGATGAAATTGGCGTAAATATTCTTTTTTTATTTTACATCTTAATCATTTTTTTATGCAACTTCTAAAGATTAACTCAGGTAGAAACACTGACTGGACATAAAAACTTGAGCATGAAAAAATACTTTACTTACACCAAAATAGCGCTATTTCAAATGTGTATGGGTTGAGCATATCGGACAGTACACGAACTTTTCAAAGTTTCTCTAAACTGCGTCCTTTCCAATCGTTTCAAGTCGGGTTCATGATTATGATTCTCATTTACCGGCTTGAATACTCCAACAACGACATGTCCATACCCTGGGCATCCCTTGACGTCTTTGATACAATTAACATATCTAAATAAAAAAAAAAAATAAGAAACTTATATGTATAAATATTAATATATCAAAAAATAATAAAATATAGAAACTTATGCAGAGTTGATTAACAGTACTGAAACGAGTATACGTAAGATGATTACATTGTTAACATATTATCTTTATTTAAACGCCTCGACTTTGTATGATACGAATATCCCTTAAAATAAAGCTCTTCAGTATTATACTGATTTTTTTTTTAATATTTTCCATTAATTATAATAATTACTTTACCAAATTTTATTGAAACAACGAAACGTTAAAAAGAAACTATCGTAACAATATAACTTTAAAATGGCAGCATATGTCCGAGCGCGGTTCTATTGTTTTCGTCTATGTTAATCGAAAGCAATCTATATATATATATATATATATAAAAGTCCCAGTAGACTAGAGGTTCCCGTTCTTCACTTATAAACAAATTATTAAATTTTAGTTAGCTTAAGTAATTCGAAATTTATTAATTGTAGAGAATATGCTGATATATTATGGTCATACAATAATAATTGCAAAGCCGAAAGGATGATATTTATAAAAAAGCCGTGAAAACCGTGCAAAGTCCTAGTAGACTAGAGGTTCCCGTTCTCTACTTATAAACAAATTATTAAATTTTAGTTAGCTTAAGTAATTCGAAATTTATTAATTGTAAAGAATATGCTGATATATTATGGTCATACAATAATAATTGCAAAGCCGAAAGGATGATATTTATAAAAAAGCCGTGAAAACCGTGCAAAGTCCTAGTAGACTAGAGGTTCCCGTTCTCTACTTATAAACAAATTATTAAATTTTAATTGACTAAAGTAATTCTAAATTTATTAATTATAAATAATATGCTGATATATTGTTGTCATTCATGAATTATTACAGAACTCAAACGATGATATTCATAAATAAGTCGTGGAAACCGTGAAATTTCCTTGCCGCCGATAACACCTAGCGCAATACGTTAATCTGAGATCCCTAGCGGATTTGAATCACGGTGGAAACACCCTGAAAACACCCTGAGAGTGGTTCCACGGTGTACCCACGGTGATTTTACGGTGTACCCAACGTGATTCCATGGTGTACGCACGGTGATTTTACGGTGAATCCACGGTGATTTCACGATGTACCCAGGGTGGTTACACGGCGTACCCATCCTGATTCCACCGTGTACCCACCGTGGTTCCACGGTGTACCCACGGTGATTTTACGGTGTACCCACGGTGATTTTACGGTGTACCTAACGTGATTCCACGGTGTACGCACGGTGAATCCACGGTGATTCCACGATGTACCCAGGGTGGTTACACGGCGTACCCACCCTGATTCCACGGTGTACCCACAGTGATTCCACGGTGTATCCACCGACATTTCACCATGATTCCACGGTGTATCCACTGTGGTTCGGAAGTGTACCCACCGTGATTCCACGGTGGGTTTAACCCATTCTATCACCATGTACCCACCATGATTCCACGTTGTACCCACCCTGATTCTACGGTGTGCCCACCGTCATTAAACGGTATATTTTTCGTGATTCCAAAATTCATTCATGGTAGTTATCAAGTAATTACACGGTATCTTTGAGATAATTACACAATCTATTTACGGTGACTACAAAGTATATCGGCGCCGAAGATATGAAAATTTTCTAAAAAACTGGATATTATAGAGCGATGCTAGGATGTTCAAAAACAAATTTTTTATGGATTTAATCTTCAATATACTGAATTTTGTTTAAAACAGAATACTGGTTCGAATGCAACGAATTAGATCATGAAAATTTTCTCTTGAGAGTTAAATCATATATATGTTTACTACATGCAGGAGGGTATCCTGGAATTTTCCTTTAAATTTATTATGATTTTTGAAAAACTTGTGAAAAAATTTGACGTAACATAAATTTAATCCAAATGAACGTTAAAGTAAAAAATGCCCGGCTGAACGCGATTTCTAAAGCAGTCATTAATTTCAATTTATAATCTATTATAAAATAATTTGATACACGATAGTTTAATATATTTAGATTCACAAATATTTAATTATCAATAATAAAATTTTTAGTTATAATTTTTTTTTTTTTTAATTATAAAAAAACATATTAAACAGTTAAAGTGAGCGACTAATGGTACTGAGCGGGTATAATAGGGGCTTTTACCTTACATATACCCTAGCGGCATAAAATATATTCTGGAATCACTCTGGAACCAGAATCAGAATGGAACCATACTGATTCCAGCGTGATTCCAGAACGGTTTCGTGCTCTTTTTTAAGTATGATACCAAAGTGAAATCAGGCAGAAAAATTTTCGATTTATTTACGGTCAACTACTGTCAAAAGGTTATCTGTAATGAGCCTCTTTTCGTCAATCAATTGTAGAATCACCATGGGTACACCGTGAAATTATAGTGGGTACACCCTGGAATAACAGTGGACACACCGTGAGTACACCGTGGAATCAGAGTGGGTACATCGTGGTATGACAGTGGAATCAAAGTGGGTACATCGTGGTATGACAGTGGGTACACTGTGGAATCAGGGTGGTTACACCGTGGAATCAGGGTAGGTACAGGGTAAAAAAATGACACAAACTCACCGTGTAACCACCCTTGATCTACCGTGATTTTATCCGTATTCTCGAACGATTCTGTTCAAACATTTTCTTCATTGATGGATCTTTATTAAAATTTCTATAAATAATTTTTGTGCTTTATTATCGGCACTTATCTGCCATCTAGAAGAGAGAGCTGTAGGTTTTTTATTTTTCTACATTATCTTAGTGGCTTTTTTATTGAGCTATTCCATCTTTCCACCATATGACTATGGCCTATTCTCACGCCACCTATTTCGAATAAGTGAGCAACTTCATGTTTGGCAAAATTATACAGACCCTAAGATCCTCACTCGTAAGACAGCGCAACTGTCGGCTCATTCTGGAACCGACCTATATCTGCTACTAATCCGTATTATTTGATAAATAGATAATATAAAATTGCTTAAAATCTTGTAACACGGAATATATGGAAACTTATGAAATTTTGTCGAATTTCATAGATTTTATGAAATTTCTTAACATTCTATAAATTTTTATATCAATTCATAAGTTAAAATCCAGTGTAACGGGTCCCACTTATTTTATCAACAAAATATGGTTTTAATAAAATACGGTACACGTATACGTGAAACTTAAAGGCGTCTTACAGACCTTGTCTGACTATGCTCAGTGAAATCCCAGGACTAAGATAACCCCCTACTCGATCACTCAGTATAGAATTGGAGAAAGAGATTTATAGACCTCTTTCTTCAATTTATTTATAACTCATCAGAAAGGTTGTGCCGACACTAAATAATCGATAAAATTTTATTCAATAACATTATAACTGTGGAATTTATTTGAACAAATTCGCTTTACAAATAGAAAATTGATGAAAAATACGAACAATAAATTAAATTATGACGGATGAAACTAACTCTTTTGACATACAAGTGTGACTCGACTAGACTTTCGTAATTATCTTAAAATGTGACTTAACAGATTACTGACTGAATAAATTATTACTTTACGATTTCATGAAATTTTAGATAATATTTACAATAGTTAACCGGACAATAATTAAAAGACTCCACTTACTCCAATAAATTCACCAGTTCTTCATTTCAACGAACCTACTTCCTTAGACCAATAAACCTCCAGCCCTTCCAAATAACGAGTCCTCAATTCAACAAATTTTCCAAATCTAAATTTTCACGAAAATAATTAGTCCAGTAAAAAAATGAATGAAACCATGATATCACCAGTTTTGGTGCACTATGTAAAAATATGTTCGTTAATATGTAAATAATAAGATCATATAACAAATTTTTATCAAATGATAAGGGAAGAGGGTAAAAAATATTGAAAAAGGGTTGAAAAATGCTTTTTTCTCGAATAACTTGAAAACCATAGGAGATACAAAAAAAAGTGCCGAGTAAAAGTTGTAGAAAAAAAACTTCTACACAAAAAATATTCTATTCATTTTTTTGCTATCTGCTTTGGTTCAGCTGTAAAAAATAAAAAAAAGATTTATTAATTTTCAAACCATCATAACTCATGAGATTTATTACGGCCCTGTACCACGCAGCGCACGCATCACATCTACAAACACTAGCACAAGTGCATGGACTTTCCCCTCTACCGATCGCACAGCTGGCTAGTAATCATAATAACGCATGCGTACAACTGGGATAGAAAATAAACGCACGCCTTTTTTTAATTTTTGAAACGCGGAATGACAAACTTGGATAAATTTATATTATAGTGGAAATATTTGTAAACTAAAAATTTAAGTGATACATAGTAAACGATAGAAAATAATTTAAAACCTAAATATAATTTATGTTAAAAAAACTTACTTTTAATTAAAAAATTTTTAAGAAACGTATGTTAATGAAAAATTTTTTATTGAAAAATGGCAAAGTATGTACATAATTAATTGATCAGGCTTGTACTATTTATCATTAATTTAAAAATCTGTAAAATTGATCTCTTCTTCATAAAGTAGTTTATCGATTTCGTCAGAACTACTATCAGGCTGCTTATATTCCAATGGCTGCTCAGTTACACCGTATTCCAAATCTTGTTCAAACTCAACTTGAATTGAGATATTGCGACAGCTAGATTCATTGCAATTTTTACATAACTGAGTACACCGCAAGCCAGTTTTTTTACATGTGCATCGTGCTGTTGTACAGTCACCTGTGCACCCACAGCTGATCTGTAGAAAAAAAATATGTTTAATAATATATTCATACAGATAAAAATGTAAAATATTATTTTTAGAATTATTAATCACCAGTTTCAACAAATCTGTCGGAGCTGGATCATCAGTATTGGTGATAGGAAGCATCATAGTGGTTGTCCTCTTCCACCCCCATTCTTCTGGATTTAACTCATTTCCCAACCACTCTTGAATTTGAAAAAAGACACAATTCGCATGTTGACGTAATGATGATAGAGTTGGTGGTAAAATTGCTAATGATAATTCTTTTTTAGCTTGCGCTATTGTTGATATAAACAAATCATATCTTAATCGCTCAAGGGACGTTCCCGCCGATGATTTATTTGTTTTATATAAGCTGAAAATGACCTTTTCAGCGGCTGCATGAAGTATATCACTAGAGCTGTTAGAGCTATAAAAGCATTGGCATACACTTTGTAAAGCTTTGTCTTCTTGTAGTATATTTAAAATAGATTTTTTGCCTTTTCGGAATAAAGCACTTGTAGAATCACATCCTCCGAACGCATGAGCAAATAAAATGAATGATTTCATTTTTGTGTGAGAAACAGTTGAGTAAAACGTGTATGGTTTTTTGCCACTAGACATCTTACAAAAGTCTACATTTGAATAATCTACAGTAAAGGCAATCATTATAACAAATAAGTCAGTATCATTTCCAATAATAATTACTGCATTATTAGTCCTTTCTTTAATACGTATTGCTGTGTTTACAATAAGCACATCAGCATCTTCACGAGCGATTTGTACGGTTATATTGTTAAATTTCAAATGGGCTGTTAAAAAAACTAAAATTTTTTTTTTGTTAGCAATGTTGGATAAAAACTTGGTCTTAGTTAAAGGATTTAACATGCCTGGTGTAAAATCGAAATCTGCAGCCATATTTTTTTCTTTACGTCTATATCTTTTGTATGATTTTACGCCAATGTTATCATTGCTGTATCCATCAAAAACAATGAAGGCATTTGTTCCGAAATGACTTTTTATGTATCCTAAGTATATATCAAATATCTGTATATACTTATAACCGTGAGGCCACGAAACTTGGTGCAACAACCAACTTCCATCGATAACAGGAATGTGATGACTGATAAACTCTACGGGATTTTGAATATTCATACTTTTGAATACTTTATATAATTCACTTTTCGGTGTTTTTCTCATAAAACCATGTTTATCGAATAAACTCAATGGAAATGGCGACAGCTCATACTGTAACGCAGTACGCGTAAGGTCTGTATTACCCCGAATCACTACAGAGATCCTCTGAAATAAAAGGGTTGCGTCCACAGCAACATATTCGTTATCACCAATATGTACTTGGTTTTTTGCCGCACTTAAATTTTTTACTTTATTAACATTAGATAAAGAAATGTAATCACCATTTCTTCGTTCCATCGATGCCATTGCTTTTAAACCTTTCTCCACAGCTAAATGACAATCAATATTTTTTCCCTCGACGATTCCAGTCGATAATGAAACCAGTGATGATCTATTAGCAAATGGAGCATGTTCATTTAACCAAAAGACAAATCTATCAGTATCTTCTTTATCTTGATTAATACGGTTTTTGCATAAGTCGATGGGTTGTTCACTTGTATAAGATGAAAAACCACAATAATCTTCTAAACAATTCATTATATTAAAGGCTGTCGGCATAACAAGTAAATATCTAGCTACCACACTTTGCGTCACACCTCGACCATGCTTTAAATCGGTTCCGAAAAAACGATTTAAAGTCTGTTCGATGGTCATATCACTCCAAATGCCTGGCCAGGCTTTATCGGTCCTACGGATAGTAAAAAAACCTTCTGTTGTAAACCTATAGTATTCTTCATCATTCATGTCTGACTCTAAACTTACCATGTCTTGTAAATAAATCTGTGCACTTCTAGCATATGCAAAATGACCAGATGCGTGAAACAATGGTAGCATATCCCGAACAGCTTGCAAATGCAATTTCCAATTTCCTAAGCGCTCAGCTTCTATAAATTGCAATGCGATAATGACAGACTTGAAATATTGAATCGATAATTTAGCAGTAGGTCCATTTTCTTCCAGTACATCCAATCTTTCAACTAATTTGTTCATCATATCGTCAATTGTGCGATCAGAACTGTAATTACTCATTAAAGGAGGATCAGTATCCCAGTTTTGCAACAGATTTGTAAGGAATTGTTCAAAGCCTTTGTTGAAGCTTCTACTATTATAAATAGTGATACCAAGAGCCGTAAATGTTATGGTATGGGCACTTATTGCTCTTGAATAAGCATGACCAGACATTTTTTTCACAGATTCAGCAGCATATACAACACCCCATAAATCTTCTAGACCACTACCGTCCATGATGTAACCCATAGCTCCCAAATAGGGCATGACCATATGAAAACCACCTAATCGCACAACTACATTTTGCAATGTTGTTGAATTTGAAACAATAGCTCGAGCTTTCTAATATAGTGGTTGATCGAAAGTTATAAAGCAAGTTTTTAATTTCCTGCGATTACTTTCTTCACGAGAGTAGTGTAGAGCGGTATTAAGCGTAGTTAATTTTGAAGGAGGCTCATTAATAAAAGGCAGACACAAAACAGTAGAAACCAAGTATTGGGTATCGCAAAAAACAACTTCCATAAAACCTCTCCACGATGGCAAATTCGCAATTTCAATTCGCTGCCGTAGGCATTTTCTTTAATTTTTTAAAACCACCTGCAAATGTTATTCCAGACTGGTGTAAAACACGCAATGCCGCCCAAACAATGAAAATTTTTTTTCCTGTCTAATAAACTAGTGTTATGATCGGTATTATCATACACGAACTGTACAAAAGTTTCATCAGGGACATGAAATTCAGGAGGATCTTTAATTGTCAAAGCGTTCTGCAACTGAATGGAATGATAAGAAGCACATATTCCTAATTTAGTTAAAAGATCTATCACTAATCGTGAGCCAGTTTTTCGGTAAATATAAGTGCCGAGAGCTAGCTGTAACGTCGAAATAAAGCTATTTGGTCGAAGTATTGAGACAATAGAATGAGCAATATTGTCACGTTTTATGGAATTTTCTTTTTCCTTATCTGCGGATAACAAATCACCGAAAAAATACGTCAGCAATGGAGGAATATCTCGAATAACATTATCTAGAAAGTTACTACTGGCAGGATACCGATCTTTGTCATATTGAAAGTCTTTTATTTCAGCTTCAAGGATTTCCGAGGCAACAGTTGGAATTGTCTTTTTCTGGAGTTCATTAAATGTGCCATTCATACAAAACCAATCACTATATACTTCAGCGATATTAAAAGTTTAATAATAAACAATTGGCTCTTTACCCTGACTTCGAGAAACCATTACATCCATTCCATATTTTTGTTTCAATTTTTTAAATAGTTCATCGGGATTCATCAAATTATCCCCTGAGATTTTCCGTGAATCAGATAATTTAAATCTAAAATTATTACTTTTTTCAATATGGTCACAAACTTCTAGAAATATAGCATCTTCATTAGCATTTGTTAATGTTCTTTGCTCTTCGGCCGGAGGATTCATGAAAGAATCATAACATTTTTTATGATATCGGGCTTCAACTTCAATTAAGTCAACAGCACGTAACCTTTCCTTCAATAATAATGAAGCATCTTTATGGTCTCGATCAGCAATTTCGAAGATTCTGTCTCGTAAATAACTAGTTCTAATAATGTGTCCTACTTTATGAGCCCTATCCCAATTTTTGCCGCAAAATAAACACAAATTTTTAAAATCAAAATCAGAATCTGGTGGATCTATACTTGAAGATAACCGTGATAAAGTTGATGCCGATGACTGTAAATCAATTTCAGGAGGTTGTTCCAGTTTGGGTTTTTTTCGAGGTCCCCCAGACGCTGATCTCAAACGAGAATAAATTTTGGCACAAGTTTCGTGAAATTCGTAAGACAATTTTCCATCCCACAGTTTCCATTTATGGTTTTCTCTTGCTTTACTATTATTAATAAAATTTGCTAATACTTTAGATTGAACAACTCGAGTTGAGCTTCCGTTGTGCAACGGTTTGTCACAAACTGTACATAATTCCGTTGTATTTTCCATTTTTATTACAAAACTGAAAAAAAAGAAAAAATTTGTTTTTATTTATTAAAACCCAATGTTCTCAAAATTGAATCACTTCAACAGTTATCAAATACATTTTATTTATCGAAGAAAGAAATAAGATTCTGGGTCATAGCTCTAAGAAGTTATGAAAATTAAAAAAGAGCCCAATTCAAAGAAAAAAAAATGATAAAAAACAAGTTGATTATCATATCGAGAATGTATTTATTTTTGCGTAATGTTCCACTGAAATAATTATAAATAATTTGTGTATTAAAACTATTTCATAGGAAGCATAATTTATAACGTTCTCTACTATTTCACACGACCCACGGCGGAGTGTGATTAGTGTCAAATAGCCGTTATGGCTCTCCGTTCGTGAAAACTGAAAATAAAAATGATAACAAACCAAAAATCCCACCTGGAGATATCCCGAATCTCCCTGAACCCGCAGCTCTGCTCAGGCTCGGTTAGAAAATCCTAGTTGGGCGCCAGTTCGTGTGCCCCACGAAGAAATTCAAATTCACAATAAATTAAAATGAAAATAAAATAAATGAAATGATCAGGGAGCAGTTTCAGGTTAGGAAAAGGATTAGCAAGAACGAGATAGCTATAAACTAAACAAATAAAGTTAAATAAATGCCGGGTTGGTGACCATGTGTTTTCTCAGTTATATTTAAATAATACAATTAAATGTTATATAAATTTATAATGTGTACTCGCAAAACAATATTCGCCAATTGTTTATAATATTTTAAATAATTACAAATAATCAATACTTGTTCTTGATAGCACCATAGCCCCAACGAAAATTAATTGTTTGTAAATACATATGCGCGTCATGCCGCACGCTTGCAAGAAAACAATAAATCGTAAATAATACGTATAAATCACAAAATAATAATCCTTTATAAATAATATTTGTAACTAAATAATAAACGCAAATAATAACTATTAACCATAGATAATTGTATGCGTAACATTTCTAACGCAATAGTAATGATAATAACTCGTAAATCATAACAAATACTAATCGAGAATTAATAATAATCAATCAAATATGTAACGCATATCATAATCAGGACCAAGAAATAATACATAAAAATCATAAGTAATTATCGAAACATAGTTAGATAGTTATTGTATATAATTCGTTATAACTTTGAAATACTATCTAATACGTATACATAATACTGAACAATAACCAAATATTTATCACAATCAATGTTTGGCAATGATAAATAATACTAAGTAATTTCACTTAGTGATTCCCTATCCACTGGGTTCAATAAGTACGCATTTCCTCATATACTTATAGAAAATATTAATACTCAGAATTTACTATCTCTCTTACTCTTATGAGATAGACAAATGGCCACCAACGCGGGAACAAAATTACACGCCAATGTATTAGCTCAAAGTACTTACAGTTAACGTAATTATTCAACTCCCTTGGTTGAAAATTCACTACGTTAAATGTAATTCCTTTAGTACTCCAAAAATACTCAAGTAATGCCAATGGATTTATACTATGTACTCACAATACCAAACGGCGTCAAACTTATAACATTCATTATCAACCAGAGCACACACGCTACTCTTACAGAGACTATCCCACGTCTGACCACGGCAGCACGTGAATGTCATGCCGGCACTTCGCCGGCGCCATTTTGTCATAGATCTCACTTCAACCAGTGGAGATATATATCTGTCGCAGATTAACTTTAACCAGTACCACCAACAAAATGCATGACTTGGCCCGTGTAATTTAGCCTGTTCCCGACATTAACTGGTCAATTGTCTCTTTCATAAATAAATATTAATATGATTTAAAGATCAATCAATCACTAATTTATTCACAAAACTCGTAAATTTAGTTAGAATAAATAAATTTACTGATACCAACTGTTGCTTTGACGCACATGCGTCAACCAACCAAAATAATCATAAGCATATAAATAAAATGCATAATTATTTTCCTAGCACTCTAAAAATCCAATTACATACTCAAATTAATCAGTAAATCCTTCTGATTTAAACACAATTTAGACCTGAGAAAAATATTATATAATTTTAATGCAGTAAATAAAATAAAATCTTACATTTAAACAAACAATAATATCAAGGATGAGATGGGTGAGCAGCGTGTGCTGCCCTCTGTTGCTCACCGACCTGATGCGAGACTGCCGCGATATTCAAATATCGTAACAAATTAACAATTAAAAACATGTACGAATCACAAATTTATTAATAATAAACAGAAAGAAAAGAATATTTTGGTAGCTGTATTTAACTATCTGGATTGTAAATAATGTAATACGATTAAGTTAAAAATTGAAATTAAAATATTTATGGTAGTATTTATTCACTACTTAAAATATTTTATTTACTATATTCAATATAAAGAAATTTAATTTAATCATTTTCAATATAAATTTATTTAATTACAAATAGTAACTTGAAATAAATCATGGAGTGATTTTTTTTTATTAATAAATATATTTGGATCAATTTTATTCAAAATTAATTACCGATTATTGATCAATTAAAAATTATAACTTTTTAAGAATTAACCCAAAGGCAAAATTAAGAAATAAAAAAGTAAATCTCCGTTTCAAGTACAATCAAAACAACGTAGTAAAGGTTAGAAAGTAAATGGAAAAGAATCAAATTATTTATATCCAATAATTTATATTAAACATTTGCATAAAGTAAAACAGCAAAATTGATACTTACTTTCACTATATTAAAAATCACTTGTAACTTTCAATTTTCATCCAGAAATTAACAAAAAATATAAGTTTTGTTTGGTTTATAAATATGTGCTCACGATATATTTGTGTATAAGACTATGCTCTTATTTTGATCATGCGCAATCTGTCAGAATAGTCCATGGAATTGTGTTAGTGTTTGTAGATGTGACGCGTGCGCTGCGTGGTACAGGGCCGTAATAAATTTCATGAGTTATGATGGTTTGAAAATTAATAAATCTTTTTTTTATTTCTTACAGCTGAACCAAAGCAGATAGCAAAAAAATGAATAAATATTTTTTGTGTAGAATTTTTTTCTCTACAACTTTTACACGGCACTTTTTTTGTATCTCCTATGGTTTTCAAGTTATTTGAAAAAAAAGCATTTTTCAACCCTTTTTTAATATTTTTTACCCTCTTCCCTTATCATTTGATCAAAATTTGTTATATGATCTTATTATTTACATATCAGCGAACATATTTTTACATAGTGCACCAAAGCTGGTGATATCATGGTTTCATTCATTTTTTTACTGGACTAAATTTATAAATTTTAATTAAAACAAACTTAATTAAAAATAAGCTTCCACCTCAGGTAGGCTGATATGCTCTTGGCCCTTAATAGTAATGATAATGGCTAGCAGCACGTGTGCAGTAGTAGATGGTAGTTGTACTTGTAGTAGCGAACCAAGATGGTAGCAGTAGTAGTAGTCATAGAAGAACACGTTCGTCCACAGTGGTTGCTGCGAGCCAAGAGACACCGCTCGTCGTCTCTGGCCCTCGTACCCCTCTCGACTCAGGCTGTCCAACCCTTGAAATCAAATGTCGAGGAATCCGACCACAACAACTTCGGCGCTTAAGTGGCTATCCATTCTTCCATATTGGCAGTTGTTGAAGAAGGAGGCCGGATCTCTTGGCGTGAGTCTAAATTAAATTTAAACGGAATGCTAAAGTATTCCATCCCGTAACACTAGTATTAAAGAGTGGACTTTATAAAAATGTTTATTGTTTTGTAAAATTCATATAATTTTCTAAGATAATATGTAGTTTTGCAAAATTCCATGGAGTTTAGTAAAATTTCATCAAATTTGAATTTAGTCCTGATAGTTATGTTTTTCGAACATTTTATAGAAGTTTGTGAAATTGTACAAAGTTCTATAAAATTTACAGTTTATAAAATTTTATAAAATCCTCAAAGTTTGATGAAATTTTGTACAATTCAAATTCATCCAAGGAAAAATATTTTTAGAAAATTTTATAAAATTCCATTAAGTATTAGGAAGTAGTATAAAGTTTTGCCAAATCTATTTTACTATATAAATCTGTAGACTCTGTCTGTACATTTTATTAATTTACCAAATTTTGTGCTAAATATTCATTTTATCACCCCCTTATCCCGATTCTACCATTTTCATCATTTTTGTCTATCTGTCTTGTCCGTCTGTAAGTGCGTATGTCTTTTACTAACTCAAGAGTGGCTTGACTAAATTCGATGAAACTTGCAGAATCCAAAATAGTATGTGACTGTGCGTAAAATAGACTATATATTAAGTCGAACAATCGTATGCTAAACAAAGAAAAATATTAATATTAATAGGAAGATCATCCTCATCACAGTTTTCCATTTTTTCTTTAGTCCCTTATATAAAAGACAGTATCTCATTATTCATTGATGGTTTTTTTAAATCATTATGCATGTTTACATAGGAAATTAAATGTTCTACAAAAACCCCGTGGAAAAGCTCTCATAAATTTTGATAAGATATTAAATATTATTTATAAGAATCTATGAGCTTCGAGAATATCTATGAGATTTAAAAAAATTCTCATATGAATTCTTATGAGAATCTATGAGTCAAAGCTTTTAATGTTTTCCTATCATGATTTCCGTTCTAGATTTTTAAAAGAATGTAAGATTTTTCAATTTATGAGATTTTGTGACTCGAATTCCGCCAACGATTATAAGATTAAATAAGTACTTTCACTTCTATAAGATTGTTACAGTTTATTCTAATGTATCTCCAATAAAAATTGATCAAGCGAATTCCGATGTTATAATACTTACAAAATCTCAATAAGATTATTTTTTTAAACGAAATTTTTAGAATTTATAAGTTTTAATAAAAGTTACCCTAGGAGATAATATCTTATTGAATATCATAAAATATTTATCATATTTTATGAGAAAATATTTAACAAGTATTTCTTAGAAATTTTATGAGACTGAATCAGGAATCACATGGACAAATGCAGACCTTTTTCTCATAAAAATTTTATGAGAATTAGTAAGAAAATCTATAATCGAATTAACTTGTCAAAACTTAAAAAATTTAATTTTAATTTAAAAGCTATGTGATTTATGAGTTTTTGTAAGTTTTAGTTATAAGGCTTATTACTTATCAAATATTATGGAGTACTTATCAGATTTGATAAATAATTTCCATTCACATAAAATATTAATTTTATCATTCAAAAATAATTGCTTAACTTTATTTTTTTTTTATAAGAATTTACACCAAAAATACTAATATAATCACTTTTTCTTGTACTTTGAATATTTCAACTGTTCAGAGATATGGAGAAGGGGAAAGTCACCGGTGCTAGGCAGCAGCATCGGGAGTAGTTCGGTGCTCGCCACGAGATCGCGCCTACAATTTGTAGTGTCCCTGTTAAGACATTTATTTCAGAAGTGTTATATTCCAAACTTCAATACGATTTTGTTCGAGTATTCTTCTGTCATTTGACAGAGCAACAAGTACCTTCTTGGATTTTACTATAGTATATCCTATAATACATCATGACTTTAATATTTAATATTAATGTTTACTTGAGTAATTCTTGATGAATAAATAAACTGACTCAATTTCATAGATTTTTCGGGAATAGATTGCTAAGGATTTTCCGCGTAAATACTCATAAAAATATTCTTGAGTATACATAATAAAAACTTTTTGAATTCATGCTAAAAAATTCAATAATTTAGCATATAAAGCTTAATCAATACTAAAAAAACTGTAACTTAATTAATTTCATAAATTTTTTCGGTACTATATGAAAAATTACTCACATTGATTAATCAGTATCGAATCTTATATGATTACTTCAGAAATCGTCTCATACAATCTTATTCATTTTCAAAATCTACGCAATTGTAAACTTCACATTTTTCGAAAACTTATAAATAATTATAATCACAAAATTACAGCTTCTGTTTCTTATAGATTCTGATCATTTGAATGAGAATTTAAAAAAAAAATTTTTTTTGATGCACCATCTATGAGAAAATAATTGTATAAGAATTTTTTAAATTTTTCGCGGACAAATACTGATTGTTTTCTTATAGCCAATTTTTTTTATGAGATCTTATAAGACCTTTTCCACAGGAAAAGGATCAGTGTGTTTAAGCGATAACTTTTACCATTTAAAAGATATTTGAGATCAAAGTTTGTAGAATTAGTTAAAAAAAATTTTTTTTATTAATAATTTTCTACGTCACTGAAAAATGATTATTGACAAATGAGCGTGACGTTATTCTGTAGGAAATTTAACGCTCTACAAGAGAGGTCTGGTGTGTTTATTTGATTTCTCTATTTCTCTATCAATTCCGTCCTAGCCCCCTCTATGGAGATTTTCATGGAAGCAACAGCTAGATCCCTGGTGCAGAGCTGGTGCAGCTTGAGCGCTGTGTGTTTCTTATTGATAAAGATACAGGCCCTAGGTCCCAGCTCCGAGTCACCATGGATCAGGCAGCCGTTCTTTCTGTCTATCCCTAAGACCTGCCCTTTATGGACCCAAGGTTCTTGGATTAGGGATTCATCTGTCTGCAACACCGCCAGGTCTCTGCTGAGTAATGCTGAGGCCGCTTTGCAGTGTTGCAAATTTATCTGCGAAAAACTCGTTTGTCCTGCAGTTACAAAATCTGCAGCACTGGCTGTCTTATCGCTTTTATTATAGGAGAAAGGATGGGGAGGAGATTAGAGAGGAAAGGTGGGGAATGATGGGCTGGAAAAGGAAGGGGACCGTCTAGTGTCCATCGTCTTCCTCTTTGTCAGTCGCGGCTGCTACATCCTTCGATGAGCCGGACAGCTGGAGGCTTCCCGCCAGGGCCTGAGCAAGGGTGGCTTGCTTCCCTTGCTTAGTCCCTGTCAGGCCCTCTTTAACCACCGCCTTCGCCTTTGTGGGCCTTCCTCTGGATCCTGATCTGCCGAAGGCAAGGTCTTCTCCCCATTGGAGGTCCCACCTACTACCAGTCGAGGTGGTTTGATAATTGGACCTACCAATGAGGTCCAAACCATGTTAGGGCGTTCTTTCTCCCCCCCCCCCCCACCACCGAGGAGCCTAGTAGGCTCCTCCGCCGGAGAAGGTGGAGGTGGAACGACCACAATTTCAGGTGCTACAGGTGCAGTACCAGTTTCCTGAGCAGCATTGGCCGCTTCAGTCCCCTGATCCTGCTTTCCTTCCTCGTTTTTGGCTGATGTCCTGGCTCCGGATGTGGACTTCATTGCAGTACTGGCAGCATTTCTCGAAGCGTCTTCACCCTCCCCAGCCTTGGCCTTGGATGATGCCTCGTAAAAACGGGCCTTACCTAGACCGAAGTGAGGAGCATAGTTGCACCTCGAGAGCACCGCCAGTGACTGCTGGTCCACTCCCAGAACTAAGTGGAGTGTTTTGCCCACTACCCTTCTATCCCAGACCCTCCACATTTGAGTGGTGAGCCCAGAATTCTGGCGTGCTAATCGGTTCAAGATTACCTTGGTTTCCTCAGTGGAACTGAGAACCGCCGTCAGCTTCTTAAGTTTCGGAAGTTTTCCATTCTCCAGAGCTTGGAGAACAAGTCCCTCCTTCACCTTAATAGCCGGGGCAGTCCCCAGCAGCCACTTTTTGGCGTGATCATCGGCACAGGTCCTCACACAGAGCTCCCCGGTCCCACCGGCATCCATAAAAGCACGGGACTGGCTGCCCCGTAGGGACAGCATCCAGCGCTCTGACTAACGCCTGCATGACCAGATCACCTGTCTCCTGGCTCAACAACGTGCCCGGGTAGCCAGAAGGTGCTATAGCGACCCTCTTATCCACCCGAACAGCGTCGCTGAAACTATTTGACTTATGAGTCACCTTGCCTCGCTTCACTACTTTTTTGACCTCTGGTGGAGTTTGTTCCTCTGGTCTGGGCCTTTTGGGGCAACCAGTTATCGAAGAGCCATCTTCTACTGAGGTTTTGTTGACAGAGTCAGAAGTATCCCCACAATCCTGCCCCGAAAATTGTTCCCGGGCAGCCAACTTGGCTTTCTGGGCCCTTTTTTTCGCAGCATCACTGCGGTTCTTCTTCTTACCTCCATCATAGGAGGTTCCAGAAGTCCCGGTGTTAACTGAGCCTTCCGTACCCTCCACGACATCCATACGGACAGAAAGATTGGAGTCCTCTTTCGAAGCCTCCAATCCCAAATTGTTTGTTTTTATGTTTTTTGTTGTTTCCATTTTTGGTCCCACGAGTAATCAGGAAATATAAGGTCACCGCCAGCAGAGCCTGTTGACAAGCGGAAGGTGCATGGATACAATGGGGTCGCACCTGGTGCCCCAAGGTGCATTGTTCGCGACACAGTTCCCCTTTGCCATCCAGCCCTCGGCACGATAGCTTACACCTTGGCTTGGGAAGTTGGTCCGCGACATGGCCTTGGTCCCCCTGGGCCGGTTTTTACGCCAGCCGGGATTCCTGTAGCACATGCTAACCAAAGCAATCGCGGCCTGCCCACAATGTCCCTCCCGCTGGAGGTCATCGTGAGCTACCACATCTTACCTTGGCCGTCCCCCTATCCGCCACCTGGGGACGCGCCCGGTTGGCACTCAGCCATGTTGCCCGCTCTCCTTTACGGAGATTAGACAACCCGGGTACAGTTACATTTTAAATAAATCAGTTACATAATAATAAATCAAAATTCTGAATAAAAAGAAAGTTAAAAAACAAAAATGTTAGAAAATCCAAAAATGCACACCTCAATCGCTCATTTCATGTTTAATCATTACTTTTATTTTACAATATTAATTTTTTTTTCTTAATTTTTTTTTTAAATTATAAATTTTTATTCATTTTATAAACCATCAATTTAATTTTTTTATTTCCTATTTTCAGTTTAATTTTTTTTAAATATCCCGCCTTTTTGTGTTAGATGTTACTCTTTCTTTTCAAACCTATACTGTTACGCTAGTACTTCTGCCAGTAGTCAATGGAGAGAAGAAAATAAAACAATAATAACAACAGTAAAAATAAAAAAAAATTAATGAAAGAAAATTGTATATATTTTAAATTTATTCGTGCATCCCGCCATTTTTTTATTATTATTTTATTATTTTATAATAAATAAGCATTATGAGTCGTGCACTTTTGGATTTTCCAAATTTTTTTTTTATTATTCCGATTTTTTTTTAATTTTAATATTTTTTTTTAATTTTATTTACTATTGTTTTAATTATTATTGTTATCAACGAATTTTTAATTTTTATTGACATTGCGATTTAATTTTTTTTTTTTTATTCTTGGTTTGGAATAGTTTGGAATCAGGGTCAACCACATTTTTCAGAATTCCAAGTGCTTACACCTTAAAGATCCATAATTAAACTTTTTCCACGTGTTCAGCTACACGGCGAATTAAATTTTCTGTATGAGTTTATGTCTCTAACACCAGATATCTATCTGAACCTTGCAATTGAAGTGTGAAAAAATGTCAAAAATAACACAAAATCATGTGAATTTTCAAAAATAAATTTTTCTAATAAATATAAGTAATTTTATATAATACCGTAAGATGGACGGTGGTGATAGAAAGGTCGATCTAAGAGTTACAAATAATTTTTGAACTCTTGTAATAGTGAAAATCAGCATATTTTTGTTATTTCAGTATTTTAATGTGTACAACAGCTCACATAACATTTTGTTGCAAGTAGTTTGGATGGTATCTGCCTTCCCTTGCTAGTATAGTGTTTGGCAGAAACCCACAACACTGTTTCACGCTGGCCCGTACTAGTAAGAGATGTAGTCTAAGGCAAGAGTGCGTTAACATAGCCTTACTGACGAGTCCGTTAACGTACTTAGGACGAAACTACAAACATTATGGCAAATAGGCATATACCTTAAGTTTTGTTGTTGACTTAAGAGTCAATACATAGAATGAAAAGAAAAATATGTCAAATAGTGCAGTGTAGCACGGAACTGAAAAATCTCAAAGATAAATTCGAAATTAAGCATAATTTATACCTTAATTATATACTAAGGTTTATCAAAGCTTATATAACATCTATTTAAGCAAAAACAACTTCAATCCGCCGACAAATGCTTGGGATTAAACGTGGTCCCTAAGCCATTTGCCAGGTTTTGGATTTTTGCTTTTCGATATACCTGTTGACCCCACTTCCAAACAATTACCATTGGTTTATATATATAATATATATATATATACAATAACGTGGATATTTACTATATACATACTCATCTTCAGTAATTCACAATATTATACTTATTACGATTTCAAGACTATTCCTGCGACTGTAACAGAAATAGACCTGTGGCTGCAATACGAATAGATCTGTAACTGCAACAGGACTGATCTTGTAAATACTACAGGTCTTTCCCGTTGCAGCTACAGGAAAGCCCCGTAGCTGTAACAGAACTAAGTCCTGTTGCTGCTATAAAGCCATGTCCTGTTGCAGCAACAGTCCATTTTTTTCCGTAGAGGAAAGTGAGTTATCAGTTCCCGCTCGCTAAATCACATCGGTTTGAAACTGGTTTAGTTCGAAACTCACGAGCATAAGTCGGCTAGAATTTAAATTGTAATATATAAATAATTTTTAGGCCATCATAAGAAAAGCGCAAGAGTTGAAGCTGATTGGGAAATCAAAAAACTCAAAGACGGATCCCGATATATTTATCGTACTACACCAAATTATTAAACTGCCATTGTTTCCTCCTGAGAAAATCGTACAGAATTATAATATTCTTAAAAAACAAACAATTGATGATTTTGGAGATTTGTTCGACAAGCTGTTTGTATATTTTTAAAACTACTGGCTAAAACAAATTACGCCGGAAGGTTTTTCGGTCTATAAGATGCTGTGCGATAGGACGAATAATCACCTGGAATCGTACCATAGAATTTTAAATAGCCTCCTCCAAAAGCATCCAAAACCCAACGCAATTTACAAGTAAAATTACATATAAATAACTGTTAAATACACTGTTTTTTTTTTTTTTTTTTTTTATTATTATTTTAGATAAAAAAAAATTAATTAGTTTAAATCATTCATAAGACTCGTCCTTTACTTTAAAGCTTTCATCAAAACAATCTTCAAAGAAGCCAGGAGTACCAGAAATGCTGTTTTAAATAACACGTATAGACCTTTGCCTTCTAAAAAGGAAACAAGCATAAACGAAGAAGAGATAAATGAATTTTGGATCGATTTGGAGAACTGTGACGACCAGGAATTAGTCGAAGAAGAACTTGTAGTTGGGAAAATAAACCGGTTCTAACGAATTCAAAAATGACTAAACATTGAAAATAACATATTAGAAAAGCAGGTCGAAAATAACAGAGGAACAAAAAGCTTCAAAAAAAAAATGAAGGCAGTAATATAAAAATTATAGTGATGATACAAAACAAGGATGAAATGCAAAATTTCGAAACACTAAAAAAAATTAAGCGCAGATATCTGCAAAATGAACGGAAAATTATATTTCACGTAATAAAAATTGACGACCTAGGAAATACATCGGAAAAATATAGCGGAGAAGAAAGAAAAAGAATAATAATCATTTAAAGGGTCGGTGATTCTGATAAGATATATAGGATCAAGTAAATTTGATCAAATCGATTAGAAATGGTATTGACAGCTGTAGAATATTATTTAAGTCAACATTAAAAATGTTAAATATAAAGAAGCTATCACAACTGGTAAAAACAATGTATACATGTACCTCTTCTATTAAAAATAATAAATAATTATTTTTACATACAAAAGCATGAGGTCTCAGTTTAGTCGGTGGAAATTGTACATGACCACTCCAACACCCGATTCTTAAAATTGCAGAGCTCAAACAATTTTTTTATGAGACGGTATAAGCTGTGTGGAGTCCTAGTGACTAGAGGTTCCCGTTCTGTACTTAAAAATAAATGATTTTCGTTTAATTTGCTCAAGTCGTTCAAAATTAATTAATACTAGACATTTCCCTGCTGTGGTATTGACATTCAATAATAATTGCAGAGCTTAAACGATTATATTTATAAGTAAACCGTATCCCTAGTAACACATGCTTGAGCAATATTCTTCAGGAAGTATCTTGAGCAAGACTCCTAGCTGCTAGTGTCTTTTTTTACGTTTGTGTCTTTCGCAAGATCGTGTATCAAGAAACCTATGTCAAGATTTGTGTATACCTTGCTCATGGTATTGTACGCAAGAATATTAACGATATCTTAAACACGTACAATGAAACAGTGTTTGACGAATTTTTAGCACTTGTAACTTATAGTCGATACTTACGCACTGCTTGCTCAAGATCTGTTCAAGGCTCAAGGTCAATTTGGAGCCTTGAGCAGATCTTGAGCAAGCCATGCGTAACTATTTTCAACTATAGTTTTCCTCCAGAATTGAGTTATAATCTGACACGAATTTCTTGTATAAGGCATGCACGAGACTTGCAATTAAAATTTGGTCACAAGTATCTGCAGCAAGACTCATACGTAGAAAAAGGCACTAGCACCTATCGATCTTGAGATCAGACTTTCTCAAGAATTGAAAAAAATCGCTATATAGGTATGAACCGTGTGAAGTCTTAGTAGACTAGAGGCCCCAGTTTGCTAGTTAAAAATAAATTTTTTGAATAAGGAACACCCAAATAATAAGTTAATAGACCAAATGTATAGAGCCATAAAATATCTGAAACGGGCGAAACGGAAAATCACTGAAATAACTATTTCATTGTAATTATAAATGTCAATAAATAATGTATAGTTTTATATAATCTTATTGTGAATCATTAATTAATTTTTAACAAAAGATCATAACTGATCAGTTAGTATTATTTTGACCGAGTGTGAAGTTACGGTGCGGTACACGATTTCAATTATTTACCTATTGTAATTATTAATATTATGAAACGATTTCTAGTTCTATAATACCATATTCTGGTTAAATTATTAATTTTAAGAAACAAAAAATAACACAATGATAACTATCTGACCGAATGTAAAGAATCGAAAAAAATATTGGACGGTTGGCACGGTTATCAGAGGAGATCTGAAAATAAAAAACGGTATACTAAATAACCAATTGTAAATTTAATTTTATTTACACTCAACAATTAGTGTTTATTATTCGTAATGACAGAAAGCAATTGCACATTAACAGGTCTACTATAAAAATCTCTACTTTTAGACAATTGAACTCTAACCATGCCTATCACCAGCGACTGTATCACACAACAATTATAGCAGTTGTAAGAATTACCTGCGAAAAGTTCAACCAATCTACAATTCAATCACATTGTTGATTTGTTGAGATTTTCGCGGGTAGTTTTTGACACTGGTATAGTTGTTGTGTGGTACAGTTGTTTGTGATAGGCCTGTTATGGTTCAGTTGTACGAAGGTAGAGATTTTTATGGTAGATCTATTAGTGTGCCAGAGCAATAACTCAATAATATAATAAGTAAATAAATAATTAGAGAAAGGTTTTAGTTTTCATTTGTCCTTTAATTTATCATATTCTTCTTTTTTTAGCATTCACTATAATTTTAACATATTCGTATGCATTTTTTTCAAAAAATTTTTGATACATTTCAAAATCAAAATTTTTTAATATGTTACACGTCTTTTGTGTCGTGATTTTTTAAATCTACCAGCTGCAAAACACTCTTGTGCTCTAAAACTTTTGCTTTACAGGCATTACCTCCAATCATCTCTAAAAAGGATTCAAAATCAATGTGACCTTGACATTTTTCGTGCTGTTTAGTCACTGTTGTTAATTCTATTGGTGTTGCTTTTGTTGCGGTTGTTGTAGTTCCTGATGTTGTGGTTGCTGCTGCTTTCGTTGTTACTGATTTGGTTGATGCTATTATTGCTGTTAGTGCTGTTGTAATTATTGCTGATTTGCTTGATGCTATTGTTGCTGTTGGTGCTGTTGATGTAATTGCAGCTTGATTTGTTTAATGCTATTGTTGCTGCTTTTGATGTTGTTGCTGTTGTTGTTGTAGTTGCTGCTGATTTGGTTGATGCTATAGTTGCTGTTGGTGCTGCTGTTATTGCTGTTGTTGTAATTGTTGCTGATTTTGTTGATGCTATTGTTGCTGTTATTTTAGTTGCTGCTGATTTTGTTGGTGTTGTTATTGTGTCTCTTGATTTTGATAATTTTTACTGTTGTTGTAGTTGCTGCTGCTTGTTTTGTTGTTGCTGCTGATGCTACTGCTTTTGCCGTTGTTGCGGTTCATGCTGTTCTTGCTCTTCATTTTCATCGTTAGAGTTGGCGAAATCGGCGAAGAGATTCTTTAGCTTTGAAATTTTTTGATTTCGATCAGCAGGTTCTGAATTTGACAAATTTTGTCTGATTTTTTGAAGCTGTTGATCGAGATCATCACACAAATTTTTTTGTTGAACCGCTAATTCTTCTTCCATTCGATTCGCTAATTCCTGAGCACTCGCCAACAACGGCTGCAAATTTCTCTTGGGTAGGCTTTTTAATTTCTGCAATAAATATAAAAATTTTTATTAATAAAAATATATTAAATGCACTTAATGATTCAATAGTTGTCACTGATTAATAGTTTAACGTTTCGATAGTTGATGAAGCATAATTAAATATATCCGCAGTAATAGTCAATCCAGTCATACTCACTGATAATGGTCTATGATCATGTTTAGGTTGCACAAATCAACCTCTAAATGCTGCTTCTTAGGTGATAACCGAAGATTTAAAATGGCTGGACACAATCTGTAAAGGAATTTAAATGTATACTTTTTATAAAATTTTGTTCGAGCTATTGAAAAGGGTATGCCAATATTGATGATAGAACTAATCTAAAAGTTGCTGTACAGACTCCTGGACTTTTTATAACAAAAGGACTACTTACGTGGCTTCTTTGCTATTTTCTACTGATGAGCACTGAAAATATATTTCGTTATATATTAAATTTGGATTGAAATCTACGCTTCCTTTGTCTTTCAATACGTTATGTAAAGTGTTACTATTTTTTACTGAAAGTCTGTATTTTGATGTATTTTCATACACAATTAGTGCACTTTCAATGTCAGTGTTTGACGTGAAATTTCTTTTTAAATAAAATGGCTCTGACATTTTTTAATAACCAAATTAAATAAACACTCGAATTAATAAAGAACGTCTTCACAATAATAACGATTTCAATTCAACAAGTCAGGTCCGAAAAACAAATGAGAATCGCGCGTTCTGACAAATTAAAGATAGCCAAAAACAGGAAAAACATTCTGACATCTACAACAACAACCGCCAAGATTTGAATATTTGGAAAACCTATAGATTTCCTTGAACCCAAATTAAAATTGCATCGGGACCATACTTTAACTTACGAATTTGATATTGACGTTGAGGTACAGTGGGACTCTAATAACTTCATAAAATTTATAATGATGACGACAAATCAATTATTTTAATTCCTCACCGTGCCAACCGAATAATATTTATCCCGGCTTGTTGCGATAGATTATATAATTTTAGTAAATGTTATTATTTTACTGTCAATATTTAGAGAATACTGAGCGATAATGGAATTCAATTGTTTTCGAATATAAGATAATAATTTAAATGAATCACCGTGCTAAGCGTGCATAGCAGACTAGAAGTTCCCGTTCTCTAGTTATAAACAAATTATTAAATCTTAATTGACTTAAGTAATTCAAAATTTATTAATTATAAAGAATATGCTGATATATTGTAGTCATTCAATAATAATTACAGAGCTAAAACGATAATATTTATAAATAAGCCGTGAAACCGTGCAAAGTCTTAGTAGACTAGAGGTTCCCGTTCTCCACTTATAAACAAATTATTAAATTTCAATTGACTTGAGTCGTTCGGAACAAAATTAATTATAAATATGAATAATATGCTGATATATCGCAGTCATTCAATCATAATTGCAAAGCTCAACCGATGATATTTATAAATAGGCCGTGGAAACCGTGCAAAGTCCTAGTAGACTAGAGGTTCCCGTTTGATACTTATAAACCAAGTATTAAATTTTAATTTTCGAAAGTAATTCGAAATTATTTAATTATAAATAATATGCTGATATACTGTAGTCATTCAATAATAATTGCAGAGCTCAAACGATGATATTTATAAATAAGCCGTGGAAACCGTGCAAAGTCCTAGTAGAATAGAGGTTCCCGTTCTCTACTTATAAACAAATTATTAAATTTTAATTGACTAAATTAATTCAAAATTTATTAATTATAAATAGTATGCTGATATATTGTAGTCATTCAATAATTATTACAGAGCTAAAATGATGATATTCATAAATAAGCCGTGGAAACCGTGAAATGTCCTTGCCACCTATATAACACCTAGCGCAGTACGTTAATCTGAGATGTTTATCATTTTTAGTTGCTATCAATCGATCCGTATTCTCGAACGATTCTGTTCAAACATTTTCTTCATTGATGGATCTTTATTATAATTTCTATAAATATTTTTTGTGCTTTAGTATCGGCATTTATCTGCCATCTAGAAGAGAGAGCTGTAGGTTTTTTATTTTTCTACATTATCTTAGTGGCTTTTTTATTGAGCTATTCCATCTTTCCACCATATGACTATGGCCTATTCTCACGCCACCTATTTTGAATAAGTGAGCAACGTTATGTTTGGCGAAATTATACAGACCCGGATCTTAGCACTCGAACTTAGTGAGGGCGATCAAATTCTCATGAGTCCTCTTGTGACACAACACAACCAGAGGCGAATTCTGAAAAAAACCCACGTCAGATTTGTCACTTATCAACCTAATAACATTGAATATGTTTAGCAATTTATAATCCCGAAGTTCAATTTATAGAGAAAATTATCACTAATTAATTACACCGGCCCACAAAAAAAAAATGGTTTGTACTTATGACCGGACCTACTTATCTTTATGTATTTTGACGCGCTGAATCCTAATCTGAAGTCAGTTTTGCCCGTACACCCTCAAAATTTTAAGTAAATTGCACAAAACCCTAAAAACTGCCCAAAATCAGCAGTTTTGGTAAGAAAAAAATTTATGGAACTATAGACTAAGTATGATTTTTGGTCCACTGAATCTAAACCTGAAGTTTGTTTAACCATAAGCCATTTAAAATTTAAGTGAATTGCGAAAAAAAAACCTGAAAATTGCGAAAAATAGTAAAAAATTGAAGGTTAGACGCTTGTGTCTGTAACCAGGGCATCTCCACGTGGTGACGGTGGGCAACAGAACCATCTGGCAGGATCCCTGGATTAACGGCGTGTGTGCTGTCATGGCAGGCACAAGCAATATGTGTTTTACGATTCAGGGACTCGAAATCCCAGTGTCGGCGTCTGATCAGAGTGAAAAAGCAGGCTTGCAGGCGTCGTCATCCAGTGACTGTAGCTCTCCATTAGTGAGTGACTTGGCTTCTGAAGGGTGTAATATTACAAAAAGTGTCTCTTACATTTGTAACTAAAATTCTGATTGGTTTTGTTATATATGTGGAGAGTTTAAAGTGGAAAAGTACCGTAGACCTTTTTTAAACAAATTGAAAAAGGTTCATGAAGATTGCTTTAGTATTCAAATTACCAACTAGAATGAAACCTGGGTACCACATAACGTTTGTGGTCGGTGTCACACAATGTTAATTCGTTGAGAGCAGACAAGAAATCAAGAGAGCTTAAACTTTTTGAAGCCCATGATATGTTCTGCACCAGCAAATCAAAAGAACTGCTACTTTTGTATGACTGACGTTGCAGGTTTTACTTCAACAACTAACCATAAGATTCAATATTCTCACGTTCCATCAACTCCAAAACCTCAAAAAATTTTGGTTGTCGAAGAAACTGCTACTTTTGAACCGATGGATGAGGACAAAGAAGGGAGGCAAATTGACGATGTCTATGAAGAAAACAGTTCTGAGGATTAAGAATACTTGCCCGATGTTGTTGGTGAGAATGAAGACCCTGAAACCTTTAACCAACTAGAATTGAATGACCTTGTGTGAGATGTAGGGCTACCCAAAGAAGGATCTGAACATTTAGCGGCTGTATTAAAAAAGAAAAATTAATTAGCTGAAGGAACATCAGCTTATTTTTATCGCGATAGGGAGAAAGAGTTCGGAAAATTTTGAAACAAAGATAGCGAAAATTCATTGGTTTACTGTTCAGATGTGATAGGTTTGGTTGATGAATTGAAACCGAACACATACAAAAACGATGAATGGAGGCTTTTTATTGATTCGTCAAACTTATGAAAATTTACAGATTGTATTAAATAAAATGGAGTATTCGGAGCATCAATGGAAAGTTTGTGGTGATTGGAAAATTGCAATACTTCTGTGAGGTCAACAATCAGGGTTTACAAATTATCCCTGCTTTTTATGTTTTTGAGATAGTCGAAATCAAAAAAATCACTATGTGAAGAAAGAATGGCCACCGAGAGCGAACTTGGATCCTGGTTCTCACAATGTGATACGAACACCGTTAATTGATCTTTCTAAATACCTGTTACTACTACTTCATATTAAGTTTAGTCTTATGAAGCAGTTCGTCAAAGCTCTGGAAAAAGATGGCAATTCGTTTAGATATTTGGGATAAAAGTTTTCAGCTATATAGTATATGAAAATTAGTAGAATAAGAGTATAGATCATGGAATACTGTTTCCTATTAAAGTGCGGTATAAAGTAATTAAGTGATGTAGTGTAGTGTTACGTTCTGGCTCTAATTAAATTTAAATAAAAATTTTAGAAAATTTTTTTTTCGAAGTCTCGAATTGTTTATTCGCCACGGTGGGCGAATAAACGGTTCGACACTCCTTAGAATCATAAGGAAATAATAAATTAATAAATCGTTACTTTGTTGGAGATATTATTTTATTCATCACCAACAATGTAACGGAAATCTCTTGCGATAAGAAAGTCGCCGTGGCTCGCGGATAGTCTAAACAGATGACGATGCATAAGACCCAGGCCACGACGATTCTCTCATAGAAAACCTGAGATGCAACGTTAACACTTTTGATAATGTATAATACCAAGAAGCGACAGAATCAAGTCAGTCGATCACAAGATCTAGTAGAGCTGAGAACTCTACGCAAACCTGCTGGCTTGATCCTGTCACTCGGACTTTAAGGCAAAATATATATACGTATTTTATCAAAATACGCACTCCTTATTTTAAACTTTGGGCGCCGCCACCGGCAGCCCAATAATCACATACCTATGTTGGGCGCCGCCACCGGCAGCCTAATATTCTCACCTGTTTGGGCGCCGCCACCGGCAGCCTAATATTCTCACCCGTTTTGGGCGCCGATACCAGCAGCCCAAGCACTTCCTTCCCGAATCCAAAAGAATTCATGCCAAGAAGCCGAAGGTCAGGCAAGAAGGCTCAGCTACGTCGCGTATTACGAACGATCCACGAGGATCTCGGTCGCTCAATTCACCAACGTCCCCGCTTAGAGATCGTTGCCGAGGAAGTCTCCCTCGATCCGGTGACGTTGGTCGTTCGAAAAGAGTTTCCAAAGTCGGGTATCGTAGTGTCGGAGTTGAGTGTAGTGTCCAATAAACACCATCAACCGCAAGGTCAACCCACGTTCTGGACGGGTATCAGCAGTGGAACGCCGCTACCAACTATCGACGTGAGCCAGCGAACACCACCTTCTGGGACCATCCCGTTCCACGACCGTCGCTACGGGTATTACTCCGAGGCCCATTTCAAGGACACCGGCAGGAACGACTACGCCCCAGCTGAGGCGAAAAGGTTGAAGCAGAAAGGGATTATTTGGGCCGACTTATGGGGCCCATAATCTCCACCATAGTAAGTCAATAAAACTTTTTGCATAAAATAAAAGAAGGTCAACAGCTGACGCGCCTGGGGTCTATCGACACCCTAACGACGTCAACCTGGTTAAATAAAAAATTATTCTGTCTGATAATAGATAAGCCAGAATGTAACAGTAGATATCAGGAATTGGTCGCTTCTCCATCTCTACCTGGGAAAAAATTTTCAAACATGCCTGTTCATGTACGATCAGGCCTGGAATTAGACATTATAACGTTCTCTACTATTTCCCACGTCCCACGGCGGAATGTGGGCAGTGCTCAATAGCCGTTATGGCCCTCCGCTGGTGAAAAACAAAATAATAAAATACGAAACAACCAGAAGTCCCACCTGAAGATATCCCAAATCTCCCCGGACATACAGCTCTGCTCAGGCTGGGTTAGATATCCTAGTTAAGCGCCAGTTCGTGTGTCCCACGAACAAAAAAAAATTTTAACCAAAATAAAACACAACGGAAAAAATGAAATGGAAAATAAAATTTAATTACAGGAGAGTAGTTTCAAGTTTTAGGGAAAGGATAGCAAGAAAGAAAGTAGCAGTAATTTAAATAAATAACAGTCAAATAAATACCGAGTTGATGACCATTTGCTTCAATTATTTGGTAAATAATAATAAATTAAACACAAATAATAATCAGATAATTGTAAATAATGATATCACTCGCATATGATATCCATTAATCGAAAATAATAATAATAATAATTTAAACACAAACAATATTCCAATACTTATAAATAATAATGAATAATATTCAGATCTTTATAAATAATAATATCACTCGCATGTGATATTCATTAATCAAAGAAAAATAAAAATAATAGTTTAACCACAATTATTGATAAAATATAACGGACAAGTTATTCAAATTTTAACTAATAATCTCTCATACTCAAATATTTACTTACTGACAACACTTAATTCCAAGAAAAACAATAATATACTGAAATTCCCATCAAACATGTATCATCTATATTATTTGATGAGATTTGAATATACTAGTCAGTAAGTATAATTAAATTTAAGTCAATTACAATTTCAATATTTAAAATATCCAATAATATAGCAATAGTAATTGTTAATTTTATTTGTTGAATTATTGTCCACTGGGATCAACAATTACGCATGTATTGTACAGTCATAAAATTGCTGACAAGTTGCGCTATCTCACTCGCACTCGTGAGAGATACAAATGGCCACCAACGCGGGAACGCAATTACACGCCAATGTATATAGCACAAAGATACTTACAGTCGTCGTCTATGTGTAATACGCGAACAGGCTACATTGGTGACAATTATAATTTACTTCAGCCAAGAATTATTGCAAAGAACCACAAACAATTTACTAATACTAGCAATAAATATTTCAATGCAAATAGCGTCTCAAAAAAAATACTTTATTATTTTTTATGCAGCAACAGGCACACACCCTGCTCTTACAGCTGATTATCCACGTCCTGATCATGTGTGTTCATGCATGTGTGTCTGATATGTTAAATTAAATTTAAAAAACTTCATTAGCGATAATTATAGATGAATGGACTCTACAGTAGGTTTTTAATTACAGCCAAAATAATTTAATAAATTAAATGATAAAATATACTATTTTTTGACGATCTAAAATTTAATCGTTAAAATAAATGTACACAGCATATTTGGACGCTTACATAAATGATTGCCTAGGGTAACTAGTCAAGTCTGTGACCATCCACCAGTGAATGACCGGTATGCAGAATGTTCAACGAGGAGTCTGCTGGTTGGATAGCTTTCTATTGGAGTGAATTCGTACGTTAGAATTTATTCGGGGCTTTGAAAAAGGCTGGTTTGGTCTTGAAAGTGATCGTTGAGTATTACATTTAAACGAGATGTCAATGAGTTGGTCATTAAAATAACCGTTAACATGGCGAGAAGTCTTACGTTTGACCCGGAGGTCTGTTTGACTAGAAGTTTCTAACGAGACCTGGAGGTCTAGTTTAGCCCTGAAAAGAGCTTTGATAACTTGAAAGTTAGCTCTAGAAAGAATTGGTGGTGGTTGAGAAGTATCAGAAGATTATTCAAGTCTTGATCACTTGAATAGGGTTTGGTTGGTAACAGTCGCTGATAGCCTTGTACGCTATCTGGAGAGAGTTTCGTACAGTATAACTGGTCAAGAATTAATATGCTGCCACTTTTTTGACTTTTAAAATTCTTTTTATTTATCATTTTAGGTATTACATGCTAGTTATTACATAGTTTATGTTTCTTAAGCTAAATATTTTGTACCCGTTTGCTCGCGATCTTTACCAAATTTGTTGTTAAGTTTTAATTTTATGTTTTTATGTTCAATTAGAGTTAGTGTTTTTATTTTTGGGTAACAAATTTTGTAAAAATAATCCCTTTAGTTTCTTTTGCTTAAAATCTAAATTATATACATCTTACTTCTAAGTAATTATCCTAAGTTATATGCAAGTTATTCACATAATTACAGCAACAAACTTGTAGGTTTAATGCACCTATGTTTTTTGTTATTTCATGTTGTTTAATACTTATTTCATAGAATTTAGTTGTTTGTTCCAGAATGTCGTTCGTTATATCATCTATTTGTAATTTTTCTCTTATGCTAACATTTGTTTCATCTGGCTTAGCCCTACTAATTAATCTTAATATTTTATTTTGAACAGTTTGTATTTTTTTAATAAATGTTTTTGCAGCATTACTCCAAACTGGGTTAGCATACAGAAGTATTGGCTTAATTGATGCTTCGTATAATGTTATTTTGTTTTTTGTTAATACCTTAGTCTTATAGTTGATAAATGGGAATCTAAGGTTTCTAATTTGCCAAGCTTTATTGCACGCTTGCGTTACGTGTAGCTTATGTGATAGTTTCTTATCTAATATCATACCTAGATACTTAACTTTAGGTTTAGGATTATGTTTAAATAATTAGTTACTAATTAATTATAAAATGAAAGGATGAGAGGATCTGGTGTGTGTGAATTGGCTGGTAGTCAATAATTTTATTTAACACTGAATATTTTTGTAAAGAATAAATATAACGATTTATTTACAATATATACAATGGATGAGAATTATTTATGATGAGAATTACACTAATTTATAGTTTATAGCATTTATTTAAATTCATTATAACTTGCGTGCCACACGTGGCCAATATGGCGTCGCGGCAGGAATACTACCGGTACACGCGGTTTTAGCAAATTAATTTAATTCACTGAGATTTATTAAATGAGATCAAAAATAATATGAGAAATAATTACTGATAATTATTTTAAGCAATATGAGACGAATTATTTAATGAGAACGCAACTGATTTTAAAGAAACACTGAGATTATGAAAAAGCACGAGGCGTATGCCATGAGAACACTTTGCAATATAAGAGTAAGTGAGAGCGTTAATTGTTAGAGAGAACGCGAACATCCGTCGTCTTCATCCCCACTATGCGGTGAGAATGCGACTAGCGGAGCCGCCTATCATTGATTCGTGATCGACTGTATTATCGATCACTTATCCGCCGTGAGAGTAATGATGAGAGCGCGGGAGATTTAAACATTCTCCCCGCCTTCTCCTACTGGTTAGAGAAGTTAGATGATCCATGGGAATCTTCCGCAGCTGATGAGATTGGTAATAGCACGAGTTTGCTGATCGAGCGCTCGAGAACAGATGAGACTGTCTTGAGAGTGACAACTCTGGTGAGACCATCTGCAACAGGATGCAATTGAACCACAAGAGCGAGCGGCCATTTTGTTGGCGGGTACCGCTCGTCTGAAAGCAATACAAGTGATCCAACTGTTATGTCATGATGAGATGTGTTCCATTTTGAGATAGATTGATGAGATTGCAAGCATTCTGTTGACCATCGATCCCAGAAATGCTGCAAGCGTTTTTGAATGTGCTGCAAATGAGAGAGCCTTGATAATGAGATTGAAGTGAGATTAGGTTCTGGTATTGTGTTGATAGCGGCACCACGGATGAAATGTCCGGGTGTGAGAGCAGTGAAGTCGTCCGGATCCTCTGAGAGTGCGCTAAGAGGACGAGAATTGAGAATTGCTTCGACTTGAATGAGAAAGGTTGAGAAATCTTCATAGGTGAGAAGTGTATCAGCAATAGTTCTCTGAAGATGATACTTAATTGATTTTACGGCAGCTTCCCATTTTTCGCCCATATGAGAAGCCCCAGGTGGATTAAATGACCACTGGGTTCTGTCATTGGCGAGATGCTGCTGTAGATGAGATGATTCCTTGAGAGCGCCGGTGAGAAGTTGCTTGAGAATGAGATCAGCACTCTTGAAGTTTGTTCCACAATCACTTCGAAGTGTGCGGCAAATTCCCCGTTGACTAGTGAAACGGCGGAATGCCTTGAGAAAACTTTCACTGGAGTAGTCAGTGACAACCTCCAGATGAACGGCTGATATTGAGAGACAGACAAAGACTGCGATCCAGCCTTTGTAGCATCTGGTATCGCGTCCTTGAAATAACTTTAGAGACACTGGGCCTGCGTAGTCGACTCCAGTGTTCTCGAAGACGATAGATGGTGAGACCCGATGAGATGGAAGTTGACCCATGAGTTGCTGAGATCTGACTGCCCGCATGCGCACGCAAGTGAGACAGCGATGAATGAAGTTTTTAATTGGTGCTCGTCCACCAATTATCCAACACTTCTTACGAACATGAGATAATGTGAGTTGGGTACCTCCATGCATTGTGCGGATATGAGAATCTGCGATGATGAGACGTGGGAGAGTACAATCCTTTGGAAGGATCGCTGGATGCCTGCTGTCAGAATCCAATGGTGAATTCTGCGGACGTCCACCGACTCTGATGATGCCAGCTTGATCGATGAATGCAGTGAGTCTGGTGAAACAATGAGATTTTCTGAGAGATGTACCTTGAGACAGTGATGCGATTTCTGATGAGAAATATTTCTGCTGAGTAGTTTTAATCCAATGGATCAGCGCTGCATGTAGTTCAGCAGGAGTGAGAGGTGAGATGCTGAGTTTTGCTTCAGGTATTTTCTTGAAACATGAGATTGCTCTAAATACGGTTGCTGTGCAACGTAAAAGAGCTGTGAGAGTAGTCCATGAGTGAATGAGAATCTTCTGGACTAAGTGATGATGAGATTTTGCTAAACTCAGGATGATTGCTTTTCCATTTAGCTAATGGAAAGCAACCTGAGTTGCAAAGTGCTTTGACTTGATTTGCAATGTCGTTGAGATCGCTGAGATTGTCGGCAATACCGCCGATGTCGTCGACGTAGCTACCTTTCTGGAAGGGTTCCGCTGCTAGTAGATATTGAGACCCTTCGTCGATGAGAAGTTGTTTGAGAGCTCGGCCAGCAAGATATGGTGCTGGTCGAGTGCCATACGTGACAGTGTTTTGATAAGTCATGGTGAGACCATTCTCAGTTCAGAGAATGCGCTGATAGTCCCTGTTGTCAGGGTGAATGAGGATTTGAGGAAACATCTTCACGATGTCCGTCAAAAAGATGTATCTGTGACTTCTGAGATATAAAAGTACATCACAGATCTTTGATAACAAGCTTGGGCCGATATGCAGATGATCATTGAGAGAACTGGATGAGGATGTTTTGCTTGAACCGTTGAATACGACTCTCAACTTGGTCGTTTCGCTGTCTTCACGAAAGACGCCATGATGAGGTAAATAATATACATGAGATGGTTCAGGCGATGATGATGAGACTCGCTGCATGTGTCCGAGTGCTTCATACTCGGTGAGAAATGCGGTGTATTGACTCTGCAGTTCAGAGTCCTGAGAAAGTCGCTTGATGAGACGATTGAGACAGCGCTGCGCAATATGACGAGATTCACCTAGCTTATGAGATGACGATTTGAATGGTAAACGGACCATATATCGTCCTGATGTGTCCCGAGAATGAGTAGCCAGGAAGTGAGCTTCACATTCAGCTTCCTCGACGGTGAGAGTTTCATTGCAAGATTCTGAAACTTCTTCAAGTTCCCAGAACTTTGTGAGAGAGTCGTGCAGTTGAGAATTTGAGATGAGATGATGAGACAAGCTAGGTAATTGATGAGATTGTTGATAAACAGGACCCAGGATAGTCCAACCAAGTATGGTTTTCATCGCAATCGGTTCTGATGAACTTCCTGATCTGAGACCTGGTTGTATGATTTGACCGTAGAAATCTGCTCCGAAGAGAAGGTCAATTTTGCCAGATTTGTAGAAGTCTGGGTCAGCGATTCCTAGATCTTTAATATGAGACCAAAGCATTGGTGAGATTGAGACTGATGGAATCTGCGCTGTGATTTTCTTGAGAATATGTGCGTTGAGAGATGCTTGTTAGGATGAGATAGTAGACTGCAGTGTAAATGAGACCATGTCTGAGGTTTTTCCTGATGAGATGTTGCCAACTCCTTGTAGTGGTATATTGCAAGGCTGAGAGATGAGACTGCAAGTGCGAACAGCAGCCTGAGAGATCAGAGTAAGCTCTGATCCAGGATCAATGAGAACTCTGAGACGATGAGACGAGCCTGATTGATGAGAGATGAGAGCATATGTGGTTGCCAACAGCACTGTAGGTCGAGATGTCACTGGTTTGTCATCTGGAACACGACTGATGGCAGATGAGATTAAAGCTGCTGCTTGAGAATGGCAAAATTGTTATTGCTGAGATTGTTGAGGCTGAGATTCTGGTTGAGATGCAGGTGGAGGTGGCGGAGAAGGTGCTGCAGCTGCAACTGCAGGTGGTTTCTTCGTTAACCTCATAAGACGAGAATAGTGCAGCATAGAATGATGTTGTTCATCACATTCTTTACACCGACGACGTTCCTTGGTTTTGCAATTCTCAAAGCTGTGGTCGCCAAGGCAGTTGCGACACAGATGATAATGAACTGCGAGCTGGAACCTTTTATCAGGCGTCATTGCCTGGAATTTAGGACATCCTACAATGAAGTGATTTCTTTCACAGCAGGAGCAGTAGTCAGATTCGAATGAGAGCGTGTGTTTGATAGCAGGTGGCTGCTTCTGAGACTTTTGAGGTTGAGACTGCTGGGTGCGTAGCGTTTGATGAGACTGCAACTGAGACTGATGAGATTGTGGTTGCTGAGACTGTCCATGTGTAGCTACATGAAACTGAGCTGATGAGATGCGGGGCTTGTTGCCCTGGTTGCCACGTGAATCGTGATGAGGCTTGCGTGGTGAAACGCCACACTCCATGGCTTCACGCGCTCTAGCGCGACCGGTGAGAAATGTACGAAGATCTTCGTAGCTTGGGAACTCCGTAGAAGTGCCTAGGTGCACTTCCCAAGCCTCCCTTAATGAGATGTCCAGTTCTTGGACGATGAGATGGACCAGAATCTGGTCCCAATGGTCAGTGGGAGATCCCAGTGCCTTGAGAGCCTGCACTGCCTCGTTGGCAGTGTTGATGATAGCCTTGAGGTGCTTGGTGGAGTTGCTGTCAACCGGTCTTATGCTGAACAGCTTTTCCAGCTGTGCAGAGATGAGAAGACGCTTGTTGTCATACTGCTGTACAACAGTGTCCCATGCTGATGCGAAAGAGTCGCCAGTGACTCTGATGTTTGCGATGAGACGAGCGGCATCACCCTCCAATGCCGATTTGAGATGGTACATCTTCTCAACAGCGGTGAGAGATGTATTTTCGCCGATGAGAGAGACAAACATGTCGTGGAAGTGTTTCCACTCCTGATATTTGCCTGAGAACTTTGGCACAGGGATGATAGGGACATTAAGCCTACTTCCGGCTGACACGATGAGACTAGAGTTGACGAGAGCACTACTTTGCGATGGTAATACCGACTCCAACTCATGAATGCGATGTAATAGCGCATCTTGCGCTCCTTGAAATAATTTTAGAGCGTTTTCAAACGATCCGTCGGTGAAATATTTATGTTCTGCTGTAACGTCTGTTTTTGATGATAGCAGTTTTTCGTGATCTTCGACGAATCTTGCCCAGTGCTGAGAAATGAGATCCAATTTAGCGTTAGCTGCACGCAATGAGAGAGTGTCGATGACACCAGCGTCTGCAGATGCTGAGACAGACGCAAAAACTGCGATACGTCCTTGCTGAAGAGTGATTTTATTAGCGACAGCAGCCATGTCTGTAAACAATGCAAGTGAGAAAAATAAGAAAAAATGCTCAGATGAGATTATTAATGAGACAAGGAACAAACTGACAATAGTTGCCGCTAGCTGATGAGACGCTGAAAACTGATACTCTTGATGAGACGCTGCCGATGAGATAATTGATAATGCGCTAATTGATGAGAGTAAACTAGTACACGTATCACTCCACAATAATTAATTTGCACAGTGGTGTCCCTTAATTATTTTCCACAAGTGCAGTACCACGTCCAGGGTACTCAGCAATGCACCTGTGTTGAAGTGAAAAATACGCACTACACAATTCACTCTTTAGTCACTAAGAATGTTTTTTAAATAAAATTATTAAACCAATTCACACGATCCGGCTCGAAGGACCATAAAATGTTTAAATAATTAATTACTAATTAATTATAAGATGAGAGGATGAGAGGATCTGGTGTGAGTAAATTGGCTGGTAGTTAATAATTTTATTTAACACTGAATATTTTAGTAAATAATAAATATAACGATTTTTTTACAATATTTACAATGGATGAGAATTATTTATGATGAGAATTGCACTAATTTATAGTTTATAGCATTTATTTAAATTAATTATAACTTGCGTGCCACTCGTGGCCAATATGGCGTCGCGGCGGGAATACTACCGGTACACGCGGTTTTAGCAAATTAATTTAATTCACTGAGATTTATTAAATGAGATCAAAAATAATATGAGAAATAATTACTGATAATTATTTTAAGCAATATGAGACGAATTATTTAATGAGAACGCAACTGATTTTAAAGAAACACTGAGATTATGAAAAAGCACGAGGCGTATGCCATGAGAACACTTTGCAATATAAGAGTAAGTGAGAGCGTTAATTGTTAGAGAGAGCGCGAACATCCGTCTTCTTCATCCCCACTATGCGGTGAGAATGCGACTAGCGGAGCCGCCTATCATTGATTCGTGATCGACTGTATTATCGATCACTTATCCGCCGTGAGAGTAATGATGAGAGCGCGGGAGATTTGAACAGATTAATTATTTCATTTTTTATTATAATATGGAGTTCTTTTTCAGTTTTCATTATTTTTTTCTTAAGACTTAATATAATATACTCAGTCTTTGCTGCATTAATTTTAATTTTCCATCTATCGTAATATTCTAAGAAGCGATTGAGCGTGGCCTGGATTTTATCAATTGAATTTTTCTTATTCCATGAGGCCCTATACACAGCTGTTTTATCAGCAAATAGGGATGTTTCTGTTTCATGATCTATAGGAAGATCATTGTTGTAATAAGAGAAAAGTACGGGCCCAAGGATTGATCCCTGGGGTACCCCTGCTGCTATGTATTGGATACTAGAGGTAGCTTTATTTATGGCCACTACGAATGTTATATTTTTTAGATAGCTTTCTAAGAACTTGATTAGACATAGTGGTAAGTTAGTTAGATGCAGCTTGTATATGTTATGTCCGGATTTAATTAATTAATAATAATTAATTATTGGAAATGGTTGCGTGAGCCTCAAGTGGAAGGCACCGGGCAAACAGGGTGATTTTCCTAGAGGATAAGCACTAGGTTTTATTTTTACTGTGAAAACTCGAACGATAAACCCCGTGGGGACCTCTCTGTAGTTTCGATGCAGAATTTGGATGCAATACGTAAAATAATTTGGTAATTCCACCTACCTTTGGTTATTCGCTGCTTAGTTGTAAGTTGGTTTTTGTGGTCTTTGGACTGTAACTTCTGAGAACGGCTTCTGATGGTCTCTTGTTGAAAGATTATTTGGTCCAGGAAGAAGGGATGTGGTTCTTATTATTAGAAATAATCTAATATACAGGTTTTCCCCAATGATAAATGTTTATTGATATATTTTGCTATGGGCTTGCCGTACTTAGTTCGCAAGATGTTAAATAGTTCTTAACACGAAGGTTTTTCTTTAACTTAAATCTCTAGGATTTACACTTAACTATTAAAACTTAACTTATAGGTTTTACACTTTGAATTTATTGAGTCTTTGGCTCATTTGAGTTCGGTCTAAATCTCCGACTCCAGCAATTCACTCGGACGAGAATCGCTATTTATACACTAAACAATTATTATAAAATCACCCAGGCCGTGTGGTGATTTTCGGAAAAGAAAGTATAATTTTGAAAAGACAATTTTGGATAGAAATTTTACGTCAACAAGCAACTTGCCACGCCTCCTCGAGTGCAATATCGAGACGATCTTCCCGTGGGATTTTATAGTATACTTGACTGTTTAGATTTCATCAACGAAAACTGAACGACTCGGTTGAAGAGAAATAGAAAATAGAAAAAGAGGGTTGCCTAAACGTAACAGAGTTTAGAACTCACGTGGGCCAGCAAGGAATATACATTAACTTCTCAAGCGTCATAGGCTACCACACCTTGGTGTTTATTGTTTTTATTACCTCGGTTTGCGGTTCTGGAGGGAATAATTAAGGATATATAATTGGATGAATTTAGGATACAGTCAAGGGTAATTCCCTGATTGGAGGAAACGTTGACGACGTGCAACGAGGTGTTGGCCGAAGTTGCTGTCCTTAAAATTGTTAACGCTGCACTTCACAGCGAGCGCGGCAAAGAGGCTCCTTTAATATATACGGCAAGCCGGATATAAAATATATAAGGCCTCTACGCCAGAGCGTGTCAAAGGCTTTCTCTATGTCCAGGAGTAGCATAGCTGTTGACTTATTAATGTTGAAGTGTGTTGAAATATAATTTGTTATACAAGCCAGCTGATGTATAGTGCTTCGTTCCTCTCGAAATCCAAATTATTCTTCCCTCATGATGTTATTATTTTTCCCGAATTTCTTGATTCTAATAAGAATAATCATTTCAAAAAGTTTCCCCAAGGTTGAGAGGAGACTAATAGGCCTATAATTTTGGAGGAATAGTCTGTCTTTCCCGGGTTTCGGGAATGCTAAGACATTTGCTTTTTTCCATTCCGTAGGAAAATGAGATAGGATCATACAGACATTAAAAATGAACATCAATTGCACTATGGCTTTTTTTGGGACATTTTTAAAAATAATATTTTGTATGTCAGGTCCCCGCGCTTTTTTGGGTCGTGTTTTTCTGATGGCTTTAGTTATCTCGCAAGGATTTTTCAGCTCAATGCTGTCGCGGTCTAAGTTAGAGGTTGATATGTTTCTGTTTGTGGCGTTAAATAGTTTTTCTGTTTCGTCATCTCCGTCATTTTCTGTTCAGTGGTGTACTTGCTCGAAGTTATGTACTAGTGCGTTGGCCTTTTCTTCATCGGAAAAAACCATCCTATTTCGTCCGTGAAGTGTTGGTATTTAGTTATCAAGTTTATTGGTAAACGATTTAGCTGTTTTCCAAATCGTATTATCTTTGACTTTTAAATTTTCGAGTTTTTTGTCCCATTTGTCTTTGTTAAAGTCACGTATTTTATTAGCTATTGTGTTTGTCAGTCTGTTTTTTCGTTTTTTATATTGTTCTAGTCTAGTTTTTTGACATTTACCTCAGAGTGTATTTCTGTCTCGTATGAGTTGTAGTATATGTTCGGGGAGTTTAGTTTTGACTACTTGTGAAAGTTTAACAGGGATGGCTTGTTCTTTGGCCTTGTTATTTATTGTTACTAGGTTGTCTATAATGTTATCTATTTCAGAAATTGAGTTTATTTTATGGTTAATTTGTAAGTTGATGTTGATTACGTGTCTAAATAGGTTCCAGTCCGCATTTTTGTAATCTGGATAGTTAGTAGCGTCGTGTCTTATATCGTCTTGATAGTCTAGGTTTAAGATAATAGGAAAGTGATCCGAATCTAATTCATTGAGTGCATCTATGTTATATAATGTGTTGATGTTTTTTATAACGGCAAAGTCAACAGTGCATTAAAATCTCCTATGAGTATAACTTTATTTGAGCTACACATCAGCTGGTCGAGTTCCGGAGTATCTATTTTGTTTACTAAGTTATTAATGATAGGCCTGGCATAAACAGAATAAATGGTTGTATTATTTTCCAATCTCACTCCAATCACTTAAAATTAAAACTATTATTTACAGTGCTATGTTTTATTTTATTATTCACAAGTATAAGACTTCCTCCTCCAGGATTTTTACCTGATCTATTTAATCTATACGTTTTAAAGTTACTTAGAAGGAAGTTGTGTTTTTCTGAGGATCTGACTTCATTTATGGCTATCAAATCTATGTTATATTGACCAATAAAATATTTTAGTTCAGTCCATTTGGCTGAGTCCATTGGCGTTCCAATGTGCTATTTTTAGGTTAGATAGTTGTCTGTTATTATTTGCCATTAAGATGATTCATAAAGTCAAATAACGCCATACAACGTGAATAATTATCTTTACAATCTTTAATTTTTCCGTTTAGAGTTTTGATGATGTTAATCATATATTTGATGTCGCATAAGCTGTTAAGAGTTTTGGCAATCATTGCATTAGGTCACCTTTTTGGGGTTTCTGTATTTTTCCCACTTGGCACAGACTCCGCAGATGGCCTTGATAGCAAATATTTGTTTTGTGTCAGTGTCGTAGGAAACTGACATGTAGAAGTTGGCTGCTTTATCAGATGCGCTTACTGCTGATTTCATCTGTGTTAATTTTTTCGGTACGACTCCTTGTCTGATTAAGTCTTTGTTAATTTCTTCTTCATCCAACGGTGGAAGTCCTTTGATCACAAATTTCTTGTCCACGAGATCTTTACGCGAATATGTATGATATTCTAGTCCGAGGCTGTAAACACTTTGGGTGACATCTTTGAATTCAGCTTCTGTCGTGGTATAAAATATCAGGTTTTTAGGGTTGTACCTCATTTTTACAGTTGGTAGGGTCACTCTGACAATTTTGATAAAAGCTGTGACTATTTTTTGGTTAACATTGGTAATATCAGCATCTACTGGTATCAGTTTTTTTTGTTTCTTCTTATTTGCTGCAGGTTGAATGGGAATATCTTGATCCATTGTATCACAGTTATCCTCAGCGTCTGAGAGTACCTCGAATTTGTTTTGTAGTGGGATTGAATTATCCATCATTTTACTTGTTTTGGAGTTGTTCGACATTTCGTCTCCTATTTTCTTTCTTTTGGTAGTCTTGATTGGTTTTTCTTTAGCTTTTGCTAGAAATTCTAGCAAGCCTTGTTCTTGTATTTTTGATAATGTAGGAGAGGCCTCCGGGGCACTCTCCATATGCTTGGTATTCTGTGAATAACGGTTTGTTTTCAGTCCATGCTTGGTGAGACTTTGAGTAGTTGCAGTCTTTCTCCATGGTCCGCGTGATGTTAATCAGTTAATTTTTTTTTAACACAGAAGAATGATCACAATAATTTTAAAATTTAATTAAAAGTTATTATTTACTTCCCGTGAAAAATGAATCATACATGATCATATATGAAAGCTCCATGTATGGGCATGCATGAAAATTGGCCAGACACAGCCATACATGGCCATGTATGTAAATTGACGCGGTATGGCCATAAGGGTGTCCCAAAAAAAAACAAATATTTTTTTTTAACGTCTTATAGGCTCAAAAGTTACTTTACATTATAAAAAAAAATCCTCACCAAATTTCAGCCAGATATTTTTAAAATTGAGCTATCACAAAGGGGGGGGGGTCCCCTTTCCCATTTAAAATACACGTAAAAATTTTTCATTTTAGTTTTT
Source organism: Microplitis deprimator (assembly GCA_964016945.1). Lineage (NCBI taxonomy): Eukaryota > Metazoa > Arthropoda > Insecta > Hymenoptera > Braconidae > Microplitis > Microplitis deprimator. The sequence goes on along the minus strand of OZ024715.1, from coordinate 3,123,007 downwards.
CGTTATTAGGACTATGAAAAAAATTTTATTTTAAATTCCACCTAGTATAATATTGTAAGAAATTAAATTCTCTACAAAAAAGTACGAATTCATTATATACTTCAAACAAACTGAGAAAAAGTTACGGGGCTTAAAAGATCGACAAAAATTTAGTTTCCTCAGTGTTAAATTTTTTTTTAGTATTTTTCATTTTTATTCTATCAAAAAAAAATTTTTTTTAATTTTGACAAGCACGTTCATGTAGGAAATTTTATTCCCTACAAAAAGTATTCAATATCATATATACGTCAAATGAATGAGAAAAAAGTTACAGGGCTTTAAATGTCAACGAAAAATGAAGTTCATTTTCCGTTGACATTTAAGTTAAAAAAATTAATATTTTTTAAACTTCATTTTTCGTGGACATTTAAAGCCATGTAACTTTTTTCTGATTCATTTGACGTATGTATGATATCAGATACTTTTTGCAGGGAAATAAATTTCCTACAAGATTGTGATTCTCAAAATTTAGAAAAAAATTTTTGATAGAATAAAAATAAAAAATCAATAAAAGAAAATTTAACACTGAGGAATCCAAATTTTCGTTGATCTTTGAAGCCTCGTAACTTTTTCCCACTGCGTATGACGTTTGTAATGCATTTGCACTTTTTTGTAGAGAATTTAATTTTCTACGAAATTACACCAAGCGAAATTGAAAAAAAAATTTTTTTTTTAATCTCAATGACAAAAAAGTAAAATGAAAAATTTTCGCGTGTATTTTAAAAAGGAAAGGAGACCTGCCTTTGTGATAGCTCAATTTTGGAGATATCTGGCTGAAATTTGGTAAGGATTTTTTCATAATATAAAGTAACTTCTGAGCCAATAAGAAGTTAAAAACAAAATATCTGTTTTTTTTGGGACACCCTAATGACCATACATAGAATGGTGATCGGTCGATCATTGGGCTATGATAGCTGTTAGATCCTCGAGCATCGGCTGAGGATCGGAATTTGTTATTGGAGCAAGACTTGCTGGGCATCGGATGTTAACATAGCCAAGGATAGTATACGAGGATTATCCTATTGTACACTGAGAAAAAAATTTTCTTCTGACAACTAAATTATAGTTATGACAACAAAATGATTCGATTGCCCATTGCCAATCATATATTTAGTTTTTTTAACTAAATATTTTATAATCTACCAACGAATCAAATTATTAGAAACTACAAAATATTTAGTAAAGAAAATTACGCATTAAGTAGCAAGCATAAAATTAAATTGATTACCTGTAGAGCTTATAAAGTAGTCATAATGAAATATATTAGTGAGCCTTACAGAATGGGTTATTAATAATAATGAAATATTATTTGAAAATGACAGAATATTTATTTAATAACTAAATAAATGCATATTTAGACAAATAATTTATTTCCTTGACACTTACTTTTTTTTATACTATGACAAAGATGTTCAGGTAAACATTAATGTCATAGTGTAATACGGAATACCCCTATATTACTATCAAAAATGGGTTATCATCACTATGCTGATTTACAGCAGGTAAAATATTTATTAGAGTTAATATAATAATATTTTGCTTCAATATTTGGATTTGTTGGCACTATATAATAGTTCAGTTGTGTTACGTTCTGGCTGTAATTACATTTAAATAAAATTTTTAGGAATTTTTTTTTTTGAAGTCTCAAATTATTTATTTGCCACGGTGGGCAAAAAAACGGTTCGACACTTCTTAGATGCATAAATAAATTAATAAATCAATACTTTGTTGGCGATATTATTTCTATTCACTGCCAAAAATGATCTTAAACAGCACGAAACTCTGTACAGTTAACTGACTGATTGGCCTATCTCCATTGGTTTAAAGGAATAAAACCTAAAATTTAACTTTGATATAAATCTTTTGTCTAAGAACCTTAAAGGGACGAGCGTTTACTAACTGTTCCAGCCTTCCTTTGCTTAGAGCGCTCAACAGCAGTTCGGGCTCCTTCACCACCTATCATAACAACCTTTATGCCTCAAGGCCGAAGATGCAGGAGATCAGGATGTGCTGTACAGCTTGGTCGCGTAATTCAAGGTGTCATCGCGGACCTTACCCAAGGTCGTCCGAGAATTAAATCCGAGGAAGTTCTTATCAAGCCGGTAACGCTAGTAATACCTCGAGTGGTCGTCAACGATTCGATCAATATATCAAAATCGTGTGTTGTTGAGCTTCCGAGCTCGTGTGTTGCTGAGCCATCGAGCTTATGCGTTGTTGAGCCATCAGGTTCTGGTGGTTTGATCGACCAGTTACAATCACTTATTCTTACGGAGGAGTCGAATCTCCAGAGCTCAGCCTGTTTAAACTCAGACGAGGCACCAAGGGAAAACCCGGTCTTCTGGACCGGCATCAGCAAGGGTTGGCAGTTAGTTCAGTAGTTGAGCAGGAAGACTTCGTCCCCCTGATAAAACAGATTGTGGGTTCTAGTCCGTGCTAAGTTATCGACGGAGGGTAACCTGCCAGCGGTCGATGTACTGGTTGTCGATAAGGTCTGTTTTACTGACCGCATTAGCATTGATAGTCGGTAAAATTTAATTGGTTGTCGGTAAACTGTTATTTGGCAGTCGATCAGCATGTTTTGGCAGTCGGTACAACCTTTTTTACCGGCTGTAATTTGCTTTTGAGCTCATTTTTGGGTACTTTTGAGCTTTTATTTAATGTTTATCGTTTAAAAAATAATATACACACATTTCCTACAATCTAGATTGGGTCATGGGCCGCCTACCAGATTAAAGGTTGTTGTGTAATTCGCATCAGCCCCAGAGCTGGCACTAGCTGCCTACCATCTACAGGTTGTGTTCGTGTGTGTACTTGTAAACGTAGTCATCTGAAGTCTTTAATATTGAAACTGAGGTATGGACAAGTACATGTGAGAAGCGTACAAAGAGTATACCATCTATCGTTTTAATTACCCCCCCCCCTATTTTTTTTTACTGGATAACGTCATCGATTGCGTCATCCGACAAGTTCGAGCTTGTTTTCGAGTTGTAGTAGGAGTAGACGGATAATTTCCGAGCTCTCGAGCTCTCAGCACTCAGTCTACGCTGGAACATTCAAGTGAACAGTCTATAAAGAAAGTTACCGAAAAGTTTTTATAATATTTATTGTGTGCATATTGGTTATAATCATGTAAGTCACTTCACCTTTAAAATTTTGATAAGTAATTGATTTTTTATCAATGAATTAATTAATTGATTTGTTAATTGAATATTTCTTGTAGGATGGATTTGAAGAAAATCAATGAAATTAATAACTTGGAAAACATTTTGCCGACCAGAAAATTTAAAGAATTAGAAGTCGGCAAAATGTAACAAATCACCGAATTAAAAAAAATTTCAACGCAGTACGGACCTAGAGTGGTTGCTGCTCTCGATAGTAAATTTTCAGTTTTCTTTCCAACACGGACAAACAACCAATTAATTGCTGATGAAGACACATTCGTAAACCTCGTAAACACAGTCGACGAACAGCATCTTTATTTAAGATTTCATGGAAGTAAATATAGTCAATTTGAATTTGCTATCTGGAAACCATAGATGTACTTTTTTAACAAAATAAAATATTCAAAATGTAATTATCGTCTATGTGATTATTTGATAGACCTTTTTATATATTTATAGTTAAATTTAAATTAATATTAATAATAATAATAATAATAATAATAATAATAATAATAATAATAATAACAATAATAATAATAATAATAATAATAATAATAATAATAATAATAATAATAAAAGATGACAAAAAATTATAATAATTTAATTTTCATAATCTGATGGTTGTGAATCTTCGCCATCCGAATGTTGAAGTCTTGTAGCTGGTGATGGCGATGGTTGTGGTGGTGGCGGTGATGGTGATGGTGGTGGTGGTGGTGGTGGCGGTAATGCATCGTCATCGGAATCAGACAGCAGTAACGTCGAGGCCAGCGATGGCGTTAGTGAGCCTGATCTTTGATGCTGCTGAAATCGATCATGACAACAACAACGATGTTCACAGCCCTTTGACCTTAACCGATGATCTGTTACAGTTGTTATTCGGCGTTGGAGATCAAGGTCCTGCTGTTGTTCTTGTAGTCGTCGTTGTTGTTGTTCTTGATATGGTTGTTGTTGTTGTTGTTGTTGTTGTTGCAAGAAATTCCTGATATTGTCAGCAATTTGTTGCTGATGATTGACGATGTCATCACCGATCCAACTAAAAATCGACTCTACGGTCGTATCTAAGAGAACCCTTAACTCCCGGTTCGAATTTGGAAATTGTAGTATCCACTCTTGCCGGGAGTCATCAACAATTAATACGAGCGATTTATCACCCATCACAAGTATCGGTCCATCGGTGATTGATTCTCCCCCACTCAATAATCGCAACACTTGCCTCCGCACATCACCAGCCAAAAGATATGCATCCTCCTGGTATAATAAATAAATTCTCAATGGCACAACCATTAAATAATGGAGACGCCTTTGAATGAAATTTAATTGAAGAATTAATTCTCGGTCCATTTCCTTTTTTCCTGCAATTAAAAAAACTTGTTAAAATTTTTTCATCATGTACATATTTTCTAATTATTTTAATTTTTTTATTCACGAAGTATTTAATTAATACCATAAAACAATTCTCAGAAATTAATTATTTTGGATTTTTTTGGACATAATTAATTATGAAGAAAAAATTTTTTTAATAGCAGATTAACAAATGTATTTCATCATTTTAATTATTTTGATTATTAATAGAAATTAAAAAAAAAAAAAAAATTTTGACTTTTCCTTCTAATAATTATTTTTAATAAAACTTTTTACTGATAATTAAATATGATTTTTTGCTATTAAAAAGAAAAAAAATCCAACATAATTATAAGTAAAAGTAATTTCTCACAATATTTTATATTAAATACTTTATGAATAAGTTTTTGATCCACAACTAATTATGTGGACATAATAAATTTGGAAAAAAAAATTATTAATAGAAAATAAGTTTTTAAATAATTGATTGTATCGATAAATTGAAATAATTAGAAGGAACAATTAATTTATTAAAGACTTATTTATCATATATTTAAAAAATTTTTTTAATAGTTGGCAAAAATTTATTTAATTATTAATATAAAAAAAATAATTTTTTTAATTACTTACAGTTCTTTAAATCCTTATTGATTTTAATTGATTTTTAACCCAATTACTTGTTACTTTAATATGCGCACTTGTCAATCCCTTTGTCTATCTTGACACGTTTTAACAAGTAACCAACCACCCTTCCCCCACACTTTCTAAAATCTCATATGTGAGACAAAAAAAAAAAATTAAAGGGTCAATCGGGAAAAATTTCCATAACTTTTATCGTTGGTCACTATGAGCACGTGGGTAACACACCATGCTGGTTTGTTTACATTTTTAAGAAAATTGATTTAAACGATTTTTCACAAAAATAATATGAAAATATGAATTAAAAGCATTGTAAATTATGGTAATCAATATTATTTCATTAATAGATTAATTAAAAATGAATAAATTTATTCTTAGAAAAAATTTGCGCGCGTAAGTTTAGACAAATCAAATAGCGCCATCTATGAGTAAAATTGTTAACCAACATTGTATTTGAATTATCGGCTATAAAATCCCAACCGTTTGAAATTCATCGATATTCATTGAAATTAATTTAAATATAAATTATAATTACCTGCTTTTTTCAGATTAAACATTAAAGTAATAATCAAAAAATTTAATCGTTAGTGGTAGCAGTACAATCAGTATAATAAAAATATGTACTCTGGTAGTCAGCAAGTTGACGTTAACATAAATGATTGAAACTTGACTGTCGTATGCAAGTTGTTAAAATTGTCATCAGCTTATTACATTCAGCACTGTAACAAGTGGGGTAGTAGGTCGATGACAACTTATCATCAATTTTGACTATCAGAATGTATTTAAATTATTCGATAGTTCAATTAAAATAATAATTAATTATAAAGTTAAATCATTAAACTATTTTCAAGGTTATAAAAATGTAAACAATTATTTAATATCGTTTAAAAATAATAATTGTAAGAAAAAAAGGTTGAATTGTATGAAATTCAATTTTATTAATTATTTTTAAATACCAATTTTCACATTTTCCGAAAGCATGCAAGTAATTTTGTCAAACGCGGGAAATTTAAAATCGATACATCTGATCGTTAATGGTGGTGGTGGTGGTGGTGGTAAATTCAATCTATGAATTTGTTGTCATCAAAATGTTATGTCAACTTACCATCAGTTTGGACTTCCAGTATGCATTTAAATTATTTTGATAATCCAATTAAAAATAATAATTAATAATAATGTTAAATCATTAATACAATTTTCTCGGTTATTGAAATAATAATAATAATAATAATAATAATAATAATAATAATAATAATAATAATAATAATAATAATAATAATAATAATAATAATAATAATAATTTAAGAAAAGGGAGAAAAAGTAGAATAAGATCAAGTTTAATTTTATTAATTACTTAAAAATCTTATTTTTTTAAATTTTTACATTTTCCAGAGCACACAAGTAATTATTGTTGTTCAATTTACAGTGATATTCACAAAAATTATTGTTTAATAATTTTATTTTTTTTAACGCGGGAACTTTGAAATCATCTAAATCAATAACAATTTTTTCACTTCCAATTAAATCTTGGATCCATAATTTTTTTTCAAAACCTTTTACATAAATATATTTGTAATTATAAGTGACATGTTCAATTGTTTCTTTTAGCTTTAAATATGATGTTTTTCCAGTATCCCAGGTGATTCCATGATGATTATATGTTACCCAAGTATTTAAGCGTTGACATCGATTTGATAATAATGTTCAATCACAAGGTGGTTTGAATAACGTACATAACATTTCTTTAACATCATCAATTTTATGTTGAACTGTAATTGAAGCAAGTTCTTTTACAATAAACTGATTGTGTGAGCCTTTGAACCCTTGAACATCTATTATCATTTTCATTGTGATAGCTCGTATCTCGACAACTGACAATGAATGACTGAATAATTAAAAAATCCTGCACAGCTATTTGTTATTATCCCCCCACCACACTATTTTTTAATTAATAATATTTGATTTCATTGGTTAATTTTAAAACTGTGCAGTAGAAAGTTCCAGAAAAAATCTATTTTTAGACTGATGACTCATCCATGTGCAGGAATAAACTTGTTTTCTTTGTTTGATTTTATAACTGCGTAGTAGAAAGTTCGAGAAGATCTATTTTTAGACTGATGACTCACCCATGTGCAGGAATAAACTCGATTTCTTTGTTTGATTTTCAAACTGCGTAGTAGATGACGTCATACTATTCGTCACGCCATCTAGCGTTTTAGGTTATGTTGACACGTTATTCTAGGGGATTTTACTACTATTTGTTTGGTATTGTTAGTACTTTTTGGGGCGACATCTATTTTTCACTGCATCATTTATGACGTCACAGGTGGTTCTAGAACTTTCTAATGCGCAGTTGATGAGTCATCTCCCACCTATAAAAGAGGCGCGTGAGAGCATACTCCACAAAAAAGAAGTACAAGTCTCTGAATGAAGTACGAATCTCTGCTCAAAAATTCTCTGACGTTTACTGTGTAAAAGTTCTCTGTAAAGTTCTCTACGGTTTTTTAAATAATTTTTTTATAAAAAATTATAAACAATTTTCAGTTTAAGTGAAGTGCATAGACATTATTTTTTGTGCAACTGACACTTATTAGTTTTTAATTTTCTGTGCAACTGACACTTATGAGTTTTTAATTTTTTGTGCAACTAACACTTATTAGTTTTTCATTTTTTGTGCAACTGACACTTATTAGTTTTAATTTTTTTGTGCAAGTGACCCTTATTAATAGTTTTAGTGCAAAAAGACACATTTTTTTTTTTTTTTCATTGTAAACTATTGATAAAAAACATTATTTAAAATGGCGTGATTAGTTGATGCACTTTACGGTTTGGTGAATTCTGTTGCACAATCATACAATGATTTACAGTTAGAGTCAGTGAATGAAGAACATTGCCAGAGGTGTTATCAGGTGTGTGTTGAGACAATTGAATATTTTAAGACTATTTTGGCAGATCCACAATCGAGTGTTCAAATTAAGAGAAGCGTTCAAGCAAGTATAGTGCTTTTGTGCTGGTATGGCGATCAATTCGCTCAACTCAGCGGTCTGGCTACAGGTGGTGATTTGCGAATGCGTCATCGACTCATCAAATGGCAAGACCTCGATAACGCTTTCTCTAACAACATTCGAACTGGATGTGTCACAAATCTTGCTCACACGGATTTGAGAGAATTTTTAAACGATTCTCGAGACTTGGTTTTTGAAAAAATCCAAGAAATGTTGGGAGATGTTGCTGGGGTGTAAATCAACGTCGAACTTGTATGCAAATTCAGAAATGAAAAAATTAATGACGTCGTTGATGAAACCGAATCTTTCAACACTACAAGTCGTGAAATTACACCCACAACATCTCTCGCTGATTGGTATGCTACTCATGTCAACGAGAACTTATCAAAAAAGGTTGAAGAGTTCAATCAAAAGGACTCGGGGTGGAGGTTACTTGAGATCCATAGCTTGGTTATCACAATGTCCAGATATACACCTCTACAAGCTGGAGCATCTACGTTCTTCAGACTACCCAGAGACATCCAACTTAAACGTGCAGTCTTGAACATCGAGAACCACGACGAGTACTGCTTTCTCTGGTGTGTTGTGGCAGCAACACATGAAGCTCACACTGGACATCCGGAGAGGACAACATCGTACCCTCATTACAGCAGCGTACTTCAGTATGAAGGTATAAATTTCCCCATTACTCCCAAAGATATTCCGAAATTTAAAACTTTAAATAATTTGTCAATCAATGTATACGGGATTGAGTCAGAATTTAATGGCTTGGGGGATGAAAAAAGTACCATTATACCATTGTATTTGAGTAAGAATTGTAAGTCAGATGTAAGAAAAATTCATCTTTTGATGGTACAGGCTACCGTCAATTTAAATATGTCTAACAAAAATGATTTTAAAAATTATAAGCCTGTTTATCATTTTGCCTTAATTAAAAATCTATCGCGATTAGTAAAAAGTCAAATTATAAAGTCACATTGTAAATTATATTTCTTTCATAGATGTTTAAATCACTTTAAAACAGGAACGTCTTTCAATAGTCACAATGATGACTGTTTCAAATTAAATAAAGTCCGTATGAAATTTCCTATTAATGAAAACAAAATATTAAAATTTAAAAATTATCGTAATAAAGACTCAGTACCGTTTGTTGTTTACGCAGACTTAGAGTGTACACTAGAGCCTCAGGGGGATGATGAAATTCAAAAACACGTTCCACACAGCATTGCATTTTATCGTCACTGTAATTATGACAATAATTTGTCAAAATTTAAAATTAATCGATCATCTGATTGCGTTAAGTGGTTTGTCAATAAACTTGAAAATTTTGCATTTGAAGTCGAGCAGTATTTAAAAAATCCTATACCTATGAAACCACTTGACAAACAGCAACAACAGAGTCACGATCAGTCAACTGTTTGTCATATTTGCGAAAAAACAATAGCCTCTGATAAAGAGAAATGCTATGATCATTGCCATTTTACGGGTAATAATCGCGGACCTGCACACATCTCATGCAATTTAAATTATCCGAAATCACATATCATACCGGTAGTATTTCACAATTTATTGGGGTATGATTCTCATTTTTTAATTAAATCATTAGCAACAGTTTTTGAAGGTAAAGTTACATTATTACCAATTAATAAAGAACGATATATCTCATTTACTAAGTCCATTGATCATATATCTGTATCTTTACGCTTCATAGATTCATTTAGATTCATGGCATCAAGTTTAGAAAAATTAGCATCCTATCTTGATGATGACAATAAACAAATCACAAAACTTCATTATCCAGATCCGGAAAAATTTCAATTAGTTACTCGCAAGGGTGTATTCCCGTATGAATATATTACAAGCATTGATAAGCTTAATGACAAACAGTTACCCAATCAAAACTCATTTTTTTCTAAATTATCTAATAATGGTATATCTGACGATAATTATACATTTGCTCAACTTGCCTGGAATAAATTTAACATCAGTACAGTAAGCGAGTACTCTGATCTGTATCTTAAGACAGATGTACTACTCTTAGCCGATGTTTTTGAAAATTTCAGACAAAGTTGTTTAAAGAATTATAACTTAGACCCGCTACACTACTATACAGCACCCGGATTAGCTTTTGATGCAATGCTGAAATACACCAATGTGAAACTTGAACTGTTGACTGACCCCGAAATGGTACTTTTCATTGAGAAAGGTATACGAGGTGGAGTGTCTCAGTGTACTAATAGGTATGCGAAAGCCAACAATCAGTACATGGGTAGTGAATTTGATGTAAATAAGCCCGAGTCATACTTGATTTATTTTGACGTCAATAATTTGTATGGCGCGGCAATGAGTATGCCACTACCCAAAGGCTCATTTGAGTGGGTAGATGAAAATGATTTTAATGATGTAGATAATTTTGTAAATACTAATGATGAAATAGGATATATTTTAGAAGTAGACTTGCACTATCCTCAGGAGCTTCATGAGTTACACAAAGATTTACCATTGTGCCCTGAGCACTTTTTACCACACGGTAGCAAGTCTACTAAATTATGCACAACTCTGTATGATAAAAATAGATATATAATTCACTATGAAAATTTAAAACAATGTTTAGATTTAGGTATGAAATTGAAAAAAATTCATCGAGTTCTTAAATTTGAGCAATCCCTATGGCTAAAGACATACATTGACAAAAATACAGACTGTAGGAAGGCCGCCCAAAATGAGTTTGAGAAGAATTTCTTCAAACTCATGAATAACGCAGTCTTCGGGAAGACTATGAAGAATGTTAGGAAACACAAAGATGTTCAATTGGTTACCAGATGGTCTGGTCGATATGGTGCATCAGACCTCATTTGTAAACCTAACTTCCATAGTCTTACTATCTTTGACAAAGACATGGTTATAGTGGAAATGAAAACAACCCAGGTATATTTTGATAAACCTATTTACACTGGGTTTGCGATTTTAGATTTATCAAAAACATTCATATATGATTTCCACTATAACTATGTTAAACAGAACTTGAAAAATCAACAGTCTAAGTTGATGTACACGGACACTGACAGTTTAATTTACTATTTTACAGTACCAGACATCTATGAAATCATGAAACGTGATATTTCAAAATTTGATACGTCGGACTACCCCACTCAAAATTCGTACAATATGCCGATAGCAAACAAAAAGGTTCCAGGTCTGATGAAAGATGAGAATAATGGAAAAATTATGACTCATTTCATCGGACTTAGGGCCAAACTATATGCTTATAAAATTATGAAGGATGATGAAACGAAAAAACGAGCAAAGGGAATCAAAGGTCCGACGTTACTAACTATCACGTTTGATGATTTCGAGAGATGTCTTCACGATCACATTAACTTGACAAAAAAACAGTACTTAATTAAAAGTTCAAAACATGACGTGACGACAATAGCACAGCACAAAATTGCCTTAAGCTGGACAGATGACAAACGACAACTTTTGGACAACTCAACTGACACATTGCCATGGGGATTTAAATCAAATGATGATGATGATGATAATGTTATAGCTATTAAAAAAAGAAAACTTTTGTAAAAAAAAAAAATAAAAAATTAGTTTTTAAGTATGTAAAAAACGTATGTAAAAAAAAAAAAAAAAAAAAAAAGTATGTAAAAAAATTAGTTTTAAGGATATGGGTGTACATAAATAATAAAACATTTATATACAAATGAAAAAATTGTTTTTCATTTTATAGATATAAGTATATTTTATAAGTTTTTTTACAGATCAGATTTTTCAATCCAGCTGTTGTGGGAGCTATCGAAGCCGAGCCACTTGACGTACAATTTATTTCCACGTTTTTTTATAATTTTCTCCACTAGATATACATCTGGATATTTGACTTTGCTGAGTTCTTCTGCATAAAATCCACCTTCAATTGGCTTATCCTGATAGTCTACGAGCTTATACGTTGTTGGATTTGTTTTCTGCACTGTCTTAACTGTAAAAATTCCAGTTGTCCAGTTGGGTGTGTAACCTTTCTCAAACACATGTTTGTACTTGCTGATTCGAACTTTGTCTCCGACTTTGAATTTATTTTGTCGTGCTTGTTGCTGAGCTTGAAGAGGTTTGTATATTTTTTCCAGCAATTCTTTTTCATTAGCAGCAGTTACATCAGCAGGTTTCATTTTAATTGTCCGGTGTTTGGTATTATTGTAAGTATCCAATAAGTTTTCTAATATATCAATCCATTTATAGGTACCACGTGCAGAGAATTCACGCCACATTTTATTTTTAAGTGTCCTGTTAAATCGTTCACATATGGATGCCTTCAAGTTGCTGAATGTCGAGTACATATTGATATTTTTACGTTTCATAAGTTCTTGAAATTCTTTATTGCAAAATTCTTTGCCTTGATCAACGTGCAGATTTTTTGGTACACGTCCTTGTAGAAATATAGATTTCATTGCACTAGTGACATCACTAACACTTTTACTTTTAATCGGTACAGCCCAAGCATACTTTGAAAAAATATCTATGACAGTTAGCAGATATTTGTTGCTTTTATTTACTGTTGCATAAGGAATCATTTCAACTAGATCAGCTTGCCAAGTTTCATCAAGTGCTCGTATGTCAACATGACGACGTTGATAATTTCTGCGTGCTTGTCTGTGCAGCTCATACGCTATTACTGATTTTTTGTCCCCCATTGTCGACAAAAATTCTAGCTTCCAATTCTTTTATTCGCTGTGTATTTCTCGTGATTAAGTCTTTTTGTAACTTTATACGTTTTATTTGAACTTTAAGTTCTTGATTTTCTTTTTTTAATAGCGTCCCAGCTGAGTTGAGTGTTACCACTTGAGAGTGTAAGTGTGAAATGATCTCTGACTGATCATTCCTTATACTATCATACATTAAAGAAAGCTCGTGATATAGAAGATCACGAGTAAATTTTACAGTTGCTGCATCGTTATCTTCAGCAGGTTTGCCAACATGGCACAGCCTCTTTTTCTCAACATCATACTGCCCATCAACAGTTACTTGAAATCCACGTCCAGGTGGTCCACTGATTGCAGCGCCAGTTGGTAGCAAACGTCCAAATATATCTATACTCATTTTTGCTCTTTTCACTTCAACAGTCAGCAAGTAAATGGCATAAATTTAACACAGCAGATATTAATAAATAATCCCCGCTTCTCGTAGCTCTTCAATAATTGATATGATTTCATTGGTGTGACTTGGATTTCCAGCTGCTTGAGATGCCATGAGTAAACGAAGACGGTCAACTAGTTCATTTGGATCATCCCAGTAGACATAATCCATTCGTGTTTTTTTCTTTTTAGCAATCATAAAATCAGGTAATTCTTTACCTCTTGATAAGTTTGCATTTTTAGCAAGAAAATCAGCAATATAATTATTATACTTGATTGTTGAGTCTTCATGAAAACTACCATCTGGCTTATAACTTTTTCTATGAGTATTTGTCATCTTTATAATTTCGAGATATTTATTTTTATCATCCTGTGTAACTTTTGAATCATCAGGTGATTTTTTAAATAATAATTCCAATAAACCAGGAGTCACAGAGTAATTTTTATTTTTTATATTGATTTCATCATCACCATCAAAAGCTATTTCAGAATCACCAATATAAAAATCATTGTAACGTCGACGGACACCATATCTCAAATCTATATCTTTACTTTTTTTATTTACTTTAGCTAAATAAGACTTTATTTCACCGCTAATTGGCTTAGCAGGGGTACTCGATGCAGCTGGAAATAATTGTGTTCCTTCCAGAGTAACACTTCTATCTTCAGAGATAATACTATCATAATTACTGGCTCCATCAACTTCTGTATGATTATTCGCAGTTGAATTATCATCTTTAAATTCTTTTTCTTTGAATTCTTGCTTGACTTCTTGTTTGATTTTATGTTTTGACGATTCGACTAGACTCTGCAGAGGTGTAACAATAGGCTTAAACATTTCACCCATTGCTTTCTCAGCTGTGTCTTTACCCAACTTGAGCATTCTGTGCTTCCGTCGGATAGCATCACTAGCCTGAGATATCTGATGTAAGACATCTCTCTGCTTTGAAAGCTCCTCGGTCTTCATGTTGACATGTTAAAGTTCACTTAATCTCTGATGACTATTCGTCAAGTACAAGTTAATTTATACTAATAAAACAGTCAAATCCTTTTCTATATCTTCCACTATTTAGCTCACTGTCTTTGTCAATCACTACAAAACCATATTTACCATCATCATCATTCCAACATGCTGAACACAAGTCTTTAAATAAATTGTATGACATGTCAGTATTTACATGATCATCATACACATGTTTCAAGTTCATCTCATCTTGTCGAAAGAGAACTATAAAATTTGCATTGTCACGTATCAAATGTTTAGGGATACGTGTATAAGTCTGACAGAGATAAAAACTGTCAACATCTTTGTGTCGACCCATACAAAAGTATGCTCTGATATGATCTTGTTTTTCACACGCAACGTCATCAAATATCATTAATGAGTTTGGTTTTGCATCTTCAGGTTTCAGCACTTCTTCATGCTCGTTGAATGTAAAAAATTTAATACCTTCTATGGGTTTAAGTAGTGATTCTATAAATTTGTATTTCGGCTGATTTAGAGATTTTGAGTAGAGATAAATATTATCAAATCTCAAGCCGTTAGGGTGTATGATGAGTGACAGCAGAGCATTTGTTTTTCCACAATTTAATGGACCACAAAATATAGCACGTACACTGTTCGGCAATAATGCACCGTGTCTTGACTTTTTTCACTCCTGTACCTTGAACAATTTGATCAAAATTTATTACTGGCAACTTGGCCGCTTGACTTTTAAACTCCATGTTAATAGTTTGCGGTTACAACAACAACTCACTCAGCGAGCTATAAGTACCGGGATTTTATATGATTTGTAGTCAGTCATGATGCTGCTACTATGGAGAGCAGATGTGTGAATACCAGTGGTAGAGGTTTTGTAAACAGTATAATTAATAAGCTACCATTTGAACTACATATACCGGGATACCAGTACTGTGGACCAGGTACAAAGCTAGCCAAGAGATCAGCTCGTGGAGATCCTGGTATTAATCCTCTGGATGCTGCGTGTAAAGAACACGATATCGCATACTCGCATAATCGTGAAAATTTGGCAGCACGTCACGAAGCTGATCAAATACTTGCTGAGAAGGCGTGGCAACGTTATCAAGCAAAAGACGCTGGTATTGGTGAAAAAGCTGCTGCGTGGAGTGTAAATAAAATCATGAAGATGAAAAAAAGATTCGGTATGGGGTTGAAGAAGAGAACAGCTGGCAAGAGAAAGCCTAGTAAGAGAAAGACTGGCAAGAGAAAGACTAGCAAGAGAAAGACTGGAAAGTCTAGCAAGAGAAAGACTAGTGTAAAGAAAAAAGTAGCACTAAGACAAGTTGTCACAGCAGCCAAAAATTCCATGACTCTTGGAGGTGATCCAATTAGAACAGCGTTGAAAGGAGCTCGTCAGGCTGTTAAAAAATCTGGTGGGAAAAAAAATATCAGGCTGCCACGAATTTAACCAGTTCTATCTAAATTTGGTGGTGTACTACCATTTTTAATACCACTTTTTGCCGGCTTGAGTGCAACAGGAGCTTTAGCTGGAGGTGCTGCTGGTATAGCGAAAGCTGTAAATGATGCAAGTGCCGCTAAAAATCGATTGGAGGAGAGCAAACGACATAATTCGAAAATGGAACAAATATCTATGGGCAAAGGTTTATACTTGAAACCTTACAGACGTGGTATGGGCTTATACTTGAGACCATATCCCGTAGGCAGAGGATGCAAGTCAAAAAACATGTAGAGCTACCACATCAAGCACTCACAAACATCGACTTACTGAAGTACGCTAAAGCTCTAAAAATTCCAAATTTTCGTGGTGTTTTTATGAGAAATGATTTACCTGAAACTGCACCGAGAAAAAATGAATCAGCTATTATTAATCTTGATGATAAACATGAACCTGGTACTCATTGGGTGGCATACACGAAAAAGAGTGATAAAGTTATTTACTTTGACAGTTTCGGTAATTTACAACCACCGCAAGATCTTATGAAGTATCTCGATGTTGGTAGCGTAAAATATAATCACAAAATATATCAGGATTTTGATACAATTATATGTGGCCATTGGTGTCTTAAATTTCTCGCTGGACAACTATAAATAGATGTGACTTTGTGTGCAGCACATCAGTCATGGCTGAGTCTTTTACATTGACGTTAACGGGATCCACATCCGTGTTGGAGGCCAACTACTTTCCTCCAATTGAATTATCACCAACCAAAAATTATGTTCTGGGACTTGTAGAGTTATTAACATTTAATTCAATACCCAATATCGATGTAGGTGCTAATAAATTTTATGTCTCTTATCCTGTGGATAATATTGATACAAATAATATTGATAATAATAGTATTAATGAGAAAAAAATAGTCAAGAAAAAAAGAGCTAACAGAAATGTCGCAATAATTACAAAGTTTGATGACAATATCTCACTAACGAAAAATAATGATATAAATGACTCAGTGAGTGAAAATGATATCGAAGCTGAAAAATATGAAACTGTTGAAGAGAGATTCTTGACGATACCAACAGGAAGTTATGAGATAACTGACATTGAAAAATATATTCAAAAGAAATTACAAAGACTCAGCATAAGCATCAGAGCCAATAATAATGAATTGAGAAGTAAAATAAAATGTGATCAATTTGTAAATTTTACACCCGAAGATTCTATTGGTCAGCTATTGGGATTTACAAATCGGAAGCTGATGCCACATAAAACTCATTCATCAGATTTACCAGTAAAGATATTAAAACTCAATGCTCTGAGAGTTGAGTGCAACATCACTTCTGGTGCTTACATAAATGAGCACAAAGTTCACACTATTCATGAATTTTTCCCGAGTGTACCACCAGGATATAAGATTGTTGAATTGCCATCACACGTCATTTATCTGCCGATCGCTGTACAAGCAATACAAAATCTCAGACTGAGAATTGTAGATCAAGACGGAAAACTGGCTAATTTTAGAGGTGAAACGATAACCATAAGACTGCACATAAAGTCTATAAAATAATGGGTATCGTGTATGAGACAAAAAGTGGTGCTACAGAGCCTAGGACTAAAATTACGTGGAAAATTAAGAAAATAAAAATTTATTTTTGTTGTTTGACGTGTACACGACCATGGTGGCGGCGGAAATCTTAAATATTCAACGACAAATAATTTTTGATGAGTCGATTGGGCACTATGAATCGCATGCTCATCTCCCGTATGCATCATCGACATTCAACAACAGTGATGAAATAAGAATTGCCGTTCAACATCAAGATTTGTGTCTACTTCCAAGTAAAAGTACATTACATGTATATGGGAAAGTCACAAAGTCTGATGGTACAGCTGTAAGTGTAACTACTCACATGGTCAACATGACAGTATGTCATATGTTTGAAGAAATACACTACGAACCCAATGGTTTTGAGATTGATCGTAATAAAAATGTTGGTATCACAAGTCTAATGAAAGGATACACATCACTGAGTCCAGCTCAAGAAAATACACTATAAAATTCAGGCTGGATTATGGATGAAGCTGTCAACAAATTACACAATGACAATGGCTACTTTGATGTATCTATACCACTGAGTCTTCTACTTGGCTTTGCCGAAGACTACCATGAAATTGTCATCAATGCAAAACATGAATTAATTTTGATAAGATCAAATTCTGATTTGAATGCATACATTGTAGCTACACCTGCTGCTGGAGCTCGTGCTGAAGCTGTTAACATTACGCTGCAAGAAATCGAGTGGATTGTACCATATGTGACTATGTCAGACAAACAAAAAGTTGAAGCTTTGAATTATATCACAAGTGATCCTGCTATCTCAATCAGTTTCCGTGCTTGGGAGCTGTATGAGTATCCTTTATTGCCAAATACTTCAAAGCACATTTGGGCTGTCAAAACTTCTACACAGCTCGAGAAACTACGTTTTGTCATTCTTGGATTTCAAACAGCAAGAAAAAATGACGCAACTAAAAATGCCAGCGTATTCGATCACTGCAACATCAGAAATATAAAATTGTTTTTAAACTTTCAGAGCTATCCTTATGGGAACTTGAATCTCAACATTGCAAACAATCAATATGCTCTGTTGTATGACATGTATATAAATTTTCAAATTTCATACTACAACAAAGAACCTGAACCACCGCTGACGAAGAAGAAATTTTTGGAGCAAGCACCACTGTATGTTATCGATTGCTCAAAACAAAGCGAATCAATTAAATCTGGACCAGTGGACATTCGCCTGGAATTTGAATCTGCAAATCAATATCCGGCGCAGACATCAGCTTATTGCCTCATTATACATGATCGCATAGTCGAGTATAATCCCATAAGCAGCATCGTACGAAAACTAATATGAAGACTGTACAATTTAATCCAGCACCAACCATACATTACTTGTATCTATGGAGATTTGCACACGAGCAAGCAAAAAGAGGTGAATGGGAACAAGCAGCACGAGATCGAGAACGATTTAAACAAAGAATTAATAAATTAAATATAATTATTGAACCTGTATTAATTAAAAAACTTACATTTATAAATAAATAAATTTTTTTATATTGATATATATTGTTTTTTATTATTTATAACCTAAAATAATACATTCAAGTCTTACATAACCTCAAAAATTTTTTTTATTAATATTTTTATATAATGAACTATAGTATTTTTTCTTAACCTAAAAATATACATTTTAGCGTAACATAACCTCAAAAATAATAAACTATAGATATAGTTTTCTTAACCTAAAAAACAGTCAGAGCAATCTTTTCTGAATGGATATGCAAAGCTATCAGGGATATCATCGTGGAATTTATAATGATCCCGACACCTTTGATAGCCAATCAATTTTTCATTATTTTTTAATTCTTCTGATAGCTTGTGCCAAGCGAAATCAATCTGCTGGGTTGCATTTTCAAGGATAAATGTATCATCGAGACATGCGATATCTCGATCATCCATACAAAGTAAATTCCGCAGTTGATTGAAGATCTGAACTGACTTCTTGTAGGTTAGTTGAATTCCATAAAAATGCCAGAACCATCTATTGAACTCTTGGACATTTTGAAATGCGCATGAAGTATTCAATTTCATCAAGTGATAGGCATAATATGGACATTGATATTTCAAGAAATCATTCTTGGCATAGAGAGTGAAAAATCTTATTTTTTCCAAATCTATAATTGGTACGGTGGGGCCAATTAGGTCTTCAAGCCATTTTTTCTTTTGTTCACCTTGTACGTAAAAGTATCGTGTATGTTTAACCATAATATCGAGAATTTCTTTCAACAATTCATATGGTAGCAAACCAGCTATCCATGATATTGAATGTCGATGTCCACAGTGATCAATACTTTTCTGCATCACAGCAACCTCAACTTGATCCAAAGGTGGTTCAAATAACCAATGTTCACATCGTGCAAGTCCATATGTACAAACTTCATCACAAATATCAGTAGCACACAGTTCTTTCACCACAAATTTGCCATCAGGCATCTCAAAACCCACGAAATCAATGATTAGTTCCATGATGATGATGATGATGACGATGATGATGATGATGATGATGATGATGATGATGATGATGATGATGATGATGATGATGATGATGATGATGATGATGATGATGATGATGATGATGATGATGATGATGATGATGATGATGATGATGATGATGATGATGATGATGATGATGATGATGATGATGATGATGATGATGATGATGATGATGATGATGATGATGATGATGATGATGATGATGATGATGATGATGATGATGATGATGATGATGATGATGATGATGATGATGATGATGATGATGATGATGATGATGATGATGATGATGATGATGATGATGATGATGATGATGATGATGATGATGATGATGATGATGATGATGATGATGATGATGATGATGATGATGATGATGATGATGATGATGATGATGATGATGATGATGATGATGATGATGATGATGATGATGATGATGATGATGATGATGATGATGATGATGATGATGATGATGATGATGATGATGATGATGATGATGATGATGATGATGATGATGATGATGATGATTGTTAGCGTGAAACAATCACTTGGTTAGCATGAACGTAGTTTTATGGCAAGCCTGCTCGTATTCGTAATGATCTTTGAAACTTAATAATAATCTCTTCCAATGCTTCACTTGTATATCAATTTCTTTTTTTTTTTGTTCAGCCAATTTATTTAATTTCTTTCGTTCTTCGTTACGATTGTCATCATATACATCCTCGAAGTCTATCTGCGCATCATGCATGCATACATCTGTACACACATAGGGTCTGGAAAAAAAATTTCATTAATTAGCTAATATAATTAAACGACTATAAAGCAGAATATTCAAAAATAATTACTACATACCTTGACGAAAGACTCATCGTTACTATTTATTTGTTGCACGCTTTTCCAGTTTCGCCAACTTTTCAGTAGTTTTTAGTAATCTTCTGGTCAAAATCCTCCTATCGTGACAGCTTACGCACAATGGTTCTAATCGAACACTATGAATAACGTCTGTGTTTTTCGCAAACGCAATTATATCGTCAATAAATTTACCGATAGACTCGGGAGGCACGTCACCAAAAAACCCTTCAACAAGATCTTCACAAATTTCAGCAAACGGATAATTATTGCGAAGAAAAATCTTTTCACTTTCACTTAATTTAGCCATAAATATAAAATGACGGGGAGCGAACTGTTCACCTCAACACTTCTCAGCGTAGACTGACTGGATGCGAGCTCTTGAGCTCAGCGCTCAGACCTGTATCCCCCACCCAAACTTCAAAACAAGTTCAGACTTGTCGAATGACGTCACAAACAAAGGAAAACAAGTCCAGACCTGTTAGATGACGCAATCTTTAGAAAAAAGAGTGGGGGGGGCTAAACCACTAGATGGCGTGCAGTTCGCATGCTTCTCGCATGTACCCTTACAAACCCCTGTTTCAATATATAAAACATTGGTTGGAGATGTAGATAGACCTCGTAATGACGCTCAAAGCTGATAGACTGGAAATCGTCAGCTTTCAGTGCCATCATGAAGTCTATTTTGTTTCAAAATTTCCCACTCAAAACAATGTTAGCGGCATCTAGTCATAAACGAGCTCAATTTAACCGGCAGAGCTATATTATGAGCTCAAAATGGTTGCTATGAGCTCAAAAAGTACCTTAAAAATGAGCTTAGATACGAATTTCAGCCGGTAAAAACGTTTTACCGACTGCCAAAACAAGCTGATCGACTGCCAATATCCATACAGAAAATAAAACAGAGCTTACCGACTGCCAAATAACAGTTTACCGACAACCAATAAAAATTTATCGACTACCAATAAAAATTTATCGACTGCCAATGCGACTACAGTCGGTAAAATAGACCTTACCAACCGCCAGTACACCAACCGTCGACAGGTTACCCTCCATCGATAACTTAGCACGTACTAGAACCCACAATCTGTTTTATCGGGGGGGGGGGGGGCGAAGCCCCCCTGCTCAACTACTTAGTTCGGGTAGAGGTTCCATCCGTCCATCCACCTAGCGGAAGTATTTCATTCCACGACCCTCGTTACGGATACTATTCAGAGGCCTACTTCAAGGCCACCGGCAGAGACGCATACGCACCAGCAGAGGCGAAGAAGCTACGTAAAAAAGGTATTATTTGGGCCGACTTATGGGGCCCATAATCTCCACCATGGTAAGTAAATGAATTTTTTACATAAAATAAAAGGTCAACAGCTGACGCACCTAGGGTTTATCGACACGCTAATGACGTCAACCTGGTCAATTTAAAAATATTCTGTCCAATAAATAGAGTAGTTAGAATGTAACAATTGTCCATTGAATAAATATTTTCTTAACTTAACCTAATGATTTTATTATTTTAGTGAGAGTAATATTAATGTCAACCAAATAGAGTCTATGAAATCATTTGTTAAAAATAACAAAATAGATTATGTTGACGTAATAAAATTGAGTTCAACAGAATTGAACAAACCCAATTTAATTGTCCGAAAAAAAATTTTTCTCATTGTACACAATCACTGAAACTATTCTCATCACTTTCATTATCACTATTAAATACACTACAATTAATTTCTTTATTTACAACATTATTTACAATTGCTTCACTGTGTAAATTATCATGATCACGATCATTTGTAATATGATCATTAACAATTAACAGTGAGGGTGTATGAGGCGGTTGGGATCTATTATCCATGTATTTTTTAATGCCCGATGTTTTTTTACACGGTCAGACATGATTTCATAAATTACAAAATTTTTTTTAATTACAGCGATAGATCTATTTTCTGTTATATTCAGTAAGGATTGCTTCTGTCTAATGAAAAGTATATACAGGTAAATAATGCTTAAAAAAAGCTGATGTGATATTTAGTGCGCATGCGCAAAAGAAAATTTGGTATTAGTTTGGAATCAGGGTCAACCACATTTTTCAGAATTCCAAGTGCTTACACCTTGAAGATCCATAATAAAACTTTTTCCACGTATTCAGCTACATGGCGGATTAAATTTTCTGTATGAGTTTATGTCTCTAACACCAGATATCTATCTGAACCTTGCAATTGAAGTGTGAAAAAATGTCAAAAATAACACAAAATCATGTGAATTTTCAAAAATAAATTTTTTCTAATAAATATAAGTAATTTTATATAATACCGTAAGATGGACGGTGGTGATAGAAAGGTCGATCTTAGAGTTACAAATAATTTTTTGAACTCTTGTAATAGTGAAAATCAGCATATTTTTGTTAATTCAGTATTTTAATGTGTACAACAGCTCACATAACATTTTGTTGTAAGTAGTTTGGATGGTATCTGCCTTCCCTTGCTGGTATAGTGTCTGGCAGAAACCCACAACACTGTTTTACGCCGGCCCGTACTAGTAAGAGATGTAGTCTAAGGCAAGAGTGCGTTAACATAGCCTTACTGACGAGTCCGTTAACGTACTTAGGACGAAACTACAAACATTATGGCAAATAGGCATATACCTTAAGTTTTGGTGGTTGACTTAAGAGTCAATACATAGAATGAAAAGAAAAATATGTCAAATAGTGCAGTGTAGTACGGAATTGAAAAATCTCAAAGATAAATTTGAAATTAAGCATAATTTATACCTTAATTATACACTAAGGTTCATCAAAGCTTATATGACATCTAATTAAGCAAAAACAACTTCAATCCGCCGACAAATGCTTGGGATTAAACGTGGTACCTAAGCCATTTGCCAGGTTTTGGATTTTTGCTTTTCGAAATACCTGTTGACCCCACTTCCAAATAATTACCGAAAATTTATCATATCATCGACCGAGAAACGGCTGATGATCGTATTTCATTGTTATGAATGTAGTTGGGTGACCGATGATGTGCCAGCCATAGGCTGATAATAGAGCACCGACGCGCCGCCGAGCATTGGTAGCCAAGCCTCGGTCGGCCGTAGATTTTTTTCGAGCATCGGTGACTTCGTATGGGTATATTACTTGATATGACTATGTATAGAAATTTCAACTAAATTAAAAAAAAATTTTTTTTTTTTTTTTTCATCATTTTGGCGACGCAGAGATGATCAGATATGCGATTAATTGAATGCCAAATCAAATGGGAAATTTTTAATTCAGAGAACAAACGCTAGAATTATTAATGACCGCACGAGAGACCGACGCGTTGACGACTAGGCTATGCAACCGATAGTGACAACAAAGTTTAGTTGTGCTGCGTAAGATTGAAAGAATATATTCACTTTTGAAAAAGCAAAATATAATCATCAATATGCTTTTATTGATCAAAACAATTTCCTATTTTTTTACACTACATCCTGTTTATGAGTAATTGTAAAAGTCAGCTCAAATTTTTTATATAAAAAATCTGTATGTCTATATATGACCGTAAAATAGTATAAAAACAGACAGTGCACAATCAAATATGATAATAGATAACTACGCGTTAGAAGTATGCGAATAGTTCGAACTTACAAGTTATTTATTTCGCATCGAATCAAGCTATTCATATTTGAAAATTATTCAAAGCATTTAGATGTTATGTGCACCCTAAATTCTTTCAAAATTATTATTATTATTAGTAGTAATAGCCAAATTTTACTAAAAAGTAGCTCAGCGATACCTCTTTTGTTAAATTTCAAAAATATCGAACGACATTTAACAATTTATATTTCAACTAAATTTTTGAATTGGACTCTCTATTTATATAACATGGGAAAATTTTTTTTTTTTTGTTTCAGCTTGATTTTTTGATGTTATAAATTTTTTTTGAACATACGAATGATTAGATCTGTACAGACACGAGTCTTTCAGGTTTATAATTGACAAAACAAATGACTGGGTGCTCAGGTTTGGTCAGGCATGAACAAGCAAGGACTTCCATGTCTGATCAGGTCTGAAGACTTATGTCTGATTAGGTCTGATTAATTTTTTCTGGGTATCCAAGACTCTTGAATTGAACTTCTGAGGCAGGAATTGCTCGGGCTACACACAAGATCGAGATTATATTGATCTTGACTTGATCTTGTCTCGACTTATCAAAACGAGACCAAGACGATACTATAGATTGCAATATCGAGACTAAGACCAAGGCCATCGAAAATCTTGCAATGTCATGACAAGAACTAATACAATGAAATATATGTGAAATAGTTTTATCAAGATTTTGTGTTTATCCATGACTATAATTCGACAGGTAATGTAGGTCTATTAACATTTCTGAAATACTTTAATTTAAAGTAGAGATAAAACTTGAACTTAATAGGATTAATTATATTTCTTTGGATATAAAGTGTCTGATTGGGAAATATCAAATAGATATTTTAGTTTTGATTTCTGAATTTTTCGCATTAAATAAATCAGAATTTTGATCTTACTGTATACTAGAGGTGCCCTAGTAAAACGTGCTTGAGCAAGATTCTGAAATAAGTATCTTGAGTAAGACGCCTAGCTGCTATTGTCTTTTTCTACGTACGTGTCTTTCGCAAGATCGTGTATCAAAAAAACCTATGTCAAGATTTGTGTATGTCTTGCTCATGGTATCGAACGCAAGAATATTAAAGATATCTTGAACACGTGCGATGAAACAGTGTTTGACGCATTTCTTGCACCAGTACACTGAAAAAAAAAAATATTTGTCTCAAATAAATCAATTGATTTGTGGCTTTTTAAAAAATATTTCTTTATGACAAATAAATATATTTGGTTAAACAAAATCTGACAGTTGATTAAAATAACTTTATAATTTGACGGAAATAAATCATCTATTTGTGGTAAGTAATTGATATATTTGTAGTAAAGATATTAAATTTGTGACAAATAACCTAAAATTTGGTGATACTATACATATATTTGAAGTCCTCATTTATTTGTAGCAATTGGATCATTTCTTTACTACAAGTAAATCACTTATTTCACGCAATTAAACTACTCAAATATATTATATCTTTCTTACAATTAAATATTTATGTGGCCATATCCAAATATACAATGGCTTTGGCTCAAATAAATCTTTTTTTCAGTGTAATTTACAGTAGGCACTTACGCATCACTTACTCAAGATCTGCTCAAGGCTCAAGATCAATTTTGAGCCTTGAGCAGATCTTGAGCAAGCCATGCGCAACTATTTCCAACCATAGTCTTCCTCCAGAATTAAGTTATAATCTGGCACGAATTTCTTGTGTGAGACTTGCACTAGGCTTGCAATTTAAATCTGGTCACAAGTATCTGGCAGATATGATCTGCAGCAAGGCACACACATAGGAAAAGACACTAGCACCTAACGATCTTGAGAGCAGACTTGATCAAAAATTGAAAAAGATTGTTATATGGGTGAAGAAAAAGATTTATTATAAATATTATTTATTTAATTTATTACTTAAGACTACATTCAGCACGCTATAACTTAAAAAAATATGGTTAGAAAATATTTAAAAAAATAATAATCTGTATACATAAAAAAATTTAGATAAATAAATTACAATTATTAGTCAAATTTATGGTATAAAATTAAATGAATAGTTTATTTTATATACATTGTAAAATTTTTATTGTTTTTCGAAAGAAATTCATTGAAATTTTTAAGAGTGAGTATATTATAAGCACGAAAGATAGCATCATATGATTATAATATTATTGTTTACAATAATATAACATTATGAATTTTATTACATGGAATTGAAATAGTATTTCAAAAATACTATGGAAGCTCGTTTACTTTAAAAATAATGACAAATTTAAGACACTTAAAAATTATCCCAATTATAAAAAATAAAAACCAAAGAAATATAATTGCGTTAACTATTTCAAATTAATTTAAAAAAAATTCAGTGATTCAAGACCAAGGCAAAATCTTGACAAAACAACACACGATATTGATGAATTGACTGATTATCGAGATCAATGCGAGGCTTACATTTTAAGTTCGAAATCAAAACGAGAAGTGAAGTGTCAAGATCAAGACAAGATCTTTCCAAACTTGTCTTGTCTCGGCTCAAGTGCAGCCCTATGAATTGCATAAAATTTTATAAAACTTCACAAGGTTTAATTGAATTCTATTAATTTCATGTCTCAAATTGAGTTCCCTATTCGGAACCCAATTGGATACCAATAGGTCTTACAACTTTTTTTCTAGTCGGGACCTTAAATAAATTATACTTAATTTATTATTTTAATAGCCTGTATAATTGAATTTAATATTAAATATGAGTATAAACATAGAAATCTTGTTTCAAACTATATTTATTACTGACATACGCCATTAACTTAGAACTTATCTCACAAACATAATTATAAATAAATAAAAAAGTTTAAAAAATAAAATGAGGTTGATAGCCAAGTTAAGGCGAATAACTTCAAAAATCTAGTGCATGGAATTGCATATAGAAGAAGCTCGGTACAGCAAGCTGAGTTAAGTGGAGAAGAGAGTACAGTGGAGTAGTTTGAAGTTAGCGATCCTAATCGTGATGAGCAGAAACGTGCGGCTCGTTTCTCATGAAACCACGCTTGGAGTCGCTATGAGTGGTCACTACTTGGATCCCTCATTATCATCATCATCATCATCGTCGTCGTCGTCGTATTCTTCACTCGTTCGTGTTCTCCAGTCATTCTTTTTTCCGAGTAAGGAGTAAAGAGTTTTTCCGTAAAACCATATCGAATCATTTTAACGTTTTTCTCTTTTTAGGTAGATTTTTCTAAAAATCTAACTTTTGTATTTGTCCTCACGGTCGATTTTTCAAGGAATTTCATCATAAACTATCATAATTAGTTGAGTAGAGTTCAAAAATACCATTCGTTGAAAAATTTATATATGTATGTATATATATATATATGGGATAGAACCGACTTTTGAGGACAAGATTGCGTCTACAGTTCTTATCCGATCTTAATGAAATTTCCTACACTTATTCAATGTGTGGTTACCACAGTCAAGTACGAAGATGGGCTGATTCGGTTAATTAGTTTAGAAGTTATGGCTGTCCGAAATTTCAACGATTTTTCGAAAAAATCAATTTTTAATCACTTTCAAGTCCATATACCTTTAAAACTAAAACTCATAGATAATTTTTGTAAAAAGTATTTCAAAGCTTGACTAATAAGCTTCAATTTGTGACCTTAAACTTTATATTTTGACCATTTCTTCCAATAATTTCATAGCCTTGAAAATTTTAATAGAATCAAAAAATGTTGAAAATATGGTTTTCATTCCACAGAACTTATGCTTGTTCCATTATAATCCAGTTTTGTCAGTTGTATTTTATTGTGCACAAATTAACCTGTAAATTTCACTGCTATTTTATATTTTAGAAGTATTTCTTTTATTACTTATAATGTATCAAATGTACCTCTACTCCCAATGATTATCACTTGTCTTGTCATTACGATAGCACTCACAGTTCTTATCGGATCTTGATGAAATTTGTTACACTTATTCTAGAAGCGATTATCTTGATCAAGTTCAAAGATGGGCTGAATCGTTCAAATAGTTTTGAAATTATGGCTGTTTGAAATTTTCATGATTTTTGCTGAAAATCATTTTTTAATCACTGCTAAAGCTCATATAACTTTAAAACTAATATTTATAGACTAATTCCGTAAAAAGTATCTAAAAGCTTGACTAATAATCTCGCATTAATGACCTTAAGCTTTATGTTTTGACTACTTCTTCCAATAATTTGATACCCTTGAACTTTTTAATGAAATCAAAAATGTTGAAAATATGGTTTTCATTCCACATAACTTATGAATTTCCCATTATAATACAATTTTGTCAGGCGTATTTTATTGTTAACAAAATAACCTGTTAATTTCACAGCTATTTTATATTTTGAAAGTATTATTGTTATTCTAACTGGGCTTGTCATGGTAACAGCGATTACAATTATGATCTCATACTAATTAAATTTTCAACACTTTATTTATGTAAAGGTTAGTTTGGTACATTACCTGTATAATGTTATGTCAAATCAACTATCTGAAGTTCTCTATCAATAATAATCGTTGTCTTTTTTTACCCTCACTCCTAGAAAACGAGTCTAATTTCATAACATGACTATACACTAACAAGATATGTATGTATAAAACTATTTTTTTATATCAATTAATTGAAAAATCTACCTTCCATTTCGGCTGCCGAATGGCCTTTTTTTTTTTTTATTATTTTTTTTTTCGTTCGATATTTTTATTCATACAGGTTCTAAATCATTATGATTATCGTCATTCCTACTTTTTTACGTACTATTGAGAGAGTAAGGAGTATGAAGCGTTATACCACACCATACAACGGTTTACAATCGTTTAAAACGTTTTGATACCAGGTAATAATACCACTAATCATACACGGTTATGTTTTCAACAGACATTGATGTCTATATAAATTGTGAAGTGAAAGAAAGAGAGTAAAGAAGTTTTGTTGGGTAAAACGAGAATGTTATTTTAACTACAAACTTATAACGATTGGATGGTTACACGCAATGTAATACATAAAAAAAAAATGATATACAAAAATAAATTATATATATCTGTGGTCTTCACCACATACGCTAAACTTTAGATGATCGATTATTTTCGACATTAGTCGGACACAATATCACCACCCGATTTTACTTTTACTTTTCAAGTAAGAAAAGGGAAAAATTAATTAGGCATTAGCAACTAAAACAAGTACACGCGTTTTCTGTATTCCCTTAATTCTATCTGCAATCATGCCAAAAATTATAGAAACAAAAAAATTTTAGAAATTTTCTAGTGATGTTTGGATGGATGAATCTTCATGAAAAATTATCGTATCGAGATTTTAAAAAAAGCTGTTCATCATTTATTGAGCTTTAATTTGCTTTTTTATTAGCCTTGTACGATAGTTTGTCGCTGAGATATCAGCCGTCAAACGAAAAAAGATCCTTTTGGCTTTGATCATCGATATCTCAGCTACCAATGATCGCACAGTAAATTGGAAAGCGGCTTTGAAGATTTTAATAAGTTCCTTACCAGACCCTTTTATAATTTTTTGTAAACGAAATTTTTTTCTATCTTTAACATCCTTTAGACATAAGTACAAAAAATGACTTTTTTTGGTTTTTCAGTAAGCCGACCGTGACTTTGAAAATATCGACTGAAAAGCTAATCGAAACGCGTTTCTATACTTACATTTACTGAGTTATTAACTTAAAAATGAAAGAAACTCGAAAAAAATTTTGAAAACGGTTGGCGCTGCGGGCCAGCCCAAAACTTCCCTATATTTTTGAGCTCCTTGAGCTCAAAAACATTGTTGCCAATATATGTTCGAGCTCTTTGAAATCAACGATACCTTCGAATACTTTTATATTTTCGCACTCATCGAGCTCAAAAAAAGTTATGTTATAATTAATATAAAAGAATTCGAAAATAGTAAAACAATCAATAATAAGGATCGTTTGCTAAAGTATTGATCACGATTATGCTTGATGAGTTCCATATTTTTGGACAGAAATTGATAAATTTGATTAAGATGAAAGTCACACGAACTTAAAATTAAGCAAGCGAGTCAATATAGAAACCACACGGAAAAAAATGTAAGAATTATTATTTTTTCACAATTTGTGATGATGATTTTATGTAAACTAACGAACCGATTGCAGTAATTTATCTCGCGATCATCAAACTACTCTCTTAAACTGAATCAGTCAAAATTTTAGTGATTTTTGCAGTAGTTACAAAATTTACTGAAAGATCAGGAACTTTGAATCAATTTAATGACTAATCAATGAATTTTGCTTCACGGTAGTAAATAGTGCCATCTACTTAGGAGCTTGTCCGTTAGACAGAGGTTGATTTAAAGTTACAATCAAAGATTATTTTTTATATTACACTATTATTACGGTAAGTTTCAAGTATTTTAACAAACAAAAGTTAATTTATAATTTATATATTAACGACACTTATTTATTTCTTCTCAATTGAATATGAGTAAAATAATTCTGAAATGTATTAGTGTATGTAGTTGATTTACATCTTAGGTAATGCATAACCTTAAATCGTCTTATTATTTAATTTATGTTTGTAATAAATAAATATTATTATTATTTTTAGATAAATATTTATAACTATTTGCGACGGAAAATTACTATAATTTAACAAACAATTACTTGATGATATTGAAGTGGGAGACTTATTAAATGAATTTGACTTTTAAAACCCATAGGATGGATTGAAAAATTTAAATTAACAAATCGATGTATTAAGAGAATGCAATGAATACGTAAAACCTGAAAAAATACCACTTGATAACAGAATTGAGAACGTATTTGATCGAAAAACTTGTACATATATTGATTCTGTTTTAGTCAGTGGCTTAATATACATGTATGGTCACGATATGAATTTTTATATTTTATAATGGGCATTAATTAATAAATATTGATTTCTCTGCATCAAAAACTAAATCAGTAGTTATGTCTTATTACATCAGTTACGATCACTAATTTATTTATTAACAATTTTACTGATTAGAATAGTCAATTGATTTCTGCTGTGAATATTCACTGATTCAGATTAAAATAGTATGAAGACAAAAGGCCGGTGTAGTTTTTGGGACATATGATGAATTTCACAATGTGTTATTCAGAAAAAATGAAGTCAATTGTTATTTTAAAAATTTTTCATAGCGGACATCTTACGAACTAATAAACCAATTTTGAAATTTGACGCAGTTTTTCAGTCTTTAATGCTAAATAATATTTCGAATCAATCGGGTCAGCGATTTTGAATTTATCAGAATCGAAGTCTTTTTTGAAATTTTTTCGACGTTTTTTTTTTTTTTTGAGGTGATCCGATTTTTATCGTCAAGGTGGCATTCGACACGGTTAGTTGAGTTCTAAGCTGATGATAATTAACAATTTCACATAGATTGTTGTTTTTGTAGGGATATCTGATAACATTATTCGTTTGTTGAAAACGTATTTTTGTAAATGAGTTGATCATAGTTTAAAAATGTTTGACAGTTTAATGATTTAAAGTTTTTTAGGTAAAAAAATAAACAACATTGATAATAGCCATAAATTTTTTTCTGAAATGTCAGACATTGAATTAAAAATCGAAAATCTTAAAGATGATGAATCAGAAACTGAACTGTGAAGAAGTAGATTGACAAACCTGTACCTACATATAAAAATAATAAAATAATGCCACCACGAGTAGGTGGTAATAGAGATGTAAAATAAAAAATTTCAAATTTTGTTTCTATCAAAGAAGATAAAACAAAAAGCATCGTCAATTAAAGGAGAGGAATAGGAGTAAGAGAAAGAAGAAAGAGAGGTAATTACTCTGACGACATTGACCCGACAACGACCTGACAACCTCGCTCGACTCCACTCGACTACACACCCACACACATATACACACTCTGCTTGCTTCACTTCTTCATGCTCTGTCTCTCTCTCTCTCTCTCTCTCTCTCTCTCTATATATATATATATATATATATATATATATATATATATACATGGACTTGTTTCGTATAACCGTAGTTCAACGGAGTTCAATCCTCGATCGGCGAACGCGAAAACCTTAGTGTAATAATATGTATACTATAGCATTAAAATGTGTGTGGTGAGCTTTTAAAGCATCTGTGCTCTTCATTAGATATTTCTAATCTACTCTTGTCTATATTAACTTCTTTTCGTATCGTTATCCCGTCGTTGTCCTTGGTAGCAAAAGCTGATGTTACTTATATACGTATATATATACATATATATATACATACATAAGCATGTGTGTGTGTGCATGTTTGTATGGGTTGTCACTACCTATAATCTTGATCTTGTGCACACTCGCTTCTATTCAATGAAGCGGTACATCTCAGTCTAATTAAATGGAACGACAGCCTGCGCAGATTATAGACTGTTTTTACGTTTAACTAGATTTTTTTTTTACTTTCAATTATATTTTTAGTCATTAATGAGAGACACTTAATAATTGGTCAAGTTTTTTATTTAATTTATTTAATTGAACTTTCAGAGGTCTACGACTCGATAATTTAATTATAATAATTTTATTTCTTGATCATTCAATCAAATTTTTTTTTTCTTTTTTTTTTCTTTTTGTTTTGAAGTCTTACACCTTACGAAAAAAAACTAATGAACATTTATGAACACTATTGAAAATTCATTAGTGTTGATGGGTGTCTTATTAGTAACCATTAGTACTCGGATTAGTGAATCTTACAACACTATTGGATGTAATTAAAGTTGGACAGTGTTATATTAGTATTTATAAGTACTTCGACTAATTAATCTTTTGACTTTATTTGAAGTGTTTAGTTTTGAATAATGTTCTATTAGTGCTCATTAATACTTTGGCTAATGAATCTTGCAATATTGTTGAAAGTGATTAGTGTTGTATTGGTGATCATTAGTGTTGGTTTATTTAACTAAATTTATTAAAACAAAAAACAATCTTTTATATATGTCTATATACTAATTTATACCTCTTATATTTATATTTTAACTATTTACATAAACTTATATAAAATTTAATCCTAAGTTTAAGAGTATGATTAAAAGAAAAACACAAAATAAATACTAAGAATAATGAATGCATGGGTGATATTGTTTATTCTTTAGGTATATGTAAGTGGGCCTCTGCGGCCGAATGAATGGAGTTTGTCACTAAGATGTTAGTTGCAATGAGTTAGTTTGAAAGCATACGTCCTATGAGCAAGATATTCTTTCCAATTGCTATTAAATAAAGTAACAGTAATTATTGAGAAAACTGAGTAAATTATTTCCATAGCCTCATTCAATAATTAGTACTACAAATACTGAGTCTGGCAGCACGATTGCATGTGATTAGTATTGTATAGCGTTCTATTAGTAATCATTAGTAGTCTGATGAGTGAATTTTACCATATTATTATTAGAAGTAATGTACTGACCAGGTTTCAACAGTGTTTAATAGTAATCCGAATAGTAAGTGCTACTCTACTGTGAAATTGAAATTAATTACACTAAACAAACTAATGACACTGTATACACTACTGACTCTAAACCATTAGTGCGCGAAAAAACTGAAGCATTAATGTTTCTCATTAGTGTTGATTAGTTTTTTTCCACAAGGGACGGTTTCCGTGGCGCCGCAAAACGACTACAAATTCTCGTAGAACTTGACAAAGTAAGATTTTTTTTCAAATATCCCGTGAAAAATTAATCATACATGGCTATATATGAATGCTCTATATATGGACATGTATGGAAATTTGCCAGACATGGTCATATATGCCCATATATGATCATGTATGTAAATTTGCCAAGTATGGCCATGAATAACCATAAATAGCTTGATATAGCCATATATGACTACGTATGGAAATTTTAACTAAATTAAAAAAAGAATGTTTTTAAATTTTTTTTTAATTATTTTGGCGACGCAGAGATTATCAGGTATGCGAATAATTGAATTTCTAATCGAATTCAAAATTTTCAATTCAGATAAAAAACGCTAGACTTAATAATGACCGCATCCACTTTAGTGGGATTCGAACACGAGAGTTTCCGTACAAGAGACCGACGCTTAGACGACTGGGCTATGCAACCAACAGTGACAACGAAGTTTAGTTGTGCTACGTAAGATTGAAAGAATATATTCACTTTTGAAAAAGCAAAATATAATCATCAATATGCTGTCACTAATATCAAAAAAATTTCTTATTTTTTTTTTTTTTTGCACTACAACATCCTGTTTATATTTGTAAATGTAATAGAGAGCTCAAATTTATTTAGAAAATCTGTACGTCTATATATGACCACATATTACCATATATGGGCATTTATGATATATAAGATAGTATAAAACGCGATAGAAGTGTGCGAATAGTTTGAACTTACGAATTATTTATTCCGCATCGAATGAAGCTATTCATATCTGAAAATCGCTCGAAACTTTTAGATGTTACTTGCACCCTAAATTTTTTTAAAAATAATTATTATTATTCTTAATTGCCAAATTTTACTAAAAAGTAGCCCAGCAGATACTTTTTTCGTGAAATTTCAAAAATATCGAGTGACCTTTAGCAATTTATATTTTGACTATGAATTTTAGCGATTCGATTTCCCATTTATATAACATGTGAAATTTTTTTTTCTGGTTTCAATTTGGTTTTTTGGTGTTACGAAAATTTTTTTTGAAAAGAATCAATATAAAGTTTTTGTAGTGCATAAAATTTGCTACAAAATAGTTTATGAGAGCATGGTGGGTACGACCAGTAATACTCGAGTTACAAAGCTGTAAATGTTGGCCTAAATTATAATTGGCATAAAATCGCCAAAAATTGAGAATTCATTAGTTTTACGCAACAAATTTAAACAAAATTTTTGTATATAGTTCATACATGCCCATGTATGAACTATATAGGTCCATATATGATTCATCAATTACGGGCATTCATGATCATTAATAGTCATAGGTAACTATGCATGGCCATATATGCCTATATATGATCCATATGCGCCCATGTATGAACTATATATGACCATATATAATTCATTAATTACAGGCATACATGATCATCTATAGTCATACATAACTATGTATGGCCATATATAGCCTTACATGATTCATATATGGCCATGCATGGACATAGATGACCCATAATTCACTTTTTTTTTTTTTTTTTTTTTAAATTTTTATCTTTAAATGCACTTTCCAGAAAAAAAAAAAAAGAAAAATTTGAAGACATACAAATCTATGAAATTTTTCACTGTTTTGAAAAAATTGCATTTTTCTCGAAAACAAAGCGAGATGTCGAAAAATTTTATTCTTAAAAAAAAAATTCTTATTTCGTTGAGTTCTGCAAAAATTCTTGATGATGAAGTGGTGCCACGGAAACCGTAGAATCCCCCTTTTTTTAGTAAGTAAAACTTATCTTGAAAAATGAAACTTCGAAATTATGAAATGAAATTCGTAAATAGTAATTATTAATAATAAAATATGAAATGAATTATATGAAAAAAAACTTAAGTTAATTATAAAATAATAGCCAAGTACATTGAGAGAAAAAATGGTTTTCTGAACCATAGAAAACATAGTTTAATGAGACCTCCACTATTAACTGTAGTTTCTTGAACTAATATGATATTAGTTCACAGTAACAGAAAAGTATAGTTAAGGTGACTATTTAGTAGTAAATTTAACAGTTTTTTTATTCAGCGAGTCAAGAAGAAAATTGTTATGATAACCATACTTCTATAGTTAGCAAGCCTAATTCGATATAATTATAATCATAATATAAATATTAGACCGATTCAATAAAATTGATTATTTTGTTTTTTTTATGAAGGACATGCACTCAGAAGTTTCAGTAGAATAAAAGGAGACGCAAGATCAAATTTGAGCCCTTAATAATAATAGTAAGTACTCCCTGATTGCGATTTCCGACTTCCCATTCAAATAACATGAGAAAAGAAAAATTTTGAGTTTGGAATTTTATATCCCCGTAATCACGTATTGTATAAATAAGCTCAAAATACATTTTTGTAGAAAATTTAACGCTCTACGAAAAAAGGTTCTTATGATTTTTTGGTAAATCTATCTGTTCAAAGTTATTAAGTCTGTTAAGTCATTTAAGCTTAAAGTCAAATTTATAGTAAATTTCGAGATCTTTTTACGTGCCTAGAAAAACTATCAGATTTATAGTTGGAGTCAATAGCATGCGTACGCGCACGACACTATACTCTGTACTATTACTCATTGCTCATTACTTATGTATGTTTAGATTTCAGTTTGTAACAATATACAGTAGCATGTCGACGCTAATTGTAATAACTCAGGTGTAAAGGTATTATTTATCATACCAATAACTATATCCAATCCCCTAAATCCTAACATTTATCACAAAATGTCATTCGACCTTTTTTGTGGACAATTTTATTTCCTACAAGTTATCTCTGATGAAGTTTTTTGAATTTCCGCATTGTTTCCTAGTTATTTTCACTTTAATGTCAAGATCTTAAAGTTGATCCAAACAGTATTTTTTTAACAGGGATTCGCACTATTCTCTCTATTACACTCAAATCCACGAAAGGTAATATCTTTGTTGCACTTGTACGGTAAATAGAAACTTTGGCCAAGTTTTTCTCTTAAACAAACGAATGTTATGAAACAATTAAATCGTACTTTGCTAGATTAGACAGTAATGCATCAAAGTGTGGTCTGTGTTTTTTATTAAGAGATTTTCGTTTCCGAAAAAAACCCAGCCGAAAATATCTGATAACCCTTGTTAAGAGCTTTACATTAAAATAGTAATAACTAGAAAAGGATGTGGAATTTTAAAAAATTTTATTGAAAATAATTTCTAGGTAATAAAATTATCTACAAAAAAGAATCTCTTACATGTTGTGATAAGTTTGATAGTTTCGCCAGAAAAGTAAAAAGATCTCGAAATTTACTATAAATTTGCACGGAGAGAAATGAAGCTCAACATCAACGAAAAAATACTACCTTGATATCAATTTTTATTAGATCCTTTTAAAAAGTCATAAATTCAGATAATTTTTATAAAAAATTGGTAAAAAGTAATAGGTACACAAAAAAAATTATATAGTAGCATAATAATA
This sequence comes from Microplitis deprimator, assembly GCA_964016945.1. Lineage (NCBI taxonomy): Eukaryota > Metazoa > Arthropoda > Insecta > Hymenoptera > Braconidae > Microplitis > Microplitis deprimator. The sequence continues at coordinate 3,085,577 of OZ024715.1, read as the reverse complement.
TTTGAAGACTTCAATTATTAATAACCAACAAACATAAAATATGTTAAGCTATAAAAGTAATATCAAAATAAATTTTATAAGTCGGAATTCAAGTTTTGATAAACGCTTGTTATTAATTAAAATGTAAATAATAATTATTATCTGTTTCATGTTATAATTTTTCAATGATGAATTTATGAATTTTTTATAATTTTATATCAAAAATTAAAGTCAGCATGAAAACATTTATTTTTAACAGTATTAAATTTAAAATAAATTCATTATATTTTAAACCTCTTCGATAAATTTTTTCTACAAAAATATGATTTTTTTGGTTCATATTATATAAATTTTATAATTTTTGTTCACACAAAAATTAACTAGAACTAAACATGACAATTGGGATAATAGAATAACAAAATTTTTAGATTTTGCCTTATAACGTATACCGTATTCAAATTTCGCGACGAAGACGCGGAACAGTCCGATATCGTACGTAGCTACCCACGTGTCGAATAAATAATAAGAAAAATAATATTAAATTATAATAAATACTGAAATCAAATTAAAATAAAATAATAAATATAAGTGATCGGTAAATTATAAATAAAATAATCAATTCAAACCCGAATAAATTGAGCAATTGAGTTGAAAGTAATAAATAATTAGTGTGCCTGAACCAGCTCCTCAGGCTGGGTTAGTGCACGCAGGCGCCAGACCGTTTATTTAAAACGCACAAAAATTATTCAGGGGGAATTTACGAGGGAAATTCCGAGCAAGCAGTTGTAACAAGGCGGATAAACACTCGAGTGACACAGTGGAAATTAAATAAATAATAGAAAAATTGTAAATGAGCAATAGATAATTACATATAAATAACAAACAAGAGCAGGAAAAATAAATGAAAACAGTAGGAAAAAGATCCAGAGAAATAAATATTAAACTTTTCCCGACAGCTGTTGGTTTCCGACTGTTTATATTTATAAACAATGAAAAAAAATAATAATATTTCACAATATCTAAGTTTGTTTTAATTAATAATAATAACTGGTGATTACCAAAAATTACAATTAAAATTGTTATAAATTTTTTCACCACTGGGGTAATTTCTTAAATTTTATCTCTCAACACTTGTGAGAGAGAGAAAGATACGGAATTTTTCCTCACTCACACTCAAAATAATAAATTCTTCTCTGTTAAAATAATTTATAATTTTAAATAATAATTTCAATAATAATTTTGACCGCTGGGGTAAACAAATAAATTAAAATAAAAGTACAGTTACTACATTATTTTAAGTAATAATAATTATAAATAATAAGGCTTAATATTTATAAAAATAGTTTTAGTGAAAATAAAATAAAATATAATTTTAAGGCTCTGGGAATCATTTTCACCCAAGTGATGATGTCAGTACTTGAGGAATTTACTCAAGTACTGCATGCGCTCTATAGATATATATACTATAGGTATATATATATGTATACGGGCGACGTCCCACTACGTCGTATATATTTTATATATATATATATATATATATATATATATATATATATATATATATATATATATTTATATAGAAGTATCTGGATACTTTACACAATGTAACAAAAAGTAATATTCAACAATAATTATTTATAATTATTCCGTGTATCATTCAGTAATATTAATTATACTCTCCGCGGCGACTAACAACTACCGGGGGAGTTTATCACGTGAAAAATATAATCCGACGAAAGAAATACAAAGTACTTACTCATAAATCCCCGACAATCAGCAAAATAATATTCAGAAATAAAATACACACTTTAATTCACCCGGTGAATAATATCAAAAGAAACTTTCCAATAAAAAAAAACTACTAATTATCAACAATAATAATTTTCACTCTCCAGACAGCGTTCGTACGCAACAATAGCCCGTATCTTTCTGATTTAATTATTCTATCGTCCACCTGTTGGTCGCTCACGTGGCGCAATAATCGCCCTTATTTATTATTATCATTATTTTTCTCTAGCCCTGGGCTAGTTTTTAAATTAGAAATATAAAGATAATTTTCTCACACCTGAATGATACATGAATAATTATTTAAATGCATGTCCTATTTATTTATATTATGTTCATATTTTTATCTTATCTCATAAATTAAATAATAATTAGCTCAAATCATCAAATCCGTGTCAACAAAGTATTAATTTTTCCCCTACCCGGCGGTCAATACTTTTTACCAAAACATAAAATGACATCAAGTTATCGGATGACAAGTTTGACAAAAATATAATATAAACAATAGTTGGGGCATAATGTCGCACTGGATTATGCATCCCAACTGTTTCAAAATCCTAAACAAAAACTTAAACTAACAAAAATCAATTGTTTATATTGTAAAATAAAATTATTTCCTACACGTGCTCACTCATACGCTGCGCGCATGCGCTAGTATTGTGAACGGACTGCTGTCTCAACCGGCGAAATAGCGGAATGCCCGCGCAACGATTTAAATTCGAACTTACAATTAAGATATTTAAACTTATAACTAATTAAAACTAAATAATTTGAATCGTTACGTGACAGTCTTAATATTTATATTTACTTCAATTTTTATTATTATTATCTGTGTATAAATTCTCGGCATTGATTCCATATGAAAATACTAAAGCCAGCATAATAAAAATTCTTAAAATTTTAAGTTTTAGTTTTGTCTGTTGATAATTCTCATTATATGGGTAGTATGAATTCTACTTTATCAGCAAAGTAAAATTTCTCTTGCTAGCATAATGAAATTTGCAGAATTCAAACTAATACTTACTCATTTGAGGAAGAATATATTTAGGGAATCATTAAAGTTCAAAAAATTAATAACAGTCTTTACACCCAGTTTATAAAATTTCATTGAAATACAGCAATTTATAATTTCTTGGCGAGAATTTTTGTTTGTCTTTGAATACATTTTACAACGGTGTTAAAACAAAATGATCTTTTGTTCTGGATGCTGGGATTTGGGTTACGTTTATGGTCAGTACTCCGCGGAAATTCATTTAAGAAGCACATCAACTGTATTTATCGTGTCAATTATTCACTTGATTTTTATGGGGTTATGTTATCCCGTGAAAAATGAATCATACATGGCCATGTATGAATGCTCCATACATGACCATGTATGAATGCTCCATACATGGCCATGTATGAAAATTGGCCAGACATGACCATACATGGCCATGTATGACCATACATAGCTTGATATGGCCATACATGACTTGATATGACTATGTATAGAAATTTTAACTAAAAAAAAAAGATTTTTTTTTTAATTATTTTGGCGACAGAGATTATCAGCTATGCGAATAATTGGATTCCTAATCGAATTGGAAATTTTTTATTCAGAAAAAAAACACTAGACTTACTAATGACCACACTCTTTTCAATAGGATTCGAACCAGGGACCTTTCGTATGAGAGACCGACGCTTCGACGACTAGGCTATGCAACCGACAGTTACAACGAAGTTTAGTTGTGCTACGTAAGATTGAAAGAATGTAATCACTTTCGAAAAAGCAAAATATAATCATCAATATGCTTTTATTGATCAAAACAATTTCCTATTTTTTTACACTACATCCTGTTTATGAGTAATTGTAAAAGTCAGCTCAAATTTTTTATATAAAAAATCTGTATATCTTGTAACGTAAATTTTCCTTAGTACTCGATAAACTCAACAAAATTATGCATAAATCATTACCCAATAAAATTATTCAATTATTCAAACTCAAATTACACCAAATCGGGCTACGTTACACTTCGCCCACTGATCACTCCTCTCATTCCCTCCAGATCCTGAAGGACGCCAGCTGACTTTTATTTCCCTGGTATCGGCAACGGGTCTGAACATACACGTAAATTAAAACCTAAAATCTAAATCCTTTGGAGATGAGCGAAATAAACGATGGTAGCGGCATATCCTGGTGCGCTCGGTATGCTAGGTTGTGGAGAGAGGGTCGTGGTTCTTATGACGCGGAAGAAGCCGATTAATTACATTAAATTAAAATAAAATAAAGAAAAGAAAACTGAATAAAATACCGTAAAGATGACGCGAGAGTGACGCGGAGGGCTCAAATGTCCCGCGGTCGAGTACTCTCGGTCCATCAACCAAATAAATACCTGAGTACGCCATCGAGAACCTCGCGTGGACGACGAATCACAAAACTTAACACAATAATTAAAAAAAATAAAATAAATGATGCGGCAATTCGCGACAACAATTCACACGATAAGCGGCTCCAAGAGCACAATTCACAGAGCCACAAGCTTCAAAACGACGACAGTCTAGGGTTGCGGTAAAGGTCCACCTCCGGGACTCTCTGACTCGCCACCACTCGCTTCCAAACTCTAAACTCGACTTCTGGGCCTGCTCGTATCCGAGCGACTCCGAATTCCAACTCTCTTATACCATGGTCTGCTCCCAACTACTCTTCTCTTTTCTCCCACTCCATTCACTCGCACGCTCTACTACTTTTAGACACTCTCCCATTCTCGCTTCTCCATCCATTCTTCCCCTACTACATACAAGCCGTGGACTCACGGGTCTTCCCGCAATGTCACTTCCCGTGATATCCGAAGTTAGCGAATTTTTGGCTTCCTCGAGCATCATGTTTTTTGACACACTCTAATAGTGATACGTTTCTATGCATGGCCATATATGCCCATGCATAGACTAGAAACGGCCATATATGGCTCAATATGTTTAATAAATTACGAACATGCACGGTAATTCATTGTCATACATAGCCTTATATGGCCATACATGACTATGTATGACCATATATGCCTATACATGGACCATATACGGCCATATATGTTTAATTAATCGCGGACATACATGAGCATATATAGTCATACAAAATCATGTATGACCATTCATGGCCTTGTATGATTTATATATGGCCACGCATGACTATATTAAAAGTTTGTATGCCATACTTGCTTCATACATAAACTATATACGGCCATGCATGGCCATGTATGATTCATTTTTTATGGGTTATATTGAAAGTAGTATATTAGTTAATACATAGTATGATGTATATTTTTTATATATGTTTCTCAGTACATTGCAAATATATGGTACTTTATATATTTGACAATATATAACGTCCAATATATTGAAAATTATATGATACTATACATATTTTCCATCATATGGTGTGTTACATAATAACAACGATACATTTTAGCTTGTAATTTTTATTTTTATGCTATCAGACAGTTTCTCGAAGAATATATGTACATATATAAAGACTATAATTTCGAATAAATCGAGCAAAATATAATTTTTAATATATTGGAAAAACATAATTTCAATATACCGCAAACCATAGATTTAAACATATAAGTTCATTCATATATAATCAATTATACAGAGACAATATATTACTAATTATATGCGTCAAACTATATGGGAATATATATGTTTATTATATTATAATTTATAAATTACATATATACCATCCATATAATACAAAAATATATTGTGCATTATATGAGATAATGTATATAGAAAAATATAAAACATTATATAAAAAGAAATATATTATTAAAAATACATAATTCAATATATGTAAAAAACATACATTTATGAATATAGATATTTTGCCGCCATATATTTATCACATACTCACCACATATATTTATAACAATATATAGCTTTTTCATGCGGGAAATATTGTGTGGACCGTTTTTAACACATAGATTGTGTTAATGTTAACACAATATTTTTTACTGTGTATTATTCGACAAGAAAAAAAAAGAAAAAAATATTCAAAAAAACTTTTTCAAACTCTGAATTTAATTCTATTCTTTATATTGTCGTTGATTATTAATTCAACCCGAGTAGAATTCTGGCTAATGAAGATGACTTCAGAGCCAGTGACTAGCTCAGCGTTACTAGCCAGCAGATTTAGCTAATAACGAGCTCACCGTTGGCTAATTTTTTTCTCAAGAATATTTTAAGCTCACCAATATCTCGTGAGTGAACAATATTTATTATTCACAGATGGCGCTGTACAAGAATGAAATCTTGACTCGCCATTGCCTCATGGCTGGCTCAAAATAATTGGTTATAGATGGCACTGTTTTCAAATAAAAAATAGCTCACTATGAGCTAATAGCTGGCCATTATCTATTATTCACAGGTGGCGCTATACAAGAATGAAATCTTGACTCATTATTACATCATTGTTGGCTTGAAATAATTATTTATAGGTGGCGTTGTTTTCAAGTCAAAAGATTACTCATTACAAGCTGATAGCTGGCCACTATTTATTATTTACGGATAGTGCTATATAAAAATAATTTGCTAACTCGTTATTGATTCTTAACCAGATAATATTTTTTGTTCAAAATAATCAATTTATAATCAGCTTAATAAGCATCAACTGCATGAAAACGATACATGAACTTAACCTCAAATAAGTATCGACAGCGCAGCATAAAAATATAATTGTAACTCATTAGTACCTCATGGTTGTCTAACAAAAATTATTTAGAGATAGAGCTGTACAAAAAAAAAATTCACCCAATCAGTATCTCATAATTATCTCTTCGCTGATAGTTACAGATGACGCTACATAAAAATATAACTGTAACTCAGCATCTCATAGTTATCTCGTCGCTAATAGTTACAGATGGCGTTGGATAAAATTATAACTGTGACTCATCAGCATCTCATGGTTATCTCGTCGTTAATGTTTACAGATGGCGCTACATAAAAATATAGCTGTAGCTCATCAGCATCTATTGGTTGTCCAGTTAACATTAGTTACAGGTGGAGCTGTATAAAAAATAAAATTCACCTTACCAGTATCTTATGGTTATTTCATTGCTAATATTTACAGATAGAGCTATTAGGAGTACAAATAAGTTTCCGCCGTTGTATTGTAGATGGCGTGGCACGGAGTTTCGGTTAGCTTTCGCAGATGATAATCGGCTTAAAAAATAGTTTGGACATTCAAGAACAACATAACCTATTAATATCATTGATTTTGTATTGGTAAAATATAATTTTTATAAGTTGAAAATGTCAAAATTTGAGCCAAGTAAGCCATTTGCGGGAAATATTAGTTTACTTCTTTAATTTAAAGAAATCTGCTGCTGAGGCGCATCAATTGCTCGTAGAAGCATATGGTGAGGGTGCTTCGAGTGAGAGAACGTGTCGAGAGTGGTTTCAAAAGTTTAAAAACGGTGATTTCGACGTAGAAGACAAAGATCGCAGTGGAAGGCCAAAAATTTACGAGGATGCAGAATTGGAGAAATTATTGGAGGAAGATTCATCTCAAACACAAAAAGAACTTGCTCTAACATTAGAAGTCACTCAGCAAGCAGTCTCACATCGTTTAAAATCATTAGGAATGATTCATAAACAAGGAAATTGGGTTCCGTACGAATTAAACCCGAGAGATATTGAACGCCAATTATGCTTAAGTGAAATGCTGCTAGCTAGACATAAAAAAAAGGGTTTTTTACATCGTATCATAACTGGTGATGAGAAGTGGATACATTATGACAATCCAAAAAGAAGAAAATCATGGGGATTACTTGGCCACGCGTCAACATCAACAGCAAAACCGAATATTCACGGAAAAAAACTTATGCTGTGTATTTGGTGGGATCAGCTAGGTGTAGTGTATTATGAGTTGCTTAATCCGAGCGAAACAATTACTGGAGCCCTCTATCGAACACAATTGATGAGATTGAGCCGAGCTCTGAAGGAAAAACGCCCTCAATACTATTCTAGACACGAAAAAATTATTCTTCTGCATGACAATGCTCGTCCACATGTTGCGGCTTCCGTGAAAAAGTACTTGGAAACACTTGATTGGGAAGTGTTACCCCACCCGCCGTATTCACCAGACATTGCACCGTCCGATTATCGACTGTTCCGGTCCATGGCACATGCTCTGACGGCGCAGCGGTTCACATCTTATGAGGATACCAAAAATCGGGTTGATTCGTGGATAGCCTCAAAAGACAAGGAGTTCTTCAGACGTGGGATTCGGATGCTGCCTGAGAGATGGGAAAAAGTGGTTGCAAGTGATGGGCAATATTTTAAATAAATTTATATTACCGTTCTTCTATAATAAATATTTAATTTGTGTTAAAAAACGGCGGAAACTTATTTGTAACCCTAATATATAAAAATATAATTGTAACTCATCAGCATCTCATGTTTGTCCAGCCGCGATTAGCTAAAGATGGTGCCACATAAAAATATAAATGTAACTCACCAGTATCTAATAGAAGTCCAGTAATTATCAGTTATAGATGGAACTGCTTAAAAAATAAATTTCCCTTCACCAAAATCTTATAGTTGTCTAGTCACTATCAGTTACAAATAGCACGACATCAAACATATATGGATCATCGAATAGAAGTCGACTCCAACCAGCTGGAGCAGCTCAGTGGATATCACGCGAGACTCGTAATCCCATGGATCCAGGTTCAACTCCCGTCGCTGCCGAACTCATATTTTTTAGCTAACCACTGGCTACTTTTCATATCTTGTCATTAGCTCATATGTTTGAGCCAGCGATTAGCTATTTATAGTTGCACACTCACTACCTCATTGTTTTAAGGGGTTAGGGGTAGTCATGATTTTCAAAAAATCGATTTTTTTTTTTGCATTTTCGTTAAGTGTAATATCTTAAAAATATTCTCTGAAAATTTGAAGTTGATCCGATAATTATTTTTCGAGTTATTCGACAAATAACAAAGAGCGCTCGGGCACTCCAAAACGCTCGGGAGCAGGTAGCTAGCGGAACCTGGTAAAAAAGGGGATTTACATCGTCATTTGGAGTTTCTTCTATAATTGGCTATTTTACTGGAAAGATTCTTGATAGAAACATTAAAAGTGCTTATTGTAAGCTATGTGAGTATTGGAAAAATAAAAGAAATACGGTTGAGTTCGAGGAATGGTATGATTCGCATGAAAATGAGTGTAGTGCTAATCACAAGGGGTCTTCTGGAAAAATGGAGGCGGATGCGATGATTGAAATGTTTTAGCAGTCTGAAACAAAATATAGAGTTAAATATATCAACTACATTGGCGATGGTGATTCGAAAACCTATTCTGGAATTATAAAAGCAGATCCTTACAAAAATACAACCGTAAATAAAAAGGAATGTACAGGCCATGTTCAAAAGCGGATGGGGACTCGACTGCGTACTCTAAAATCTAAACAAAAAGATCTTGGTGGTAGAGGTAAGCTTACAGGAAAAGTTATAGACAAATCAACTGTGTACTATGGTTTATCTATACGTCGTCATTGCGATTCTATGGAAGATATGAAATCTGCTATTATGGCAACTTTTTACCACTACGGTTCGACTGATGAAGATCCGAATCATGATATATGTCCAAAAGGCGAAGATTCTTGGTGCTCTTATCAGCGCGCTGAAGCACGTGGAGAGCTTGATACTTATACTCAAGATTATTCTTCCTTACCTCCTGATGTTTTAACAGCTATTAAACCGATTTACGACGATCTCAGTAATGATAATTTACTTTCAGGATGTGTAGGTGGATTCAATCAGAATAATAATGAGAGCTTCAACCAACTAGTGTGGAAAATATGCCCAAAAACCGTGAATACTAGTTATACTATCGTACAAATTGCTGCATACATAGCTACTTGTATATTTAATGAAGGTATACATTCATTATTAATGATTATGAATACCCTAGGACTTGATTGTGGGTCTAATTCCCATCGGTATGCTGAAATAAAGGATGCTGCACGTGTGAAAGTGGCAGATCAGCGCGCCAACGACAACACTCGGGAAGGCAGAATGCTTCGTAGGCAACACCAAATTGACGTTTTGGAAACCCACAATGGCTGAAGATCTATTATATGGCCCAGGAATAGATGACTCTGTGTAAGTGATTAAATAATTCGTAATTCTGTACGTAAATCTAGTGTGAAACTTTAAATGCGTTTTCCTCAAAACTATGTTTTTTGAACTGGTGACAACTGTAACTCGATAACCGCTCAGTAGATTTTAATTAAATTTATACAGCTTTTAGAATACATAATAAACTCAGGCCTGATCGAAGGATTTTTTTTTTTTCAAAAATTTCGATTTTTTAAGACCAATAAACTGTTGATTTTTTCCTGAAAATCTAGAAAAAAATTTCCTGAGGCCGCCATTTTGTTAATTTTTGAAAAAAAAAAAAAAGCTTCGATCAGGCCCAGGATTATCTATTTATAAAATTAATTTTTTTCATCCGATTGATTTTAGATGAATCTCCAAGGACTTATGACAGTCACCGCAAGGACCTTTTTTTGAAACTGGGTCAACACAGACAGCTATAACTTTGAAAATTATAAATTTTTTTTTTAAATTTTCGTGACTTCAAGTAAAAACATTGTTTAATAATGCCATATTATTACTTTTCTAAAATAAAATGATTTAATAGCAAAAAAAAATTACTGAAAATTCTCATTTTTTCGTGTCTCTGACTACCCCTAACCCCTTAACTTAGCTATTGGATATAAGTTTGAATCTATCCACTGGCTTGTTCTGATCAGTCAGCCACCGGCTAAGATGGCATTACATAGTGAGGTTATGGCTGGCCAATTCTATTAGACAGAGATGAGGTATGACTCAAATCTGTTAGCTACGGGCTGGCCACCTATGAGTTTCAATTCTACTCGGAAATGTAGATATTTTTTCAAATTTCGAGTGACCGGTAAAGTGATTTTTTATCTCTTTATTCTTTTGCTGATAATACAGCTTGATAAAAATATCAGTTACATAGTTACAAAACAAAATTTTATTAGGATTCCAAAATTATCAAGCATGTCATTTACCAACTAATGAAGTATCTTCATTACATTATGGGCCAGAGTCTCATATCGGAGTTGCAGAAAATAATCATCCGCCAAGCAATATAAATTCTTATGCTGTGTTTAAATAATTAGAAACTAATTAATTATAAAATGAGAGGATCAGAGGATCTGGTGTGTGTGAATTGGTCGTTAGCTAATAATTTTATTTAACACTTCAAATTTTAGTAAATAATAAATATAGCGATTTATTTACAATATTTACACTTTATGAGATTTAATTTGCATGAGAAAACACTAGATTAATTGTCTTTAGTATTTATTTGAGATTATTTTCACTCGCGTGAAACACGTGTCCAAGATGGCGTCGAGGCGCGAACTATACCTCGAGTCGCGAGAACGCAACTAATTTGTTAAGAACACTGAGATTTAAAAATGCACGAGGCGTCAGCATGAGAACACTTTTTGCAATAAGAGTGAGTGAGAGCGTTGATTGATTGAGAGAGCGCGAACATCCGTCTTCTTCATCCCCACTATTCGGTGAGAATGCCACTAGTGGAGCCGCCTATGATTGATTGGTGATCGACTGTATTATCGATCACTTATCCGCCGTGAGAATAATGATGAGAGCGCGGGAGATTTGAACATGCTGAGAAAAGGAATTTAAGTTCTGAATTGACAGATCTAAGCAATATAGTTAATGAGGAAACTTCAAGTAAATCTAATTTTGAACAAATCCTCGATATTTTATTTTCAATAGATTTTTTAGCTTAAGTTCACTATCATAACTTTTACTATGTTCTATTCTCAGCTTTTTATATTCTTCCTTTAGACCATAATTATCCCGATGATATTCCAAATATCGATCCAGCCAATCAGCAGTTTTCGATAAATACAAAAAATACACCTCTTGTCAGTTAGGTTGATTTAACTAGAGTCCACCTGATGAGTCATTCAAATCTTATTTGTTACAAATGAAAGTAAATGATACTGACTTATGTAATTTTATATTTGCTTTAGATGATTTATGAGTATTTAGAAAATGACGTCGATGGAAAGGCTATAATCAAAGCATATGAGGAAAAGAAATTTAACTCAGAAATTCGAAACTTACTAGGTAGACGTTTAATTAATCGTGAAAAGGTCAAAGCATTTGAAAATCTTTCATTAAAGAAAAAAGCGACGTTCCAGTATGTGTTTTTGAAAAAAACTCATTAAAGAAGTCAATGAGGATAATGACTTCATTTTTTTAATAATATCATATTTGTTTAGCCTTTCAGCTGCTGTGTTGAAGAACTATTCAATAAAAATCAGTACAGTTATTTCTACTGAAAAATCTTCAGTATATTTCATGCCCTATGAAGCAAAGAATGGTTTAAAAAGAGGACCATCAGGCAAACTTGTTGCCCATTATAATTACGTTCTTGGGGATTTGAAAGAAAAAAGGTTTAATTGGGTCTGATGAATCAACTGATGAGTCTTCAGCCAACGATACCATCGCAGACACCGATCCCACTAATGGAACTGTGAATGGTGATATTTTTTTTTTTTTTTTGATTTCTTTATGATGGAAATTATTATATTTGGAATATTACTTACTATTTCCAGAACACATCGATAACGATTTAGAAATATTGACAAGTTTACAGCAACAACCTGAAACCACTTTATTGAACAGTTGGAAAGCAACATTTGCCTGTCGCAAAAATCTTTTAGTAGTAAATAAAATATCTGTTAATGATTATTATGATCGATTTCCTTGTTTACGGGCAGAAATTGGAGTCAAATTGATAAATATGCTGACTTTATACAATGTTAATATACATCAATATGATAACGTGCATCAATATGAAGTCGCAAATAAGGAGATCATTCTTAACTTTTGCCGAAAATTTTTAGAATCGATGTTTTGATTTTGACCATGCATATAAAATGTATAAAAACATTTCAATAGAATAACCAGGACAATATTCTAAGAATGATGATTAATAAACCAAAAAAAAAAAAAAATATTTTGAATCGGGTATTGAATATAATCTTCTCTATAATTTTCGTTTCTTTTTTTTTTATAATTATTTATTTCAATATTTCAAGCCGTGCGAAATTTTTAATGAAAAATGTGCATAACAACATAATATTTTGAGATGTTAATTTAAGATGTAATTCGTGTTTGAAGCTTACAAATATTAATTTATCAGTTTTTTCATTCATGATTTATTTTTTTCCATTTTTAAGATAAGTTCTGACTTCTATCAGCTTTATCCAAATTTAGCAAAACAATTAAAGACAAGTTGGAATAATTTAAAAAAAAAACTAACAGTATTACTTACGCAAAAAAAAAAACGAAGCTAAAAGATATGGAAGGCAGAACTTTTGCAAACAGTTTACGGCACATCACGGAAGAAGGTGTTTATAATAAAACAAAATTTTTAACCTTACTTTTATGATTTGCTCTTTCGGTTTACTTTTTTTTCTTTATATTTTAGTCGATAAAGATGCGATTATTTGGCACCTTTTATCCAGTCTGATACCAGGATTCTACATTCCAAAGCTAGCTAGTGATACACAACAACAGTCAGGCAAGGAAAATAATCCATCAGCAGCAAAAAAGACAAAATCACAAAACGACGAGTAACCCCTGCGAAAGCTCGTTATTCTTCTTTTTTAATTTTGCCGGTAATTGTATTCTCCTTTAATAAGCATATAATCCAGAGAACGCATTTATTTACTGGTTATAATAATACATAATTGTTTTTCAGAATCTTGCGGAAATACAGGAAGCTGTCAAACAACGACAGGAATATCTTGCGAAAAATAATTTCTCCTGCCAGCCTATTGCTGTTCTTATAGGATCTGTCGATAGTTGTAGACTCGTACGCTTATATTGAAAATAAACGTTACAGAATGAAATCGACATTAACTACTCTCGATTCGACTTTTAAAAGTTTCTTTACCTTAGATTGTGAATATCCGGTTGCAGGAGTACATGTGTGGACCTTTCTTCAGCAGGTTGTATATAATCTCCATTATTCCAAAAAAGACTTTACTTCTACGAGTTATCAAGACTTTGTAAGTGACTTTGAACAAGTGGAATGATTTGATATTGAGTATGATTCACTATGAATCAAAGTTTTGATATATATATTATTTTGAAAGTTACCTTTTATTTATATTCTGATATTTAATTACTCTTTTTAGTATACATTATTCAGTTATGTTATAATTAAAAATGATAGTTTAATAACTTATTGAATATATGTATAATAATTCGTGTTTTGATATGAATCGCTGTGAATCAAAGTTTTGATAATTATTTTTAAGATAATCTTCAATTAATCTACTATTATTTAATTATTCTTTTTTAATATAAATTATTCTGTTCTTATATAATGAAAAATAATTATTCAAAAAGTTACTTGATATATTTATAATAATTCGTGTTTGGATACGACTTCCTGTGAACTACAGTTGCGATAATTATTTTTAAGATTATTTTTGATTAGTCTACTATTATTTAATTATCTTTTTTTTAGTATAGATTATTCTGTTCTGTTATAATTAAAAATAATTATTCGAAAAGTTACTTGATATATTTATATTAATTTGTATTTGGGTATTAATCACTGTCAATCAAAAGTTTGATCGTCACTTTAAATATTGTCATTAATTTATCACAATCATTTTATTCTTACAATCAATAGATATCGTTCAGTCTTTTATTATTCGGAAAAATGTTTGTTTGTTTCCATTGTCAGGAAGCTTTTCGAAGTAACAATATTTTGCTAGATCATATAAAAAAATTCCATTCCGAATTAACAGAATATCGATGCTCCGAATCTCAGTGTCAACGTATTTATTCAATTTTCTATAGTTATTAGAAGCATCGTATGAGAGAACATAATCAGCATTTGACTTTTACTCATACCATCTTAGAATTGTCTTCAACTTCACAAAGTTTAATAGATAATGCTCGATCTGTAAGTCTGCCATCTGATTGTAGTAATTTAGATAGCGAAAGATTAGTGATCGTTGATGAATATACTGAAAGTTCCGACGAGAAATTTTTTTACGCTCATTTAAATGTTGAAACAGCCATAAGTAACAATCTATTACAATCAACTAACATTCTGTATGATCTGCCCATTATATCTAATCGTTCTGATCAACAAAATTTTAATCCTGAAACCGAGTTAGATTCAAATGTATCCAATGTTCAGAGTGTATCTAAAATTTTTGAAAATTTATTACAGCGACGGTCTCTCCATTTGGTATCTAAATTACATAGTCTTTAAGATTTATCGAGAAAACGAACTGAAATGATTATCGAAGATCAGACATCGTTCGTTAATGATTAATGTTTTAACTTATTAAGAGATACGGTTTTAAAATGTTTTGATCAATCAGATGTAAGTTCGGAAAATAAAAATGCAGTCAAACAGATGTTTAAAACTTTACAAGGTTCTTTTGATAGTTTTCGATCTTCTTTTAAATCGTTCCAATTTTTTGAAGAAATGGGTACTTTTATAAAACCAATTCATTTAAACGCTGGTTTTAGAGATGAATACAAAATGCGGCAAGGTTCACTTGCACTTTGTACAGTTACTTTGACCGTTGAATTTATTCCTTTTCGCCTTGTACTTAAAAATTTTTTTGAACTAGGGACTATCTTAGAAGATACGTTGGCTTATTTAGAATTATTGATAAATACTAATACTTTTATATCTAATTGCGTGCAAGGAAGTTATTGGACAGAACTTATAAAATCTAGTGAAAAAAAAATAATAATTCCAGTTGCATTATTTTTTGACGATTATGAAAATAATAACCCACTTGGTAGTCATCAAGACATGCAAAAATGTGGAGCTTTATATTTAATTATTTTATACTTACCTCCAAGATATAGATCAAAATTAGCAAATATATTTTTATTTCTTTTGAAAAATACATTAGATCGAAAAATAATAGGAAAACAAAAAATTTTTGACACAGTTATACAAGAATTAAAGTTTTTAGAAACAACAGGCATAACCATCAATATTAACAATGAATTAAAGCAGATTTATTTTAAGTTAGCTGTTATACTGGGTGATAATTTAGGTGTTAATGAATTATTCGGTTTGGTTGAAAGTTTTTCTGCTCATCATTTTTGCCACTTCTGTTTAATTAGAAAGGAAAATATTAAAACTACTTTATCCGAAAAGTTTTGCACCCTACGTAATCGAGAAAATTATTAAGCTGGTTTATTATTAAATCAAACCTCTGAAACTGGCATCATAGAAAAATGTTGCTTCCATAAATAACCCTATTTTCATTTCACAGAAAATTTTGCTGTCGATATAATGCATGATTCTTTTGAGGGTGTCTGCCAATACGACCTTGCACTAATATTGAATTATTTTACTTCAAACTTAACTTTATTACGTGATACATTAAATGCACAAATTACTGGATTTTTTTATTCTTATCACGATCGACAAAATAAACCACCAATAATTTCAGAAGAATCTCTTTAAAATAAACGCATGACTATGTCAGCCGCGGAAATGCAAAGTTTGGTGCGTAATTCACCCTTGATGATTGGTCATTTGATACCAAAAGATTATGAACACTGGGAATTGCTATTAAAATTAGTAGAAATTTCTGAAATTATTACCGCTGATTATAATCAGCCTGGACATTGTGATTTGCTCGAATGTATCATTAATGAATATTTATCTACTTTAGTAAAATTGCACCTAGATAGCATGAAACCAAAACATCACTTTTTGATACACTATGCCCGAGTTATGAAAACATCAGGTCCGTTGCGTAATCTATCTAGTATGAGAGGGGAAAGTAAAAATAATGAATCTAAAGAATATGCATCCGTTGCTGTCAATAGAATCAATATTTGCTACACTATAGCTAATAAACATCAACTTAAACAAAATTATCACTTTTAAAATTTTCAAATTCCTGATGATTTTATTACTAGTCCAATAAAAGGATTGAGTTCATCTTATAAAAAATTAAAAATTTTATTCCCTGAAATTTTAAATTCAGAAGAAATATATGAAATTAATTGGCTGAAATTTAATGATCAGTATCTCACGCAGGATTCCATAATAATGGATCCAACTGAGGACGTTCCCGTTTTTTATATAGTAAAAAATATTTTTTTGGAAAAATTTAATAAAATTATAGTTCTTAAACAAAAAGTTACAGCTTATTTTGACGAGCATTTTCATACTTTTATTGTAATACATTACTCTGTAAAATATAAATTTTTTTTATGGAATAAATTGAAAAACTTAATTGTAACGCACTAATTGCGAGCAGGAAATGGGGAAGAATATATTTTAAAAAGATGGATTTAATCACTAAATCTTTTTATTAATGCTTATGAGATTTGTTCGTATAACTATTTGTATGGTTGATAAAAAAATACATACTCACAAATAAGAATAAATTATACTTTTTTGTATCAATAAAATAAAAAACTATATGATGTATTATCATATGTAATAAATGTGAACCAAATAGATATTAATTTTATAAAAAATTAGATGTATTTTTATTTACTTTATTTTATAAATGTTTATTAAATTGGATAAGTAGTTAAAACACTGTAAAATTTATAATATTAATGTAATAATTTTAATGAGACTTTTCTTTACTTTGTGAATTTAATATTGTACGAATTGTGGAATTAATTTTAGAAATATATTGTTGTTCAGTCACGAGCTTGATTAATTTAAATCAGCTTCGTGCATTTCCGCTAAGTCCGGGAGCTGCCGAATTCGCTACTGACTGCAAGTCAGAATAGTGCCGGGTCACTCGCTATCTGGGCGCGATACATACAATTTCTAGCTCAGGACCATATCAAGTCGCTATGAGAACCCGCTACAAGCAGGCCAATCAGATAATTCGTCTTATATTAGCCGGCCAGTAATAGAATTCGCTTTATACCGAGAGCTCGGCAGCCAATAGGGAAAATTGGCTGTTAACTACTTCCTGTTGGCGCGCTTTTAAGCCAATGGGAAAATTCGTTTCATGCAGCTAAGCTGCCACGTCACCACCGAGCAGCAATGAAGGAAGAAGCCGCCGTTGCAACGTGTTGATCTTCATCGTGGATCGTTCAGTACGAAAACAGCTATCCGTCTAACCGCTTCGCTCAGTATAAATTATTCTTGTGTGATAATTCCGCTTAACTTACTCTAAAAATATCCTCAATAATTAGCTAGTATATCAAAGCTACTAATAATTGATTAATACAAAATTTGTTGCTCGCGTCTAATTAGTTATAAATTAATAACAACGCGTTTTGATCCGCTATCGACCACGTGTCGAGTTGTTATACGTGACTTTAATATTGTTTGCATTCGCTATCGCGTATATATCTAGTTGCATTCGCTATCAAGTATTTTACTCACAGTTTCTCAGTGTACATGTTGTTAAATAAAGAGCTAATTTATCATCTGTAATTTTTGAGTTAATTTTTAGGTATTGAATTAACCACACCTACACCAGATTCCTTTTGAGCATTCTCTCAATTTTACAATTGTCGACTAATTACCAATACCAATGCTGCTGAAAAAAATGAAATTAATACAAAATGAAAATACACTTTTTAATATTTATATTTTCATAGGTTCCTATTAATTACATTTAATATTCATACGTATACGTTATTAGAGAACATATAAGACTATTCAAAATAATTAATAGAAACATATGGAAATATAAACACAAAATACTGTATTTTTAATTTTGTATTAATTTCGTTTTGTTTCAGCAGCATTGGTATTGGTAATTAGTCGACAATATATTTCTAAAATTAATTTCATGATTCATACAATATTGAATTTACAAAGTAAAGAAAAGTCTCGTCAAAATTATTATGTTAGTATTGTAAATTTTACAGAGTCTATATAAATATTGTAGATCAAAACTATAATTTTCATATAAATGTTACGTCCGATTAATTTTTATAATTTTCAAAACAATTTTTTTTTATTCATAAATTTTATAATATACAATGAACCACGTGAACAACGAAATATCTATTAAGGAAAATCTTAGTGGAGAGAATAATGCGTGCGCCGACCAAGATAAGAAAATTTTAGGCCTGAGAAACAAAAAAAGGTCTCGCTCTCTTCTGGCTGCAATCATCAAGGTGCGAACAAGTTGTTACAATGAAGAAAAAGAAAAAAAAAGTGTAGTATAAATTAAACTAGTATATTAATTTGAAGCTCATCAAGTATTTACACAGGAAAACAGGTATAACAAAATAAAATCAAAATATTACATAAAATGTAAAAGTTTTCAGTTACATGAATATTAAAATTAAAATTCAAACACGTGTCATTTATAAGTAAAGAATGAAATAAATTTTAAATAATGTCCGATTTAGTAATGTCCGAGTTATAAAATTAAAATTAAAACACGTGTATATTAAAAATCAAAATATTACATAAAATTTAAAAGCGTTCAGTTACATGAATTATAAAATTAAAATTCAATTACGTGCCATTTACAATTAAAGAATAAAATAAATTTTAAAATGTTCAATTTAGTAATGTCCGAATTATATAATTATAAAATTAAAATTCGAACATATATAATGTAAAATCCAAATAGTAAATATAATTTTACAATTGTGTAATTAGGGTCGGCTGCTAGCCATCTAATACTTTTGTTATTAATCATGAATAACTGTTTTGTGAGTTGACAATATAGTAGAAATTAAAATTTAAATATCGTATTATTAATTTAAAAATTAAACCTATCCTCCTTAATAAAAGATCTCTGGGGTTCCCGGTCTATAGGCTTCGGCTTGGGCCAAATACCCACAAAAACATAATTTATGTCCAAATCCGACGTAACATAAAATAATTTAAATAGTAAAAAAACAAAAATAAAAATTGCTATTTATTTTCAATAAATTTAAAAAAAATGTTGATCGTACATTTAAAATAATTTTTATTATGCTCTTACAAAAAAAAAAGAAATAACTTTACAGATATCATACAGCTAGTAGTTTGTTATCATAAGACAGTAAAGATTGCACCCTAGCGACACAATTTCTGTCGTGTCAGTTATTATAACTATAAAATACTCTATAATTTTTAGTATGCTTAATACGAAATGTAGTATGCGCAAGAAAGAAATTTTTGTCGACAGAATCGAAATTTTATTATGTTTCAATACAATAAGTAGCAACACTTATAGCATAAAATATTGGACTATCATACGGATTCAAGTTTAGTTGGCTAGCATAATAAAAATTTATGGATTTTCACATGAAATTTCATGGAATTATGAGCTTCATTTTTCTCCGTGTAGTTGCGTTGACTATTAGAAGTAGTTACAAGAACTTTTAAATGATAATCAAACTTAAATATTCACAGGTACATTCTTTAATTGTAGAGGTGAACTAACAAAGGATTGTTATTATTATTGCTGAGATATATTAGTATTACCTAATAAGTTCTGAGAAATTATATTAAATAATTACCGTAACAAAAAAAAACAAAAAATGTTAGTAATGCTTAGTTGATATAACTACTTCCAAATAGATTCGAGCAGTATGATATAGTACAAGAAACTATGAATATTATTAGTTGAGATTACTATTTTTTCATACTCATCCCTTTCTGGTTACCACTACCATGCACTTTTCTCTCAGTGTAATAGATTAATAATAATTGTACCTGAATAAAATAGAAATTATTATCACTGTCATCAGCTAGAGAACTTGTTGAGTTGATGGTACAAGGCTGTATCATGTGTTTACGGAAACCCAGTAGATGAAAGTGCTTGGAATACACAATGCACCAGTTAATCCCTTTATCAAGTTTGTCAAGATCGCCGCCGTGAGTAGAGAGCCGCAGTATATATAAAGAGCCTACATAATACTATTTAAGTTATTTTATTCGACTGATGCACGCTATTCACGTTTTATCATGCCTAAAATCCAAAACCTTAATGGCCGTTTACTGACTGGTCAAAAATTATTTGTCAAAAGACAATAAAGATGTCTACTATCCCGGCCATTGTGACATAATAAAAATAAACGCAACTATCTTTCGGGCTCTAATTGAATATTGGGTAATTATAACTCCCTATTGTTACCCATTCAACAGCGAAGATCGTAATGCCGAATGTTTTTAACGTGGGGTTAAGATTTTGATTTATTGAATTCGAATTTCCGTTGAATTAACCCTTTCCCGGTCGACCTTGAATCCCTACTCTTAATTTGGATCGTATGTCTTCGTTCTTAAGTAAGAGAGCGCTAGCCTATTTAGTAGAGAAGGGGTAGAAAAAATAGTAGAAGGGGGCGCATGCATGCACTAATACGATTGAACCGATACTCACACATCCTTACTAAGAACTTCATTGTGTTGTTGTTCATATCCATACTTAATTAATAAAATAATAGGTTGACAGTTTTGTGGAAATATTTATATGATGTTTATTTAAATTTCCACAACGTTTCGTCGGTTTCCCGACTTCCTCAGGTGCTAGAACAATTAAATACAAAAATACTTTACAATAATATTCATATAATTACATTACAAAAGCATTATCATAACATTGTATTACTTGGACAGTATAAACTCAACTCAAAAATTCAATTTATGACTAAGTCTAAGAATACAACAAAAACACATACGTCAATTATCAAACATCAATTGTTAAAATCATGTCAATGAATCAAGGCAGGTTAACAACCTGAACTTATTCCCATAATATTCCAAATTAATTTATTCATGTTTTAATTAATAACTATTTAATTAATAAATAATAAAACCAATAACAAATATTAATTAACTAAAACTCTGTCTATACTACAATGCTCTACTCTCAGGTAATAACATCTGATAATAATGTACAATACGTTCTCATAACGATAGTCATCTCCATACTCGTACCATCAAAACTTTAGGCCCTGTCACTATTTAAAATTACGTTATATACAGAACTTAAATTTTGGGTATCAGTCCTCTTATTAATTGTATTATTCATCTTAATAAAACACATCTCCCACATACGGGGCAGAGTAGTAAACATACTTACCAACTTCTACTTCGCTAACAACAATCGTACTGAGAAAGCTGAGTTGGATAAAAAAGCATTAGTTAGAAATTTCAGAAGAACTAGGAAATTTCTGGGTGACAACGAGACTTATCAACAAATAACAAAAGATCCGACGGTGAAATTTATGGAACAGGCTAATGATCTACACTCATGCCATAAATTAAAGGAACAGAAAAATTTCAGAAATTTTTTAGTGATTTTTGAAAGGCTGTAACTTTGTGAAAAATAATCGTATCGAAAAACAAAAAAAAGCATTTTGTAGCTTGAAATCTCTAGTTTCAACTCATTTTCATTAATTTTTTTTAGACCTCCAGCCATTGCGCAAACATGAGAAATACCGCGAGAAAAAAATTTTCTAAATTTTTATTTTTCTTTAAGAGAGTCCACGGGCTGCGAAAAAAATCGTTCAGCTAAGCCGATGCATAGGTCGGATATCAAATTTAATCAGCTTTAATTTTCATTTTTTTGGAGATTCGTACGATAACTTGTCGCTGAGATATCAGCCTTGAAACGGAAAATGATCCTTTTGGGTTTGATCGTCGATATTTCAGGTACTAATGAGCGCACAGTAAATTTGAGGGTGGCGTTGAAAACTTGAATAAATTCCCTACAAGACCCTTTCATCAATTTTTATGAAAAAAATTTTTTTTTATCCTTAACATCCCTATGAAGTGAGTACAAAAAAGTGACTTTTTTTGGCTAAACAGTAAATCAACCGCTACTTTGTAAATATTGTTAAAAAAAATAATGTTGCCACGTAATTTTTTAGCTTAATGTACCCTTAATAACCCTGTAAAATTTTAAATTGATCCATCGAGCCGTTTTTCGGGGTGGATTGATAAAAATTTTCCAAAACAATTAAAAGAACAAGTTTTGTTCCTTTAATTTTGTTACGACTATCGAAATGAAAACAATTATCGTTTTATCATTGTTTTTGTCAATTTGGTACTCATTAGCGGTTGAAATTAAGAAAAAAAAAAAAATTTTTTTTTTAATTTTTTTTTTTTAATTTTTTTTTTTGAATTTTTTTTTTTTTGTGTTTTAAAATGTTTCAAACATCTCAGGAAATAATGCTCACTGAATTTTGACATGATTCGGCATATGCCGAAAAAAATAAAGATTAGTTTTGAAAAAAACTGTTTTTTTTTTTTTTTTTAGAGTACAAATAAACTTCGCTGAGAGTATCAATAATTAATCGCATAAATTTTCGTAGGTTGAGTACATGAATACCGGTTAGGGGTATCAACTTTAATTTAATGCAATTAATTTGGGATAAGAAAAATTGTGGTACGCCTATGCCGAATCATGTCAAAATTCAGTGAGCATTATTTCCTGAGATGTTTGAAACATTTTGAAACACAAAAAAAAAAATTCAAAAAAAATTTTTTTTTTTTTTCTTAATTTCAACCGCTAATGAGTACCAAATTGACAAAAACAATGATAAAACGATAATTGTTTTCATTTCGATAGTCATAACAAAATTAAAGGAACAAAACTTGTTCTTTTAATTGTTTTGAAAAATTTTTATCAATCCACCCCGAAAAACGGCTCGATGGATCAATTAAAAAATTTACAGGGTTATTGGGGGTACATTAAGCTAAAAAATTACCTGGCAACATTATTTTTTTTAACAATACTTACAAAGTAGCGGTTGATTTACTGTTTAGCCAAAAAAAGTCACTTTTTTGTACTCACTTCATAGGGATGTTAAAGATAAAAAAAATTTTTTTCATAAAAATTGATGAAAGGGTCTTGTAGGGAATTTATTCAAGTTTTCAACGCCACCCTCAAATTTACTGTGCGCTCATTAGTACCTGAAATATCGACGATCAAACCCAAAAGGATCATTTTCCGTTTCAAGGCTGATATCTCAGCGACAAGTTATCGTACGAATCTCCAAAAAAATGGAAATTAAAGCTGATTAAATTTGATATCCGACCTATGCATCGGTTTAGCTGAACGATTTTTTTCGCAGCCCGTGGACTCTCTTAAAGAAAAAGAAAAATTTAGAAAATTTTTTTCTCGCGGTATTTCTCATGTTTGCGCAATGGCTGGAGGTCTAAAAAAAATTAATGAAAATGAGTTGAAACTAGAGATTTTAAGCTACAAAATGCTTTTTTTTGTTTTTCGATACGATTATTTTTCACAAAGTTACAGCCTTTCAAAAATCACTAAAAAATTTCTAAAATTTTTCTGTTCCTTTAATTTATGGCATGAGTGTAGTTACTAGGTTATTAAGCGCTAATGTAATATCTGAAGATTTAAAAAAATATTTAATAACAAGACAAGTTTTACCAACTAAGTTGTATGGCTTGAGGAAAGTTCATAAATCAGGTTGTGCTCTTAGACCAGTGGTGAGCTGTATAGAATCTCCAGGATATAAATTAGCTAGATTCCTGCATAACACTCTGGTTCCAGTGATCAAGACGTTTAAGTTTAATTTAAAGAATTCTCACGAATTTGTTGAAGGTATTAAAAACATCAGATTACCTGAAAACTATAGACTTGTATTATTGGATGTAGTTTCGTTGTTCACTAATATCCTCAAAGATTTAGTTCTGGGTATTGTCATCAAGAATTGAGATGATTGGTCGAAACTGATCATAGTTCCAAAAGAGTTGCTGTTGGAGTTGGTTAAATACTGTTTTAACAGTAGTTACTTCACAATTGATGGTAAGATCTACAGACAGTTGGATGGCAGTGCAATGGGCAATCCAGCAAGCCCAGCCCTAGCAAACTTGGTGGTAAATGACGTGATGGAGGAAGTTATGAGAGACTTGCCATTTGAGATTAAGCTGTTAAAAATCTACGTGGACGATTCTATTGCTGCGGTTCCACAAGACTGTATAGATATGATGCTTGATCATTTTAATAGCTATCATAGAAAAATACAGTTCACTATGGAGGTTGAGGTTGATGGGAACATTGCTTTCCTGGATTCAAGAGTGATTAGAGCTGAGGATGATACCATCATAACCGATTGGTACATGAAGCCAACGCATTCGGGTAGAATATTAAATTACAGGTCCAACCACCCGTCAGAGCAAAAAATCGGTATCATCAAAGGCATGACTCTTAAAATTTTAATTAACACATAAGAAGTTCCACCAAAGAAATTTGTTGAAACTTGCGGAATTATTATTAAATAATAATTATCCAAGAGCCATGATTAAGAAAGCAATTGATGCGAGTGTAGAGAAATGGCATGGAATCAACAGTAGGATCAATTTAAATCTGGATGAAGCTACTGGAAACGAAAGGTTTATGAGGTTTCCTTTCATGAAACAGTTATCATCAAGAATTAATACTTGTTTCATGGATACTAATATCACATTGGTGTATTATAATGTGAAGCTAGTTAAATCTTGTTACACAAAATTAAAAGATAAGACACCTTTACTTGACCAGTTTGGTATTATCTATAAAATTCCTTGTGAATGTGGCAAGTGTTATGTTGGACAAACTAGACAACATCTGAAGAAGAGAATTGCCCAGCATAGATATGCTTGTAAAAAGATTAAATTAATTAATCATAATGTTTTATTGGAAGTGGAACCTCCATCTAGCAGCACAGCTTTGGCATTACATCATTTATACACCGGACACAGGTTCAGGTTTGATGATGTGCGTATGTTGGATCAAGAGTCATTGGAAGAAGAGGAACATCGGGGAGATGTGTTTTATTAAGATGAATAATACAATTAATAAGAGGACTGATACCCAAAATTTAAGTTCTGTATATAACGTAATTTTAAATAGTGACAGGGCCTAAAGTTTTGATGGTACGAGTATGGAGATGACTATCGTTATGAGAACGTATCGTACATTATTATCAGATGTTATTACCTGAGAGTAGAGCATTGTAGTATAGACAGAGTTTTAGTTAATTAATATTTGTTATTGGTTTTATTATTTATTAATTAAATAGTTATTAATTAAAACATGAATAAATTAATTTGGAATATTATGGGAATAAGTTCAGGTTGTTAACCTGCCTTGATTCATTGACATGATTTTAACAATTGATGTTTGATAATTGACGTATGTGTTTTTGTTGTATTCTTAGACTTAGTCATAAATTGAATTTTTGAGTTGAGTTTATACTGTCCAAGTAATACAATGTTATGATAATGCTTTTGTAATGTAATTATATGAATATTATTGTAAAGTATTTTTGTATTTAATTGTTCTAGCACCTGAGGAAGTCGGGAAACCGACGAAACGTTGTGGAAATTTAAATAAACATCATATAAATATTTCCACAAAACTGTGAACCTATTATTTTATTCACTAAGAACTATGATTGGTTTTATCCCCACACAGCTCACACCGAGACTCCTCGAGACTTCAATCCGGAAAAGGATTAAAGCTACATCCCTATAATTTTGTCATATTCTTAATATTATTAGTTTTTTAACTTCCTCCTAAGAAAATTGATAATTTTCAAAAATTTGGGAAGTTATTGGTTTCGGTCCGACTTTCGAAAATCGAATTTAGATCAGAGCTTGACGTTTTGAGGTTCTAGAAAGTTATTCTGACTATTCAAGATGATGTCGGAGTGCATGTACGTATGCAAATATCTGTAACTTTTGAACGGATAAACCGATTTTGATGGTCAAGGTGGCATTCCACGCGGCTTGTTAATATATACAAGCTGTGATCAATTGAGCTTAATCAGTAAAGTGTATTCGGAGATATTCCAAAAATCAATTTTTTCAAAAATGTATTTTTTAGATCACTTTTAATGTGCTAGATGGATTGATCCCAAAATCTAATCAGCTTTAAAACTTTATAATCCGCGTCGAATGCCAGCTCAATCATCAAAATTGGTTTTTTTGTTCAAGAAAAACTGTTAATGGAAGAATTGCAAAATTGTTTTTTTTTTAGTTGTTTTTAAATTTCGCAAAAACGACCTGACAAATCCATTTTAAAATCTGATCAGCTCTATAACTCAATACAACGCGTCGATTGCCACCTCAACCGTATCAATCGATCAATTTGGTTGAGAGATATCGTTGGATAAAAAATAGTAAAAAACATTTATTTCCGAAAAGAATAGCGTACAAAAGTATTTTCGAGCTCGAAGAGCTCGAAAATGTATTCACGACAGTGTTTTGGGGTTTTTTTTGCGGGAAGTTTTGGGGCTGGCCCGCAGGGTCAACCGATAGACTGATTTTTCTTATTAACTTTAAGCGTATGACACAAGAGACCTTTTTTGTAGCGAATTCAATTTTCTACAAGATTGCTGAATTCAACAATCGGAAAAATTTTTTTTGACATATTTATTTACAAAATAGAAAAAACAAATTTTTTCAATGTATTTTAAATGAGAAAGGGATCCCCCCCCCCCCGTGCGTCAGCTCAATTTTGAGATACAGAGCTGAAAATTTAGGAGAATTTTTTACCATGTTATTCTTATGGAAAATAGAAAAGTGCAATGCGGACCCTCTTAATGTTAATATTAAGAGCTCTAATTTGCCCAGGCTTATTTTTTCATCTAAATGAAACTTTTGGACCTGTTTACGATGAAAAAAACAATTTTGGTATTAGGAGTACAAATAAGTTTCCGCCGTTGTATTGTAGATGGCGTGGCACGGAGTTTCGGTTAGCTTTCGCAGATGATAATCGGCTTAAAAAATAGTTTGGACATTCAAGAACAACATAACCTATTAATATCATTGATTTTATATTGGTAAAATATAATTTTTATAAGTTGAAAATGTCAAAATTTGAGCCAAGTAAGCCATTTGCGGGAAATATTAGTTTACTTCTTTAATTTAAAGAAATCTGCTGCTGAGGCGCATCAATTGCTCGTAGAAGCATATGGTGAGGGTGCTTCGAGTGAGAGAACGTGTCGAGAGTGGTTTCAAAAGTTTAAAAACGGTGATTTCGACGTAGAAGACAAAGATCGCAGTGGAAGGCCAAAAATTTACGAGGATGCAGAATTGGAGAAATTATTGGAGGAAGATTCATCTCAAACACAAAAAGAACTTGCTCTAACATTAGAAGTCACTCAGCAAGCAGTCTCACATCGTTTAAAATCATTAGGAATGATTCATAAACAAGGAAATTGGGTTCCGTACGAATTAAACCCGAGAGATATTGAACGCCAATTATGCTTAAGTGAAATGCTGCTAGCTAGACATAAAAAAAAGGGTTTTTTACATCGTATCATAACTGGTGATGAGAAGTGGATACATTATGACAATCCAAAAAGAAGAAAATCATGGGGATTACCTGGCCACGCGTCAACATCAACAGCAAAACCGAATATTCACGGAAAAAAACTTATGCTGTGTATTTGGTGGGATCAGCTAGGTGTAGTGTATTATGAGTTGCTTAATCCGAGCGAAACAATTACTGGAGCCCTCTATCGAACACAATTGATGAGATTGAGCCGAGCTCTGAAGGAAAAACGCCCTCAATACTATTCTAGACACGAAAAAATTATTCTTCTGCATGACAATGCTCGTCCACATGTTGCGGCTTCCGTGAATAAGTACTTGGAAACACTTGATTGGGAAGTGTTACCCCACCCGCCGTATTCACCAGACATTGCACCGTCCGATTATCACCTGTTCCGGTCCATGGCACATGCTCTGACGGTGCAGCGGTTCACATCTTATGAGGATACCAAAAATCGGGTTGATTCGTGGATAGCTTCAAAAGACAAGGAGTTCTTCAGACGTGGGATTCGAATGCTGCCTGAGAGATGGGAAAAAGTGGTTGCAAGTGATGGGCAATATTTTAAATAAATTTATATTACCGTTCTTCTATAATAAATATTTAATTTGTGTTAAAAAACGGCGGAAACTTATTTGTAACCCTAATATTTTTTGAATCACCCTATTATATATGTAAACATATATACATATATACATCACCAGCTTTGTTACCGGTATAGCGCCTACAAATCTTATCTTATCTTAGTGAAATTTTGTACACTTATTCAATAGCCGATTACCTTGATTAAGTTCTGAGATTGGCTGAATCGACCAATTACTGTACAAGTTGTACCTGTTCAAAATTTTCACGATTTTTTAAACAATTTGACTTTTCACTATTTATGTTCATATAAGTTTGCAACAGAGAAAGTATATGCTTAAATAACTCATAAATAAATATAGTACTGACTCGCTATGTTCATCTGTATTTTTTTTAGTAGATTTCATAGAAATCTATGTTTTGCACTTGTCCTCATGGTGGAATTTTCAAAGAATTTTGCCATAATCTTTCATAATTCATCGAGTAGGTTCCAAAAATACCATTGGTTCAAAAGTTTATATATGTATATATACACAGTGGAAAATTTTGTGTTCTTGTGTATAAGAATTCAATGGTTGAATATCTTGTGTCAATTATTTGACACCATCGAGTGTAAATTTAACTAAAGTTGAATGTGTTGTCTGAGGTTAACAAGTTTTTTGTGTTCATGAATTTATGAGTAATATACAACACATTTTGTGTGTTAACTCACATTTAACACAAAATAACGGTTAACTAAATTGGGAATTTATACGGTGTAAGTCGAGGATTTATTAAATATCATTTTTGTTAGCTTAACACAAAAAAAAATCTGGGCGTCGGTTGGCCCTGCGGGCCAGCCCCAAAACTTCTCGCTGTTTTCGAGCTCAAGGAGCGCGCGCACACACACACACACACACACACACACACACACACACAAACAAACACACACATACACATACACACGCACACACACCCACATACACATACACACACACACACACACTCGGACATCATTCTGAAAATAGTCAGAATAGCTTCCTAGGACCTCAAAACGTCGACATCTGATGAAAACTCGATTTTCGAAAATCGGAGTAAAAACAATAACTTCCCGAATTTTTGAAAATTTACAATATTCTTAGCGGGAAGTTAAAAATGTTATATATTATAGACAACATTTAATTTGTGCAGATACTAACACAAACATTGTGTTAATCTAATTCCATAACATACTGAAGGAGTAAAGTCAACACAAATTTTGTGATGTTTGTCAGAGGATGCTCACTCTTCTCTCGTGCTTTGTCCAGAAGTGCAACAAAAATTTGCTTGTTAATCAAATAGTTTAGAATTATTTAATACGTGACTGTGGATTCTAGAATAAAAATGATTTTTACAATTGTGTCAGGTAAAAAATAGATTGATTTATTGAATTATTCAATTTTTATGTCACATAATAGCCTTATAATAATTGGATTAATTATAATCATCCAAAATAACCTATAGAATCATCATATTGCTTGAAAATTTATCATCTAGTATTTTTCTGTGAATTATTGTTCGTGACTTTTTTTTATTTATACTTTACAGAAGGTTTTGTGAAAAATGAATAAAATAATAATTATTAAAATTGTTCATGTTTTTCAAAAATAGGATGTTTGCGGAAACAGAGTATACTCTGTCGTTTTTTCAAGTTAAATATATGAGTTTAAAGGAACAATTGTCGTAATAACAGATTATTTTATGTCAAATTTTATGGTTTTGAATAAATGAATACTTTATTTTCTAAAAATATCGGTTATCGATATTTTCATTATCATGACTACTATTATTGTTGTTATTATTATTATTATTATTATTATTATTATTATTATTATTATTATTATTATTATTATTATTATTATTATTATTATTATTATTATTATTATTATTATTATTATTATTATTATTATTATTATTATTATTATTATTATTTTAAGGAAGTACAATTTATAGAATTCCTATGATAACATTTTAAGAATTAATTTATGTTGAATTAATATTTTAATTATGTAAGTACACTTTTTATTCTCCAACACTGAAACAATGTAACTTTAACACAGTCATTGAATTAAATTCAATGCTAGACGCGTGACATTGACATTTAATTTAAGTCAAAATAATTAATTATTTGCGTTGAATTTTTAAACAAATACTTGAGTTCATTTGACACGTGGTAGTTTGTTAAAACTACATTTAAAATAATGTAGATTTAACATACTTTTTAAGTTAAATTTAACACAACAAATTTGTTGGGTGAACACAAAAAAAAATGTTAAATTTACAAAACTTTTGTGTTAATCTATTCAACACTCAGCTTATGTTATTGTTTGACACAAGTATAATGTGTGAAATTAACAAAAAAATGAGTGGACTGTTTGGGACAAGTGATTTGTGTTAAATTTAACACAAATTTTTCAACTATATCTATATATATACATATATATATATATATATATATATATATATATATATATATATATATATATATATATATATATATATATATATATTTAGGGTGCTCCATTTAAAACAAACATTTTCTTTTTTTAGCGGACACAAGAAAATTTTGTTATTTATGTTAAGAGAAAAATTCCCTGAAAATTTAAGCGCTTAATTTTAATTTTAAGTACTTCCTATCGAGCATCAAATTTTTCACATTCAAAAAGCATGTAAATCGAATAACTTTTATTTAAAGTTACTATAACTTGGCCCGATTTTGAGCTATTGTTTCTAAACCAGTTTTCATTTGTAGAGTATTTATTGCTTTTTAAAAGTGTATAAAACAGTTTTGGTCTAACTCAATCCACGTCGATTGTATCAGCTCCGAAAGACTATTTTTCACTTTTTTCATTTATTTTTGTTAATAGTGAAGAAACGGCTCATCTTACAAAAAATTTGCATAAGACAAATCTTTTAGGAAATTTTATCTTCTACAAAATTGCTGATAACACTTCCCGAGTCGAAATCTCAAGTGTTATTCCAACGTCTCGAGCGTCTCGAGTGTTATTCCAACGTCTCGGACATTAAAAACGTAAAAAATTTGGAAAATCCAAAAAAACGCGACTCATAATCCTCATTTATTGTGAAATAATAAAAAAAATGGCGGGAAGCACGAATAAATTTAAAATATATACAATTTTCTTTCATTAAAATTTGTTGTTGTTTTCTTTTTTTTTTTTTTTTTTTAATTAAATTAGTATTTTTTTTATTAAAGAACTTACTCAAAATATCTTCATTAATAACAAAAAAAAAATATATGTAAATAAAAAAAAAAAAAAATTTTCGATCGTAAAGCACGATCTGATGCTTCGCATCATGAGTCGTGCAATTATTTGTTTTGATATATTATAAATGGTCGAGATCGAAACTACTCGTTGTATCAGACTTATCGACTTTTCGACTGATCGATTATAAGAGGATCATCTGTGTACATTGTAGTATCGATTGTGACCAATCGAATGTAATCAGCTGATAGGCTGGCATTATTATGGTACTCAGGAAAAATAAAGGTTTGTCCAAAGGTGGCAAAAAGGGCGTTAAAAAGAAGATTGATAATCCTTTTACCCGAAAGGATATGTACGATATCAAAGCACCGTCTATGTTCACGACAGACGACATTACAAAAAGTGACCTTAAGGATGATGTTAGCAAGTTATTACCCGATGCCATTACTAAAGAAATTGAAAAAGCTTACCAAGACATATACTTGCTTGATGATGTTTACATTAGCAACGTAATTTTTACTTGGTTCAAGACTATATTATCTTTGATCGATACAAGTGAATTCTTTATTCAAAAACGATTCTATTCAATTAAGAATAATTTTATTTCTTTTCAAGAATTATTGATTTTTGATTCAAAAACAAATTTTTTTTTGTTCATAATGTTATAAGTTTAAGTCAGAAAAAAACTTTGAAGTAAAATATTTGTATTTCTCTATATGCCGAAAAATATTTTTTAATAACAGAGAATAGCAAAAATACAAAAATTTTTATGCTTAAAACAAGTAAAGTAATATCTTAATTCAAGGGTTGCGCCATACTTGGAACAAGTCGGTAACATCTTGAACCAATGTTACCGTCTATCTTAATCCAAGTGAAGGAAATTCTTGGGCAAAGTTATATATATCTTATTTGAAAAAAACCAAGTTCCTTGATTCAAGAATCAATTTTTTAAGTTAAGAGAATTGAGCTACTTAAAACAAGGATGACATTTTGAATAACAAATTTTTTCGGCTTCGCCTCAGCCAGCAAGGTTAACAGACCCGAAGGCTACGAACCGCCAATTCAAGCATCAGTTTATATAAATAGTAACAAATCAGATTTTGTTAATATTCAAAATATATGAGTTTAATCCTCATGACTGTTAGTTAATCATAAGAATTTGCGAAGAATTCAAGATTGTTGAAAAATTTACGAAGAACATCAAAAATCCTTAGGAAAGTTTATCATCAGAAAATGTGTACGTTTATTTCTTGAAGTAATTATTAGTATTGAAAAGAAATAACTTGAATTTTTTTTTAAGGATAGAAAGTGGAAACATACCTATGGAGACTTGTAGGTCCTTAAATTATTCCTAAATAATATTGATTGGCACTGGTGACTGTCATTAAAATATTGCCGTTTTATCATTATAATTTAACACAAAATAATATGGTAAATAGAATTAAGTTTTCATAATTATAAAATTTGAAGAATAATGGTGCAAGTACTTAACGTATTAAAAATAATCTATTACATTTTGAAGCGTAATTTTTGCAAGTAGAATAATTTTTACTCTGTTTAACTAAAATTAATAAATAAATTATACTTACAAATATATATTAATTTTTTAAATCTATGTATGCAGTTACTCGATGAACTGGCTCAAAACATAGCAAATTATGCGATACGTGATAAAGATAAATAAAAAAAAAAGTTCAATTTTGTGAAAAACGATTTACTCACTGAGAAAAAAAAGTTTATAACAGTACTAACAATAAAATTTTTATAATATTTTTACTTAGTTTGTTAATCAACACAAAAAATTCATTAATTAGAGATAAATTTTCAACACAGAAAATTATTTTTATGAAATTGGTTCTTTTAAATTAAGCTGAAAAATCGTTGAGCCAAAACATCTCAACTTAAGTAAATTTAATTCAATTTCATAATTTTTCTGTTTTATTCAAGATGATAAATTTCTTTAAAAAACATTTCTGGTTTCGAAATTTTTTTAGATCAGTCGGTTATTTCAAGTGAAAACTTCAAGCAGCGCATTCAACCATCGATCTTCTAATTCAACAAGCTTATTACATGAAAAATTATTTTGAGTAGCTTCATTGTTCTCAGTATGATATATAGTAAATTCTGAAAGATTTTAGAGCACCAGCGTATTTTTATTTCAAAGTTTAGTCATTTCGATTACGTATAAAAAATAATATCACGGAACGTGAATGTTTTTTTGTAAAAATACACAATAACAAAAATAAATTATTCATTCCAACTCGTAGCTGTTGAGAGGTAAACCAAAGTATGTTTCTTCTTCAAAATTAATGACAATGCACACAGCATCAATATTTATAATTGGAACTAGGGAGAATCTTTCTGTGGCTGAACATTTATGTAAATATCCGAGGGTATTGAATGTAAAATTATCACTACTTACATCAAATAATTGCTCTGAGATGACCTGTTGCGTAACTGCGAAATGTACTGCGTGACATCTACATATTTCCCACCTACAATTGCAAAATTGCAATTTTATGAAAAACTCAATTAACTCCAAGTATGACTTATCATTAATTGAATAGCAAATTCCGTCTGATCGCGTTTGTAATTCTTGAGGATACAAATTAGACACATACAATTTCTTGTCTCGTAACATTCTGAAATATTGAAAGATTTTTGTCAAATTGCTCATATTTTCGTTGTTCAACATTTCTAGTAAATTAGGTGGTATTTCATCTAAATATGTATATGATCCAACACTATAAGAACTTGGTCCAATTTCTTCAATTATTTTAACTTGCTTTTTTTTACTCAGACAAAAGTCTGGGTCCAAGTCTTCGAACACAATCCGGTAAGTGACGCGCT
Organism: Microplitis deprimator; assembly: GCA_964016945.1. Lineage (NCBI taxonomy): Eukaryota > Metazoa > Arthropoda > Insecta > Hymenoptera > Braconidae > Microplitis > Microplitis deprimator. The sequence continues at coordinate 3,050,825 of OZ024715.1, read as the reverse complement.
TGATGAATGTTGATTGAACAAAATCGGAGTCCATACAAGTTTTGGAAATCTTCTGTAAACTTATTCAAGAATTTTTCTGCAGCATCAATCAATTCTGTTGTTATATTATCAAAACTGAGAATCGCACATGCAGTTATTAAGAGTTTGTAGTTTTCGAATAAATCTTGTCTTAAAATTCCTTGTAATACAGGAAGTCAATAATAGAATGCCCATATCCTAAGTCCTGATGCTTTCCAATAAACTATTTCAGCAATGGAGTGAGTCATCCGATGAATAAATTTGGTTGGTTTTATCGCCAATAAACGTGCATCAACCGTTTCAATCATATGATACAATGAAAAATCTTTATCACGATATTTACAGTCAAATAAAAGAGTTGAAACTTTCTTAATTATACCTTCATCCACACAATACATCCTGTCGATTGCTAATCAGCCAATGAAGTCCGGCATGTAATTGGCAAGAGCAGTGGGACCTTTGACTCCAAAAATAGGATTATCGTCAGTTGCTGTTTGAGCCCAGTTGATACAATTTTCTGATGTTCTCATAATCACTTATTCTTCATATGGGTATACATGAGTTGATCCATTTTCTGTGTCAACACTCTCTCCTTCTATACAACATGTCATGCATCCAAACATACCGTTGAATTTTTTAAAGTTCAGAAAGTCAGACTTTTCTGGAGTATCAGCTGTACCAGCAATCAAAATACCTCGAACTCTAATAGGTTCTAAACGATTCGGTATTCTTATATTAACGCCTTCGGGTAGCTCATTTAATTGGTTTTCAAACTTGCTCATGAAGAGATTCGGATTCGGCTTTGATTTGCCAAATCATAATCCCAGTAGCAGAGTATTTTCCCTTAATTTTCTAACTTGGAATGGTAATTGATTAATTTTTAAAAAAAAGGTGTCGTACTAATTTTTGATGATTTGAATACAGGAATGCCATCAGGCATTGCCTTTAGCGACTTGACTCATAGGGCTTTTTTTGAAGGAAATAAAATTTCCTATAAGATTTCCATTTGCATTTTTAGTGTTTTTTCATTGGTTTACGTTCTGAAAGCCAATAAAGGTCAATTTCATAGGAAAAATGAGTTCCGCAACGGACACTAGTGAAACAGCTGGAATAACAGCTAATTAACTATGGGCACTTTTGAAGAACACCAAATGCCCTACAATTTGCGACCAAAACCGCGTTGATATCATGAAACGCAGCTGAGTATTAGAAAGTTAAAAAAAAAGTAATTTTATTTACGTGTATTTTAAATGGGGAAAAATCAAATAGTAAGTAGTTAGCATTGGAATTAAGAGCTCATAGCATTTTGCTATAGCACTTAAAAAAAAAACTTTTGCGGAAATGAATCACCCTATATATATATATATATATATATATATATATATATATATATATATATATATATATAATATAACGCGCCATGTTGCGACGATAGCGGCCACAATTTTTAACGGATCTTAATGAAACTTGGCACACTCATTCTATGAACGATTAGCTCGGTTAAGTTCGAAGATGAGCGAAATCGATCAATTAGTTTAGAAATGGTGGACATTTGAAATTCTATAAATATAAAAAAATGCGACTTTTTTGTCATTTTCATGAATAACTTTTCAACGGACATCTCTATCTTTTCGATGTAAAAGAAAACTTGATAGCTGATTGAATAAGCTTTATTATGAATTTTTTATATCTCGTTTTACAATAATTTTCCCAGTTTTCATAAGGGTTCAAAGTTTCATAATTCACTCTTGCGTTATGGTGAAACTGTCGTTAACTCATCATTATATTATATATCAGTATATACCTTTAAAAGTATTCGACGGATGATTATGAAATTTTGTATACTGATTTTTCAGGCAATTATATTGATCAAGATCAAAAATTTAAAAGATCAGTTGAGCATTTGGGAAATGGTGGTAATTCAAAGTTTTAAAATTAATGAAAAATGTTGTTTTGATGGTTTTTTTCTTTAGTATCTCTAACGGAAACTTCTATTTTTATTAAGTATTTTTTTTCTTTTTATACATTACGTTCAGGATAATTTTTGAAATTTTGATAAAGGCTTGAAGTTACATGATCGAGTACTGTTTTATGGTTGAAATTCCAATGCTCTATCTTTGACGGTTTGCGACCTCGAAATTCATCAAAAATGTCAATAAAAAATTAATTTATACTTTAATTTTATCTTAGAACTTAAAAATAAAGAGAATATATTTCTTATAAGAAGTCTACTTCCATTTCGGATGCCGAATCGCCTTTTCGGATTTTATATTTTCTTATACGATATAAATTTTTTATATTATATAAAAATTATATTCAAGTGGCACATAACAAATTTTTCACTTCCCATTAAATCTTACTGAAAAAGAAATCAACAAATATCAATTGTTGACTTACATTGACTAAAAGCTTATCGATATTTACATGTGCCACTAAGATACTTGGTAGTTATTTTGATTTAAAAACTTTTTAGTACGATAGATGCATACTTGGCGCACTTTTTACAGATGAAATCTGATTTTCGGCTAATGCTTTTTCACTGTGTGTGTTCCAAGTGTATATAATTTTAACACTCATTAAATATGTTCCATGATTAAGCCTACAAGCAAAATTGTAGTTTTTTTAGTCACTTAAAACACGTTCCACGGTGTGTTGAATATCTATAGATTGCTTATGGCGTTTTAATGTTATTTGTCAAATATGTTAATTTCGACTAAACTCACGGTAATATTCAAGTTAATATTAGACTATGACTGAACTTAAATGAAAAACTATACAAAACAATAAAAGAATTTATTAAATAATCATAAACTTTATGAAATTTTTTATTTATATAGGGGAGAGGGTTCAATATGAGCTTCCTTAAATTTTTGATGCCTCGAAATAATTGTAGGCAAAATGGGCCCCCGAAATTTTTTGTTGAATATAAATGATTCAAGAATAAGAAAACCGTGCGAATCGTTTGAGATTGTGGTTTACTTTTAACTCGTGTCTAAATAACAAAAATCTGGGCGTCGGTTAGCCCCGCGGGCCAGCCCCAAGACTTCCCGCTGTTTTCGAGCTCAAGGAGCTCGAAAACCTCAGTGTGAATATATTTTCGAGCTCTTCAAGCTCGAAAATGATATTACATGCAATTGTTTTTATATAAGCTTTCCAAACTCTAGTAAGTTGCGTTTTATGCTAAAGTTTGAAAATTTAAGAATCGAAAATCATTATTGAAAAAGCGGTTTTTAAATTTTAATTCCCGATTGTATTCGATAAAATAAATGTTTTGAGGCAGAAATCAATGTCAGTGATCAAAACCAAGATTTAAATAAGTTTTGATTCAGGTCAGAGCAATAATGTATGAAATATGCGAGAAAAATATTAAAAACTGTTTTTTCAATTTTTTTGTTGGTAATGTGATTTAAACTAAAGAACAAGGTAGATGGCATTATATGATGATCGAAAAAGACCATAAAGAGAAAGAGTTGGTATGATTTCAGACACATTTTAGTACATTATATTATGACCCGGGAAAAAAATTTATATATAATTATATAAAATTCTATATAATTATATATGATTTTGTATAATTATATATAATTATATATGATTATATCTAATTTTTTAAAAAATTTTATGTTTAATTGCATATAAAAATATATAATTATATATAAATATATATAATTATATAACTTCATATATAGTCTTATATAACTATTTATATTTATATAAAACTTTCTAATTTAATTATATAAAAATATATATAATCATATATTTATATATATAATTTTATATAAATATATAAAATCTTATATCATTGAGTTCTAAGAAATTCTATCTAATGGGAATTTCTGAGTAAATATATATTAAGTTGTGCGGGTGGAATCATAACATTTTTTGAAATAATACAGATATGATCAAATAATGTAAGATTAATCGGAATAACTGATTTCACAATGATTTATAAAATCTATAAAGTCTATAAACTTTTTAATTTACCGCATTCATAAACGTTATAAAATATACAAGCTTTTTTCAAATTTCTTAGAAATACATTAACAAGACCAAAAGCAGGATGACAGCAAAAAAATTTTGAAGTTTTAACAATGAATTAAGTTATAAAAAACTGAGATATGAAATTAAAAAAATTTTAGTTAAGTTTAAAAAATTATAACTTCTGATTTTATTTTAATTTACCAAAAGAAGTCATTATCGCCCCGCTACTAGTGGGTATACCACTAATAGTCTTTTTAATCTATGAACAATAATATAATTTATTACAATGCTAATAACAGAATCAATCATTTATTGATGTCTTTAATTTTCTTAAGTTCATTTGAATTCAAATAAATACAATTAACTTGTTTTCTTAAGTGTGTGATATAGCTCTGTGGATAACAGCTCAGACTTCGGACCAGAAGGATCCGAGTTCAAATCCATAAGTCGGCGGGTTTTTTTTTTTTTCTTTTACGATAATTATTGTATATATTACTTTATAAAGTTGTATATAATTATATAAAATTATATATAACTATATAAAATTAGATCAAACCAAAACTCATGTCTAATTTTATCTAAGCATTTATATAAAATTTTATATAATTATATACAAATTTTTTTTCCCGGGGAGTTATTCGGAAACAATAACATAAAATGTTATCTTTTAAACTTTTCAATGCCGATATTTCTTGAACTAATATACCGAGTTTGATGTTTGAGATGACAATCAGCGCGTTTCATTGAATTCTAGAGCTGATCAGAATTTAAAATCGATCGGTTTAGCCGTTTCGAAGATATTTGGAAAAACCTGTTTTTCACCGTTTCTTTCTCCAACGATATCTCTCCAACGCATTAAACGATTGAGATCGTTAAGGCAGCAATCGACGCGTTTTTCCAAGTTCTAGTGCTAATAACATTCTAAAGTCGATTGTTCAATTCGTTTCTGAGATTTTGTAAAAAAACCAAAAAAAAAAAATTTTTATTTGTAATTCCCAAATATTTTCGAGTCTACATGATCAAATGATCTGAAATTTTCAGAAAAGTTGATGGCCAACAAGCTCTTTCGATTGCTGCCAACCATTCATATCGGTTTATTAGTTCAAAAGTTATAGACCGTTCACACACATACACACACATACAGACACTCGGACATCATTCTGAAAATAGTCAGAATAGCTTCCTAGAATACCTCAAAACGTCGACATCCGACGAAAACTTGATTTTCCAAAATTGGGGTGAAAACAATAACTTCCTGAATTTTCTTAATATCGTCGATTTTCTTAGCAGGAAGTTAAAAAAATTTTTGAACCTGAAATCAAAATTAATTCTTTTTTTTTTTAAAGCTTGAAAATAATCTGGATGTTGAACCAAGACTATGTCGGCTATGCGCCGAGTGCTCTTTTAGTTGAGCTATTCGAGCTTATGCCACATTCCGTGTAATGTATCTGTATACAGAAAAAGATTAGAACCTGACTGGCTACTATTCTGTCCCCAACTCAGTAAGGTGCAGAGCAGTAACCGGTTGGGTTCCAATCTTTCCCTGTACAAAACAATAAAACAATTAAGCGCGAAAAATCAGTATTCTAAAAAAAGTATAAACTAGCTTTTTTACCATACATGCACCGTCAGTTTTAATTCCTGCCATGTTTGAAGGGAAGAAAGTCGTTCTTTTCTTTTATGTGCAAAAAAATAATGGAAAAACAGTGCATACGCCATTCTTCCTACAAACAAAAGCCAAAATTCAAACTTTCAGGTGCAAATCTGGTGAAAAATCGTATTCACACCACGGAGGAAAGTAGGAAATCCCAATCCGAATGTTTTTCACCCTTGTCTTCGGCTCGGGTAGGCAATTACACACTCGGTTTGGAACGTCCTACTTTCCTCCCTTGATGGGTAATACACTGTTAAGATGAAATAAATTAATAGCCGAATTTTAGTATATTTTTTAGAGGACCCATTTTGCCCTAAATTTTAATTTTTGGAGCATATTGATTACGAATCCTTCGTAGAAGACTAGATAAAGTAAAAGGGGTGAAAAAAATCAAATATTAAAACTTTGGGTGGGGGGGGGGGGCATTTCACCCCAAATTTAAAGATGTGTAATTTTCCACAGACGCGGCATATTGAGACCAAAAAATGGTAAGAGGCTAGAAAGAAGTAAGACAAGTGAGTACCACTGAGGATAAAATCCCTTTTTTCTTAAGAGGCCCATTTAGCCCCCCCCCCCTTCCCCTACTTTGATTACTCGATATAGTATAATTAAATTACACAAACTTCAAATTATCTTACTTAAATCTACACATAAATTGTAACTAAATTGATAAAACAGAGAAGTACGCCCTCAGAATTATATTAGTGAGTTAGATGTACATACTGATGAAGTTCGGTAACTAATTAACTTGCATACAGAGTATCCCCCCCCACACACACAAATAAATTTACAGTCAAAAACAAAACGCACTAAGCACACCTGTTGAGACACTATGTCGAATCTTACACACACACACAGACATACACACACATACACACTAAGGTTTATCCGTGAACAATCATCATCATTATGTAGAATGCATCCACACGTATACAGATATAATCTCACAAATCCCGAAAAAAACGAACAACAAACCCAATCCGAGCAGTATAGTATATAGAGACAAGAATAGAGGCCAGATAAATGCGAGTAAAGAAAAAAGAAAAAACATCTCCTGCCGTTAACACCTAACCTGTTTTAGCCCTCTCCAGAAAGTTTATTTCGATTTATCGTGCCGTTGCTAAGTAGATGTATTGTTATGACATTACTGGGGTCCCTTTTGTAGTTTAGCTACTACGTAGTCCTGTAGCTACTACACTATTGAACTACCATCCACATAATACTAAAATTACTATTACAACAGTTTAAGATTAAAATAAAATGAAAAATCGAATTGAAGTAAAAAACGGCTAGTGGTGTACGATAACTGAAATAGAATAAATATCTCTTAATTTTCCATACCCCTTGACTTGGACTCAGGACGTCGCAAAAAAAAATCAAATAGGGGACTGGGTTCCCCTGACTGAGTCCCCTAAATATATAAATGGAGGAAAAATTCGTTGGATAGAGAAGGAAAAGAAGAACGAGTCAGTGACGGCGCACTTTGATTTCATTGAGAAAAAGGGAACGAAGGTAACTTAGGGGATCAAAAAACGACCCCTCGGATTTTATTTTTGCGTCAATGAAAAGTGCAATAAACCCCTCGTAAAGCTAACGGGACTTAGCCAGTTTTTTCTTTGTGACTTGTATTATGGGATTTTGTGTAGGGTAGTTGTGAATCTCAAGCTTTGCTTAGAAACCGGTAGATTTTAGTGTCAGGTAAAAAATTAGGGCAGGTGTGTGAAAATCGAGGGGGTTGTCATTTAAATATTCTAATATATGTATAATATAATGTGAAAAATAGTTTAACAATGACGTGATCTAAATAATCGCTGGATAGGTAGAGGTATTTTTATAGGAAGCTGTGCGTATTACCTATAGATTTATGAATATGAAAGTCTTCCTATATACATATTCTTTTATTATTATTTTCTTTCAGTTTGAATAGTTAACAGTGACGAATGCATTTGGAGGTCGGTGACCTAATAATAATACACGTTGAGAGAAATATATTATTTATGGAAACCTATCTTTACAATGGTGAAATTTATATGTAATGGGAGCTATCGAAACTGTAGCGAAGGATTATTTTTTTTCAGATGAAAACACGTGCGTTGTATGAGGACTTGTTTTATTACGTGTTTGTACATACGGCTGATTTAATGGACAATGTGACTTTATTTTTAAAAATAAGTTTTTTCGTAGCTGCAGATGTTTGTTCTTGCCATAATTTTTTTTTTTTTTTCGTGAAAAAAAATTGTGAAATTCTAGAGAGATGGGGAAAATAGTGCTATGTTATTTTTGTGTAATAAAAAAATTGGGAGCTCTGAAAAAAGGTGTTTAAACTAAAAAAACGAATAGAGATAAATGAGTTCATAATTATTATTGTAAAAAATATTTTAGTAAAATTTATTGAAAAAATAAAAGATTCAGAGATGTTTTCGAAAAGAATTATATTTTTTATTGAAATATTTTCTGTTAAAAAAGTGTTTTTTTGATAAATTAACCGAAGTAAAAAGAATATTTACTTCTGAGAAAAAAAATTTTTAAACCAAATGTGTACTTTTTTAGTCGAGTGATGGGTATTATTAATCTTCGTACTCTTAATTTATACTAATTTTGATTACGATTAATTAGGGTGTGCAAACAGTTGGAACTTACAAATTATTCACATTGAATCGTATAGAATAATTCAAGATTTTGAACAATTCGAATTATTTAGTTTCGAATAATTTGAATAGTTTCGAATTATTCGAATAGTTTCGAGTTATTCGAAAAGTTTCGAGTTATTTGAAAAGTTTCGATTAGTTCGAAAATTCAAATTATTCGATTCGGAAAGATATGTTCCATTCGATTCGATTCGAACCCTATTTACACACCCCTACCATTAATTCCAAAATTATTTTAGCGATGAAAAAAAATATTGCTCGATAATTTTTCTAAACACTCTGCTCATTCAGTCTCACAATCGTCCTATATTATAAATACCCTCTACTTTACATACTCAAATTACCTGTTTAATCCATTGGGAATGAGAAAAAAATATCAATGACGCTTTCAATGATTCATAATCAATGATACTCAAAATATCGGATTAAACTCGAATGTAATTGATGTGAAATATATTACAGTCATTCAATATAAAGTTAAATATAATCGAATTTTCCTTCACACAACTTGAATACAATAATTGAAATGTGAATCATCAAATTCAACAAATTATATATTGAACATCATAATATTCACTGATAAACACTCCATACCCCTTCACCATTATTATAGAAATATTTATTACATTCAAAAATAACTATATTATCCGACAATTTTCTTTAATGAAACATCCAGACTTTAGTAATAAATTAAACATTATTAATGTATTATGTATTATGTTTTAATGAAAAAAGTACATTTTTTCAAGTACCCGGGGAAAATGATGTAGATCTGACCAGATATAATTATATCTGATCAGATATAATTAGATCTGAGCTTGATTCTATATTAGACATGATTATATCTAGTCAGATCGGCGTATATCTCGTAAGATCTGATCAGATGTAATCATATATATGTCTTATTTTTGTAAGAAATTGTTTATATCTGGGCAGATTATAACTGGTCAGATCTAAATCATTTTCCCCGGGTTTATATAAAACTTGAATTTTTATTATTTTATATATTTATGATTTTCTATGATAAAAATGTAACATTAGGGCGTGTTCGTGACATACTTTTTAAGATCAACATCATGATCAATAAAGTGTGAATTTTTACAATAAAGAGATCAAATATTATAATTTTATCTGCTATCACATTTTATCTGTTATCACATATATCCAATTCAACGATGACATCCAACTATTTGATAGAAGCCATACAACTACTTATCGCTCTCTCTCTCTCTCTCTCTCTCTTTCTCTCTATCTACATATATACAACGATATTCTCTATTCAATGAGCGTCTCTACCGTTGAGTCTTACATTATAAATATATATATATATATATATATATATATATATATATATATATACATATATATATATATCCATACTGGTGACGCATGATTTCATTACGGTTAAATAGTTTTCCTGTTCGTTCTTATCCGAAGTTAAGTTTACGATCCAATGTAGATATTATGTAAATTATTCTCCGGGGGTTGTTGTATTTAATTCTATCCTCGGTCACGTACTGGCAATTATGACCAAAGATCACTTTTAAGATAGATCTCATTCGTGATGAAGAGGCTTATTCATTCATTTTCTATTACGTCTGATCGAATGTGTACAACCAATGACGTTTTTATTCACTTGTAAATATAATTTATTCGATTTTCGTTTTTAAATGAACAAAAAATAAAAGAATAATTGCAATTCAATTTATAATAATATTTTTAAAATAAAGAATGACATCAAATAGTGGTAAAACTTGATTTTGATTGATGGTTTCAAAATTCAGTTAGCGATATGAAAGTCATGCAATTTTTCGCAGTTCCATTAATATCGAAATTGATGATTATCTTTGAAGTAATTGAGCTTTTTTGGCAACGGAAATGGGGTTGATTTTATCGGTATGCGACTAGTCGAAAGGCTGGTGTATAGAATACGTACCTAAAGGTTTATACCCACAAATTTAACACTTCATACAAGTGTATGGATCGATACAAACTAATACACACGCACCCAGGACCGTGTCGTATAACCGTACACAGATATAGTATGTAATGACGTTTCGCGTAATCTCCGTTGCCCGTAAATTGCTGAGGGGCCTTTAGGAACTCTAGAGAATCAACGACATGCTTTTCCTTTGTGCACGACTAAATTAGCGGTCATATTAGTTTGGATACCATATCATACTATTTCTACATGTGTTTCAAATACTTGACTTATATTGAAGTAATAACAGTTTTTTTTCTCTTTAACTTCCCGCTATGGAAATTAAAAATTTTCTAAAAAAAAAAGTTATTAGTTTTGGTCCGATTTTCGAAAATCGTATTTTAATCAGATCTGACGTTTTGAGGTCCCAGAAAGCTATTCTGACTATTTGTGGATGGTCGTTCGTGCGTGTTTGTATGTATGAATGTTTGTAAACTAATTTTTGTCGCACGATTTCTTCGAAAAAAATCAATCGATTTGGTCGTGCTCTGCGGCAATCGAAAGGGCTAATCGCGATTCAGATCTGAGTAGGTTTTGAAGTCGATCGGTCGAGTAGTTTACGAGTTATACGAAAAATTAAAATTAAAGATTTTTTTTTCAGGTTTTTTTCATATAACTCATAAAATACTTGACCGATTAACCTCAAAATGTAATTAGTTTAAAATCTTGATGAGTTCATTCGACTGAAAGACATTGTACAACAGAAATTAATTTTGCACGACTCATGATGCGAAGCATCAGAGTGTGCTTTACGATCGAAAAATTTTTTCCGCCTCACTTCGGCAACTATTTCAATTATTATACCTTTGTAAGTTCACGGAATTAAGATATGTTCCATACTATTTTGAAGATAATTTAATGGAGATTAATTCCATACTTTTCAAAAATTTATTTGGTTCAATAAAAACGTAAAAAACATCAAAATAGTTTAAAAAAATTTCCTGTCCGTCAAGTACGGATCCCGTACACATTGTAACTTGCGGAAAAATCCAGTAATTGAATTAAATTTTTTTAAAAATAATTCTTTGAAAGATTTGTAGGTCTCGTAATGCGAATGGCTAGGTAACTCAGTGTCGTTTAATTACTATTAATAAAAGAATAAAAAAGGCTGTATAACTATGTTTTTATATATCTATGTAAAATTAACATGGACGGTGATATATCGATACTTATTCATTATATGTACATTTATTCCACCAGGGGCGCTTGCGCATCTTAGACAGCTGATTTTTTTTTTTGCTAATTGGTAAGCCTGAATTTTTTCAATTCAATTTTTTTTTTATTTACATATATTTTTTTTTTTGTTATTAATCGAGATATTTTGAGTAGGTTCTTTTGTAATTATAAAAAAAATACTGATATAATGAAAAAAAAAGGCCATTCGGCAGCCGAAATGGAAGGTAGATTTTTCAATTAATTGATATAAAAAAATAGTTTTATACATACATATCTTGTTAGTGTATAGTCATGATATGAAATTAGACTCGTTTTCTAGGAGTAAGGGTAAAAAAAGACAACGATTATTATTGATAGAGAACTTCAGATAGTTGATTTGACATAACATTATACAGGTAATGTACCAAACTAACCTTCACATAAATAAAGTATTGAAAATTTAATTAGTATGAGATCATAATTGTAATCGCTGTTACCATGACAAGCCCAGTTAAAATAAAAATAATTCTTTCAAAATATAAAATAGCTGTGAAATTAACAGGTTATTTTGTTAACAATAAAATACGCCTGACAAAATTGTATTATAATGGGAAATTCATAAGTTATGTGGAATGAAAACCATATTTTCAACATTTTTGATTTCATTAAAAAGTTCAAGGGTATCAAATTATTGGAAGAAATAGTCAAAACATAAAGCTTAAGGTCATTAATGCGAGATTATTAGTCAAGCTTTTAAATACTTTTTACAGAATTTTCAAAAGTCGGTTCTATTACATTTTAGAAGGGATTTCGTCATAAACTATCATAATTAGTTGAGTAGAGTTCAAAAATACCACTCGTTGAAAAATTTATATATGTATGTATATATATATATATATATATATATATATATATATATATATATATATATATATATATATATATATTTATGTAATAGAATCGACTTTTGAGGACACGATTGCGTCTACAATTCTTATCCGATCTTAATGAAATTTCCTACACTTATTCTATGTGTGATTACCACGGTCAAGTTCGAAGATGGGCTGATTCGGTCGATTAGTTTAGAAGTTATGGCTGTCTGAAATTTCAACGATTTTTCGAAAAAATCAATTTTTAATTACTTTCAAGTCCATATAACTTTAAAACTGCAACTCATAGATAATTTCTGCAAAAAGTATTTTAAAGCGTGACTAATGAGCTTTAATTTATGACCTCAAACTTTATATTTTGACCATTTCTTCCAATAATTTGATACCCTTGAACTTTTTAATGAAATCAAAAATGTTGAAAATATGGTTTTCATTCCACATAACTTATGAATTTCCCATTATAATACAATTTTGTCACGTGTATTTTATTGTTAACAAAATAACCTGTTAATTTCACAGCTATTTTATATTTTGAAAGTATTATTTTCATTTTAACTGGGCTTGTCATGGTAACAGCGATTACAATTATGATCTCATACTAATTAAATTTTCAATACTTTATTTATGTGAAGGTTAGTTTGGTACATTACCTGTATAATGTTATGTCAAATCAACTATCTGAAGTTCTCTATGACCTGTCCTCACCCTGACAGCTAATACAGACCAAGTAAACTCAGTTTACCGTCTCGATTAGGCGGTTCTGCTCTGCATTATAATTTAAAGCTCAACTGCCGTGATGAAAACGAACTTTGCTCTCAAATTAAAACATTATTATCAAAGGCACGCACTACTTTATTTTTTATTTTCAATTCTATCACTAACATTAATATATATATTTATGCTATTAAAAAAATTGCTTTTTTCATTTTATTAGAGTAGCTTGAGAAAAAAATAGGGTAAACTGCCCAATGAATGACCGATTTGTTGTAGTGGCAGATATTTCGACTATTAAAAACAATAATTAACTTTGAAACTCAGTCAAGCCATTATAATTGCATTGCGACATCATTTATCTTTTGATATTTATCATGATTTTTTATTCATTTCATTATAGTTTTTATAAAATTACATATAATCAGCGTAAAATGTAAAGACCCAGTGAATGACTGCTTTCGTCCATTGAATGACCGGGCATAATCCAGTAAATGACCGACGAATTCAGTTCTGAATTGAAGTTAATTTTCCTAGAAACTTTTATTGCATCCGACCGATAAATTAATAATTTTAAGCAGGAAAAAACACCAATTTTAGTATTTTGTTAAAATTTTATTGTTTTATAACGTATATTGTGTCGAAATTTCGCGACGGAGACGCGGAACCGTCCAATATAGCGTATGCGGTCACCCACGCGTGATAAATAAATAATAGTAACTGATAATAAATGATATAAAATACTGAAATCAAATAAAATAATGATAATAAATAATTAGTATGCCTGAACCAGCTCCTCAGGCTGGGTTAGTGCACGCAGGCGCCAGACCGTTTATTTAAAACGGACAAAATTTATTCAGGGGGAATTCACGAGGGAAAATCCGAGCAAGTGATCCGTAACAAGGCGGATGACACACGAGTGAAACAATAAATTAAACAGATAATAGAAAAATTGTAAATAAACAACCAATAATTACATATAAATAATAGATAAGAGTAGGAAAAATAAATGAAAATTAGGAGGAAAAAGATCCAGAGAAATAAATATTAAAATTTCCCCGACAGCTGTTGGTTTCCGTTCCTTATAATTTTAAACAATAAAAATATAATAATATTTCACAATATATATAAATAATAAATTTTTCTCACCACTGGGGTGATTTCTTATCACACAAAATTAATACAACTTAGTTGAACTTAATACTTATAGTCCATTTGAAGAAATAATAATATAATTCAATTTCGTTAATAAGAATAAAGATAATATTATTTTTAATTCATGTAATATATCTCTCACACCTGTGAGAGAGAGAAAGATACGGAATTTTTAATACTCACACACAAACAAATCATAAATTTCCTCTTTGTAGATAATAATTAATAATAAGTACAATAATAATCTTCGACCACTGGGGTATATATATCAAAATACAAAAAAAAAATAATGTTACTTAATTATTTTAAATAATAATAAATATAAATAATAATATCTCAAAGATTATTTTAAGTAATAATATTATTTAATTAATATTATTCAGGAATTTTTCACCCGAATGATGATGTCAGTACTTGAGGAATTTACTCAAGTACTGCATGCGCTCTATAGATATATATACTATAGGTATATATATATGTATACCGGCGACGTCCAACTACGTCGTATATCTTTTTATACGTATATATATATATATTTATATAAAAATATCCGGATACTGTATACAATATGACAAAAATTATTTTTTAACAAGAATTAATTATAATTTTCCCATGTATCATTCAGCGATATTAATATATTTATTAATTATACTCTCCGCGGCGACCAACAACTACCGGGGGAGGTTATCACGTGAAAAATATTATCCGACGAAAGAAATACAAAGTACTTACTCATCAATCTCCAAATATCAGCCGAATAATATGTAGGATTCAATTACACAATTTTATTCACCCGGTGAATAATGTCAACGGACTTTATAATAAAGAACTACTAATTATCAAATAACTTTCCACTTTCTGACAGTGTCCGTACGCCACAATAGCCCGTATCTTTCTAATTTAATTATCCTATTCTCCACCTGTTGGTCGCTCACGTGGCGCAATAATCGCCCTAATTACTATTATGATTATTTTTCTCTAGCCCTGGGCTAGTTTTTAAATTAAAATATAAAATATAAAGATAATCTTTCCACCCCTGAATGATACTTGAATAATTATTCCAATGCATGTACTATTTATTTATAATTTGTTCGTATTTGTATCTTATCCCATAAATTAAATAATAATTAGTTCATATTATCAAATTCGTGTCAACAAAGTATTGATTTTCCCCCTACACGGTGGTCAATACTTTTCACCAATATCAATGACATCAAATTATCGGATGACAAGTTTGACCAAAAAGATAATATAAACAGTATTTGGGGCATAATGTAGCACTCGATTATGCATCCCAAATGTTTCAAAATCCTAAACAAAAAACTTAAACTAACAAAAATCAATGGTTTATATTTTTAAATTATAAAAATAAATTAATTCCATCCACGTGCTCCCTCACACGTTGCGCGCATGCGCTAGTATCGCGAACGGACTGCTGTCTCAGCCGGCGGAATGGCGGAATGCCCGCGCAACGATTCAAATTCAAACTTATAAATTAAAATATTTATACTTACAACTAATTAAAATTAAATAATTTGAATCGTTACGTGACACCCCCCCACCAGGCCGTGTTTTGCCCCTAAAATACGGGCGAGACCCTGCATTCCCCTCGCCGGTACCCTCACCTGAAAACCTGAAATTCAATATTTATACCTGGATCTCTTACCGGGTATATAAAACAAAACAATCAAAAATCACAAGAAAATTAATTTAAAGAAAATGAACAACAAAAAAAAACTCAAGCGAAATGCTCACCAACCTGTCACCCATCAACCTGCTCGGACCATCGGTGAAGGGAAGGGGGTGAACTGGTTAACTCAAATAAACTAAGTACTCTCTCAGTTGGTTGGGTTGCGCCTATTTATTTAGTTTATATAATACAGCGTTTTGGACACTATGTGCCGGGCGTCTTACAATAAGTAATGTAGAGAAATAAATAAGAATATTTTAGGACTTATACAGGCACAACGGCCATCTAAGCCTCTAACTGGGCCACCTTCGGGTCACTAGGGCCCACTTGTTCCAAGCAGTATACACGCCGCATACGCTCATCATTTGTCAACCATCCAAGCCATGGGAGTGCGCTTAATTGATCTCCTACATCCCCATGGCCCTTTGGGCAGATACCAAATTGTAGCCGTTGCGCACAAACCATGCACCGTCCGCGTGCCGCTAGGTGGAGTCGGCCGTGTGCCCCTTTGCATTCGCCGGTGTAAAAACACAGGCATTCTTCGCAGAATGGGCGGTCCTCCAGGGGTTGGTTGATGCATAATCTCGCCGGGTGTCCATGTTGCCCACATCTGGCGCACCCCGGTTTCAGGTTAGCCCGACGCGTTGACTTGCTTGTCATGGCTTTCACCTTTTGCTGCAGTAGAAGTGTGAGATGCGCCTTCCAAGTAGCTGAGCCGCGAGGTATCATGCCGATGCCATTTTCTTCGTGGTACGTCTCCATGTACCTCATCATCTTCTGGTGTGACTGCGCCATTCCTAGGTAATTATTAATGAATACGTCAATTTCCCTGGGGTCAATATAATGTCACAGTCGAGAAATAGCAATAGTAGTTAGCAGTAGACAGTAATAGACAGCGACAGAATAGACAGTAATAGTGACAGATAACAGTAGATGACCATAGATAGATCAAGTAGTAAAAATAGAGAAAGCATTCAGCCATGCGACAGCATCCGCCTGCCTCTGACGGACATTTTCAGCTCGTTTAACTAGTTTTAAAAATTTCACATGGCTACGTCCGATATATTTGCCCTCGGGGGTCTCCATTTCAACGATTACTGGAGTTACCACTTTCGAGATGACAAATGGGCCCGCATAACGCGGTGCTAGCTTACCCACAACCTGCTCACTCTTTTTCGATAAGACGTGAGTAGGTTTATATACCTGATCGCCTATCTCAAACAATATATTACGTCTTTTGTTGTTATAATAGGCCGCGTACCGCTCAGAAGATCGTCGAATACGTTGATTCACGATATCGCGTAACTCTATCATACGATCCATGCGTTGAATCCAGCCACTGCGGTCAACCTTATCGTCAACAACAATATTATTGTCATCAGCAACTCGACAGTTGCGAATAGGACATGGATCACGGCCTAAATTCAAGTACGCGGGACTCACACCGAGTGATTCATGAACCGCAGTATTGTACGCAAACTGGAATTCATGGATATGTACATCCCAGTCACGATGATCATCGCCCAAGTAACTCATAATCATCGTTTTTAAATTACGGTTGACCCTTTCAACCGGGTTAGCTTGGGCATGATACGGTGGCGTGGTAGTATGTTGAATACCACACTCCTGAACGAGATCAACAACATCTCGGTTCAGATACTCGCGTCCGTTATCGGTCCAAAATACGCGCGGAACGCCCCAGCGGTTAATAACGAACTGTCGAAGACTTTTGGCAACAGTTTTTCCGTTTGCAGCTCGAACTGGTACGCACTCAATCCACCGCGTGTATAGGTCTTCGAAAACGAGTAAATACGAATACCCCGCACGAGAACGCGTAAACGACATTGTATCAGCTGCTACGACTTCCCAGGGTTCACCTGGTATTCTTGGCATCATAAAACCAATTGGTTTGCGTTGAACTGGTTTAGATTCAAGACATCGTTCACAACTATTAACATAGCGCTGTATATCACGGAACATTCCAGGCCAATAATATCTCATTATCGCCCGTGCGTATGTCTTTTGGACACCCAAGTGACCCGATTGTGGATGATCGTGGACTTCCTGGAGTAATCGTTCTCGTCGGTCGACTGGTACGACTAATTTCCAGTCGTTATCTTCTTCACCAAGGATCTGTCTCATGGAATCAGGCCGTCGTCGATATAACCTACCATTTTCATAATGAAAGTCAGGTAGAGCCTCAGGATCAGCAGTCAACAAACGGCATTTTTCCTCGTACCATTCGTCATTTCCAGCCTCACCCAGCGCGTCAACTTGACTCACAGCGAGTTCCTGGTCCTCGTAGATACGTGAGAGGGCATCCGGGGCTTCGTTTTCCGCCCCTTTCCGGTACTCGATCTTCATATCATACTCGGAGAGCTGCATAGCCCACCGGGCTAATTTCCCCGTCGGATCCCGAGCGTTCATGAGCCATCTGAGGCTGGCATGATCAGTTACGACCGTGAATTTAAAACCTTCGAGGTAATGTCTAAACTTACGTACGGCCCAAACTACCGCAAGACATTCCTTCTCAGTCGTACTGTAGTTGGCTTCGGCGCTGTTCAGTGCCTTACTAGCACATGCAATTAAATATTCACGATCGCCGTTACGCTGAACTAAAACTGCACCGAGTCCACACTGACTCGCATCCGTGTATAAAGTAAACGGTAGCGTGTAGTCAGGCGTTGACAAGACGGGAGCTTCCGCGAGTGCTTTCTTAAGAGACTGGAAAGACTCCTCTTCAGCCTCAGTCCATCTCCAGGGTACATCTTTGCGCGTCAAACGATACAGCGGACCCGATACACACGCGACGTTTTTCAAATGGCGATGATACCAATTAATCATGCCGTTGAAACGACGTATTTGTTTAACATTTTTCGGCCGCGGATAGTTTAAGATCGGTTCAGTTTTCTCAGGGTCTGGCCTGAGTCCCTCTTTGTCAAGTAGAAAACCCAGAAATCGTACTTGTTGCTGGCAGAATTTACTTTTGTCGAAGTTCAAAGTAAACCCAGCGCCTCGTAACCGACTCAACACGACTTCTAACATCTCCAGATGTTTCTCAAAAGTCGGGGTTACGATGATGATATCATCCAGATACGCGAACACAAACGGAGATAAATCAGGTGTAATTATTTTGTCCATTACACGCTGAAAACTCGCCGGGGCGTTGCATAGTCCCATCGGCATACGTTTGTATTGGAAAAGACCGCGACCGGGAACCCAAAAAGCAGTATATTTGCGACTGTTTGGACTCATTAGGATCTGCCAAAACGCGGAGTTCATATCGAGTGTCGTAATATAGTGAGCATCACGACATTTTTCGAGAATCTCGATCATATCCGGCGGTCGGTATGTGTCTTTTTCGGTCACATTGTTCACATCACGAAAATCAACGCACATGCGATAGGTTCCATCGGGTTTTTTGACCATTATAGGCTGACTGGACCATTCCGACGCTGGTGCAGGCTCGACGATGTCATCTTTAAGCATCTTATCAATCGCCTCGTGTAATGCTTGAAGAACCACTGGTGATCGACGATAAACTCGCTGTTTAATTGGTCGCTCGTCTTTGAGCCTAATCTCATGCTCAACCAACGAGGTCAATCCCAAGCCAGGTGGCATCAGTTGACGCTGAGTATCCAAGTACTCACGTAACTGCTTGGTTTCGTCTCCAGTAAGTTCATGTACCGCTGCGACATCTTCAGGTCGCGAATTAATTTCAGGCTCATACATTAATTCGTGCCAGGTACCGTTACGCATACGCCACGATCGATTTCTCAGGTCCAATTCCATTTTAAAATAATCTATAAAATTTGTCCCAATTAAATTCAGACTGCCCAACCGAGGAATATAATGAACCGGAAATATGACCTCTTCGACACCATCGAGGGTCATTTTTACGTTTACCACGCCTCCACTCACGTCAGTTGTTCTGTTGGCCATCCCAAAACGCGTCGGTCGAGTTTCAAAAAGACATGGGAAACCATCAGCCATTAATTCTCTCGCGAAGTCACCAAAAGCAGTCGTTTTAGCTCCGGTATCGATTATCGCGGCCCTTTGACGATTACCCGCGCGGATGAAAACCTGTGTTCGAGGTTTACCATGACGTAGACGCCAAAAATCGTCATTTTCATCACCTGGTCGATTTATAACTGGCACTGAAGCAGCTGTACGATCTTCTACCGCGGTTAATACATCAAGTGTGGCATCTTCTTCACACTTGGCCTCGCACGGTAGATCAGAAACAGCATGAATGTCAGCCTGGACAACCATACGACATAACTTCATCGAAACCCGCTCCCTAGTGACTGTTATTGGAGGGATTGATGAACATCCAGCCCCGCCACCCTCTACTGGCGGGCTGCTTCGTCGTTTTTTGGCAATCGGAAAGCGTTTGGACGACTATCGACATTACAAACACATGTAACTGCCGTCTTTCCAACTTTTCCGCATCTCATGCATACATCCCGGCGTGGTTCATGGCAAAAGTAGCCCAAATGTTCGAGAGAGCCGCAATTGTAACAGAATCTTGGACGAATAATCCTGTTTTGTCCCATTTGACCCGAATTACGTACGAACATCTGGTTATTGTTATTATTATACCCAGGAGGCGATCGATTACCACCAGGTGGGTTCATTTGACCTCTCAGAGGGTTATTTAGAGGTGGATTCGACACCCTCGGAGGTTGTTGTGTTGTAAGCGACGGATTTTTCGGGATCGCGCCGCGATTCTGTGCGTTTTGGTTTCGCTGCTGATTCGCTGGCGGGTTTTGCGGATTTCCACGCTGATCGACATTCTTTACAGTCCCCCTATTAACCTGTTTTGTCGACTGATCAGGCCCACCAGGTGTTACAGGTGCTACATCCTGATCAACTGTCCTCTGTTTGCGAGATCTGCGTGGTTTCCGCTTCTTCATTATTCCTTGTCCCGATTGCGAACCACTAGTCGAGTCAGAATGTTCAGCAGTGGTGTCAACCGCGTGTATCCCAGCTCGGTGATCTCTCTGAGGTCGAATACCGGCAGAATACGAACATTCCTTAATGTTCGCTTCTTCCCTCGGTGGTGGTTGGCGATGATTTCTCGCCGCTTTCCATCTTTCTTCGATCTGGGAAGCCTTTAGCAACAATGACTGATATGTATCGAAGTCACCGAGTGGACAGTGGTCCCAATACGCGGGTAGCAACCCCTTTGTTGCTCGTCTAACTTGCGTACGCTCCGATGGTGGGTGTCTCAAGCGAGAATACAAGTTCTGAAGACATATTAAGTAATCTCGGGCATTTTCCTTCAGTCCCTGATTACGTGCGCGAATGTCTGCCCGGATTTCGCGTTGACGGCCCCCACTCTTGAACCAGGTCAAAAATTCTGATCTGAATGAGTCCCAACTCGACCATCGGTGGCAATTTGCACTGAACCAGACTTCAGCTTTACCTTTGAAGACTTCTGGTAGTACTGCAAGACGATCGGCTCGACGAATCCCAGCACTGCGCATTAATACGACCAAGCGTCGCAGAAATTCATCGCTGGTCATTGTTCCATCACCAGAGAACGATAGTTTCCAGTTCCTGGCGATGGCACCGTGATCACGAGCAACTCCACGTGACGAATGACGTTTTTCCGTACCCGAACTCCTGTGTGAATGGTATTCAGATGACGATGACATATAACTATCGTCTGACTCGGACTCACCAGACGAACTGCGATTATTTCGGTCAGAATCACGGCCACGGTGTCGATTCGACGGTGTCTGGAACTGAACACGCGACGGTGGGGGATTAGAAGGGCCTCCAGGCCCAGTATTTTGCCGTCGCTGGTCATCGGTGTGGTCATCAGGGTGTGGAGCCAGCGGATTGGTCAAATAATCATGTACACGAGCGCCATGAGTAGTGGCCGGCCTCGTGTTTTGCGCGGAACTCACGGTAGTAGTAACAGTGGGAATAACACTGACTTCCGGGAGTGCTGCAGGTACCGTGGGACCACCATGCGGTGAGGACGCGCAAATTGGGTTATTTACAGATAACCTCTCGATCATCTCGTACAATCTTTGTTGCCCACGTTCCATTTTCTCCTCTAGCATGCGCAGCCCTTGTACAAACGTCGCCCCTGTGACATATGCGTCCATGCCATCGGGGAATTCTGGCATTTCTTGGCCGACTGGAACCAACTCGTCTTTCCAGAGACTCCAGGGTGCATCGTAGTCTCCGTCTTCGCGTCGCAATAGCCGTCGAAAACGGTCCTGAATCACCTCGCTGGTTCCTGCTGGATTTACTTGCTGAAATAGCAAATATCGACGAATCTCCGCGTCGGTCAGGTTATTCGCCCGCGCGTCCACATCGTGCGATACCTCATCCTTTTTCCGATCCCAGGGGATATTCGGAACCCCGAGAGCCCGTTTGTGGTACCTGTTTAGCCGATTACGTCGTGTGTTCCGGCTGCCCGCGGTGGATAATCCCAAACCGAATAAAATCATTCGGATTTCCTCATCCGGTCGCGTCAGCATCCACGTGAGTTCGGTTTCTGGCACTGGATTGGAGGATTCGCGTGATCGAATATTCTGGGCCGTCCGATGCGCTTTCCCGCGCCCCCGGCCCCTGTGCCCAGGGTCAGTCGCATGAGCAAGTGAAATATTCTCACCCACGATCTCCACATCCCTGCCAGAACGGTTCACGGGACCGTTTATGATCGTCGGGATCATGTGCTGTTGAGGGGGTCCACGACTATGTTCGAAAAACTCGCGGAGACCCTCATCTTCGGTCTCGCTGACCAGTGAATCCCGATGTTCAATGTTATTCGCGAGTTCAACCACGCCCGCGTTCCCGTTTTCCCCATCTGCGTTATTATTAATAACCGGGTCAACTTCATCGCCCGACGCGCCACCGCGGATACGTACCGATGTCATAAAATCGACGAACCGATCTGATTTTTCCGTGAAAATCTTTTTCCACGCGTTCATTTTTATCGTATATAAATGCGTAAATATATAATTTAAATGAAATTAATATATATAAAAATTAAATGTATATGAGAAATTTTTAAATTTATTTTAAATTTATTTTATCCACCAATAGAATTTTTATCTTTGGTCTTACTCCTCCGTGGAAACCTCGTAAATTTTAATTTTATTCAAAAATTTATTAGTTTTAAATTATTGACCCCCTGGCCCCACGTTGGGCGCCATATAACGTATATTGTGTCGAAATTTCGCGACGGAGACGCGGAACCGTCCAATATAGCGTATGCGGTCACCCACGCGTGATAAATAAATAATAGTAACTGATAATAAATGATATAAAATACTGAAATCAAATAAAATAATGATAATAAATAATTAGTATGCCTGAACCAGCTCCTCAGGCTGGGTTAGTGCACGCAGGCGCCAGACCGTTTATTTAAAACGGACAAAATTTATTCAGGGGGAATTCACGAGGGAAAATCCGAGCAAGTGATCCGTAACAAGGCGGATGACACACGAGTGAAACAATAAATTAAACAGATAATAGAAAAATTGTAAATAAACAACCAATAATTACATATAAATAATAGATAAGAGTAGGAAAAATAAATGAAAATTAGGAGGAAAAAGATCCAGAGAAATAAATATTAAAATTTCCCCGACAGCTGTTGGTTTCCGTTCCTTATAATTTTAAACAATAAAAATATAATAATATTTCACAATATATATAAATAATAAATTTTTCTCACCACTGGGGTGATTTCTTATCACACAAAATTAATACAACTTAGTTGAACTTAATACTTATAGTCCATTTGAAGAAATAATAATATAATTCAATTTCGTTAATAAGAATAAAGATAATATTATTTTTAATTCATGTAATATATCTCTCACACCTGTGAGAGAGAGAAAGATACGGAATTTTTAATACTCACACACAAACAAATCATAAATTTCCTCTTTGTAGATAATAATTAATAATAAGTACAATAATAATCTTCGACCACTGGGGTATATATATCAAAATACAAAAAAAAAATAATGTTACTTAATTATTTTAAATAATAATAAATATAAATAATAATATCTCAAAGATTATTTTAAGTAATAATATTATTTAATTAATATTATTCAGGAATTTTTCACCCGAATGATGATGTCAGTACTTGAGGAATTTACTCAAGTACTGCATGCGCTCTATAGATATATATACTATAGGTATATATATATGTATACCGGCGACGTCCAACTACGTCGTATATCTTTTTATACGTATATATATATATATTTATATAAAAATATCCGGATACTGTATACAATATGACAAAAATTATTTTTTAACAAGAATTAATTATAATTTTCCCATGTATCATTCAGCGATATTAATATATTTATTAATTATACTCTCCGCGGCGACCAACAACTACCGGGGGAGGTTATCACGTGAAAAATATTATCCGACGAAAGAAATACAAAGTACTTACTCATCAATCTCCAAATATCAGCCGAATAATATGTAGGATTCAATTACACAATTTTATTCACCCGGTGAATAATGTCAACGGACTTTATAATAAAGAACTACTAATTATCAAATAACTTTCCACTTTCTGACAGTGTCCGTACGCCACAATAGCCCGTATCTTTCTAATTTAATTATCCTATTCTCCACCTGTTGGTCGCTCACGTGGCGCAATAATCGCCCTAATTACTATTATGATTATTTTTCTCTAGCCCTGGGCTAGTTTTTAAATTAAAATATAAAATATAAAGATAATCTTTCCACCCCTGAATGATACTTGAATAATTATTCCAATGCATGTACTATTTATTTATAATTTGTTCGTATTTGTATCTTATCCCATAAATTAAATAATAATTAGTTCATATTATCAAATTCGTGTCAACAAAGTATTGATTTTCCCCCTACACGGTGGTCAATACTTTTCACCAATATCAATGACATCAAATTATCGGATGACAAGTTTGACCAAAAAGATAATATAAACAGTATTTGGGGCATAATGTAGCACTCGATTATGCATCCCAAATGTTTCAAAATCCTAAACAAAAAACTTAAACTAACAAAAATCAATGGTTTATATTTTTAAATTATAAAAATAAATTAATTCCATCCACGTGCTCCCTCACACGTTGCGCGCATGCGCTAGTATCGCGAACGGACTGCTGTCTCAGCCGGCGGAATGGCGGAATGCCCGCGCAACGATTCAAATTCAAACTTATAAATTAAAATATTTATACTTACAACTAATTAAAATTAAATAATTTGAATCGTTACGTGACAGTTTCATTAAACGAATCCTTATAATCACAGTACCAATGGATGAAAATAGCTATTTGTTTTTGTAAAAATAATTATTTTGAATGCGGAAAAATACTCATAAGTTATATTAATATCACCTTAACAATTTCAACTGTTTAAAATAAAATTATACTTATTAAAGGACGCTTGTTTAATTATCATATTTATATAGTTAACAAATTTTGATTTACGTAAATTATTAATTTAATTATTTAACACTTTTAAATTATTATTACTAATGTTTGAATTGGTTAAAGAAATACAATCTTTGAAATTTAAAGAACAAACAATGTTTAATAAATAAAATGATAAAATGAACGAAAAAATCTTTATTTTTATAAATTGAATCTTATTCTTCTACAGTCTTATTTTTTTTTTTTTTTTGACACTCAGTACCCTGATTAAACAAAATCATTTGATAGGATTAAGAAGGATTGATTTTTTAATCATTTTTGATCCTTCGAAATCATGTAAATCATTTTTGAAATTTCACGATTAATCATATCAAATCATTCTTACTACTGTAAAAGCGTCAGAATATAAAATTTTTACTCATTCCGAATAATTTTTAACGCTGAAATTATACTTGAATTTCCGCCACCGATTATGACATGACATGATTTAGCTAGTATTGAAAATTTTTAATCATTCTGAATACTTTTTAATCCTGAAATAATATTTGAGTTTTTGTCACCGGCTATGATATGAAATGATTTGGCTAGTCTTAGAAAATTTTAATTATGTATCAAATACTTTTTAGTCTTGAATAGTCTAGTCGATGCGCACGAAAACAAGGTGCAAGATTATATTTTCGGTGGATATGAACCTATTATGAAATTTTTTTTTTTAAATTCTCAAAAAATACGAAACAAAAAGTTGACCTAAATTCGAAAGCCGCTTTGATTCCATAAAATCAACGAACGAACAAAAACAAACACGGTCATTCACTGGGTTTGACAAATTTCGGACTTACCAATAAATGACTTGTCGGTCATTTACTGGCTTAGTACAGTAATAAAGTACACCAGTGAATGACCAACATAAAATTAATAAAAACAAAATATTTACGTTGATTTCACGTATCCAAAGTCAATTTTATTAATTAATTTACCTATGTAAATGATTATAAATTTACTGTTTTATAAAAAAATCAATTAATACTATTGAAACACATAGTTTTTAAAAATGATTTTTTTTCAAACGTTTATGTTCAAATTCAGTATTTTCATGAAAACTCTTCAATCCTCAATCTAATTTTAATTATTTTTAATGATAATTTAATAAATCTCTTCAATTTGTCGTGATTTAATAATAATAAAGACATGCAAGATTACATTTATAAGTAAATAATAACTTTTAATTCAATTTTAAAATTATTATGATCATTCTTCTGCATACCGGTCATTCACTGGTGGGTGGTCACAGACTGGGCTAGTTACCCTATAGTAAAATTGACTAGATTGGATATTAGGGTGACCCAAAAAATCGACTTTTTTTTTGTTTTCGAGTCTCATATAAAAATCCGTTGATTTAAGATCTTTTCAGAACCCTCTCCAAAAATCAGCTCGATAAAGAATTTTCAAAAGCTCGCTCACAAATTTTGAAAAATTCCAAAAGTGAATAAAATTTGGATTTTTTTTTTTTTTCTAATTTTTTTCTTTCTCGTGGCAGCAATAGTTTATATTTGTAAAATTATGAATATGCTGAAAATTTTAGCCCA
Source organism: Microplitis deprimator (assembly GCA_964016945.1). NCBI lineage: Eukaryota > Metazoa > Arthropoda > Insecta > Hymenoptera > Braconidae > Microplitis > Microplitis deprimator. The sequence goes on along the minus strand of OZ024715.1, from coordinate 3,023,946 downwards.
AAATTTAAATAATTAAACGTCGCTCAAGAATTTTGGATGTTGCCGAGTTCCATTTTTTGTACGTTTTCAAGCGACTTGAATATTAATATCAAAGCATCTCAATTTTCACCACCAATTTATATCATAACGAATTAAGATAGAACCCGAAACATAAAAAAAATTAGTTATTAACATATTTTTCATTTTTTCATTCAATTTTTAGATTCCTAACTTCCCGCTAAAACCGAGTTTTTATCAGATGTCGACGTTTTGAGGTCCTAGGAAGCTATTCTGACTATTTTTAGAATGATGTCCGAGCATCTGTATATATATATATATATATATATATATATATATATATATATATATATATATATATATATATATATATATATATGTGTGTGTAAACTCGCTATGACTTTTTAGCTAATTAACCGACTGAGAGGATTCTTGCAGCAATCGGAAGAGTTTGCTAGCCGTCAACTTTCCTGAATATTTCAGATCGATCGATTAAATATACACTAAGATATAGAAAAAAATCGAAAAAAAAAATTTTTTTTAGTTTTTTCGAAATATTTCAGAAATTGCTTGATCGATCGATTTCAGAATCTGTTCAGCTCTAGAATTCACCCAGGTCGAAAAATTAAATCTGATTTTAGTCTAACTGGACTGTATTTGGTCTACTTGGTCTGTTATTAAACTTCTATAAAAAGTTTAATCTGTTTTTGATCTTTTGTAAAAATTTTGAGCTGTTTTTGATCTGTTGTTGTAAAAAACAATTGGGTTACAGGCAGACAAAACTAGATTAATTGTCGAACTTTAAAAATTTTAGTTCTGAAAATTTACAAGGACAGAAGTAGATTAAATCATGGATTTGTAATATTTTTATTTATGGACAGTATTTATAAAAAATATTCTTAGTTACAGAATTGATTACGTTTTGTTTACTATTTATTTGGTGTCTTTGGTTTAAAAATTTCGGCAGGTAGTGAAAGTTTGACAGCAATATTTTTTAGCTGTCTCAACTGAGTATCTATAGTATTCAATAAAAGTAATAAAATAACTCAAAATACCTAGAAATTCTTCTTATCTACTGGATAAAGTCGAAAAATATTTTGACATTAGAAACCATCAAAATTTTTGTGACATCTTATAATATCTGATCAGATCTTACGAGATATAATATACAGATCTAACTAGATATAATCATGTCTGATATCGAATTTAGCCCAGACCTAATTATATTTGAGTAAATCTGACCGGATATAATCGGTGGTTGGTCAGATATAATAAGACCTGATCATGCTGAAATGTTAGATCTGGTCAGAAATAAATAGATCTGCCAAGATATAATTTTATCTGGTCAGATCTAAATCATTTTCCCTTTTTTTTTAATCAAATAATTTTTTTTTAATAAAATAAATGATAAAAAAATAAACGCGGAAGTATGACAACAGCGCGCTAGTTTGTAGTTTTTTTTTGTGTACTATTATTGGTCACAAGGATTATTACTAGCTAGAGCTCAGGTCCGACACCAATGATTATCAGTTATTCAAATTTTCCGCGGCCGTCATTTTACGCTGTTGCCGTCGTTTCTCAGCTCCACGACACGTGACGTCATTTACTAAAATTCGCCTCTTATTTTATGAATAATTTAATAACAAACCCATGATTAAACTTAAAAAAAATATTAATGTGTTCAGAAATGTTTAATTATTTGATACTGAATAATTTGTAGCAATGGTATTATTGTAGCAATACCTATAGCACTTTGAAAAATTATTTTCGTTTACGCCCGTGTATAAGGATGAATTTTGAAAATTTATTTCTCGAAAACAGTGTAGTGAATCGATCTGAAATTTTAACAGTGATCTTTTTTTTGTAACTCTTTCGGTGAAAAAAATTTCTGAATTTTGGTATTATATCGAAAATCGGTCTCGAACCTCATTAAGCGTCAACGTTATCGGTTATAAATAATTAATTAAAAATGATAATCAATCGTAATTATCGACATTTAAGATAAAACTTAAATAAATAATTACTGTGATAATCTAGCTAAAATTTAGAAAAGTACCTAAAAATAAAAGTTGGGGAAAAGGTAGAGTTGGATAAAGAAGTCGAAAAAAAAAACGCATTCCGAAATTTCTAATCAAAAAAATTTTTGTAGTAATTCAATAAAATTAAATAAAAGTTAAAATAAATGGTTAATAAGGCAAATCAAAATCAATAATGTATTAATTAATAATAATCTTCTAATAAACTTTTAATTGATTGAATTATCAACTGAGACAGGAGAATTTAGTAGTGGCTAGACGCCATCTTTTAAATAATTGTGCGTGTGTAAAAAAGTTCAGGGGACCCGAGAGTGAGTGTGTGTGTGTGTGAAAAAAAAGATCAAGGTGATCAATTTTAATTGCGGTGAATAATGTAATAATTACTTAAGGTTTCGTTGAGGTAGAACGATTCTAAAAACAAAGTTAGAATTAAGGTTTAGGTTAAGAGTATGTCAAAAGTAGGTGACTAAAGTAAAGGTCAATGTTATAAGGTTTAAAATAAAAAGTTGTCAAAGGTAACTAACGTTAAATAAATAAAAGTTCAATATTGTTACATTAAATGAATCTTAGTTTATTAATAACTTATTATTCCTCTTCCTTCTCTTACAATTACAAAATTTACACGGACTCTGACTCTTAAGATCCAGTTCTGGAAGGCCGTCTTACTTCCAGTGGCGCTCTTGTAAGGATGATCAGAGTAGCAGTAGTACAGAGTACCTCTGTTATAGAACGTCGAAATCGGTTGATTGGTTCAAAAGATATCGGCGTCGAAAAGTTCAAAAAATAACATTTTTCAGATAAATCATCCCGAGTCGAAATCTCAGGTCTGTTTTAATCGTAAAAGTTTCTAAATCCTTTGAAGTCTCATTTACCGCCTAAAACCAGACCTGTTTTAAGCGTAGATGACGGTTTCGGAAAATAAATACGATTAAACCAGACCTGAGCAGTACCGTTTTAATCGTAAAGGTTCTCAAAAGATGTATGATTATTATTATTTTTTAACTCATTCATTATTATTATTATTATGCCACCAACATCTTGTTTTTTATAGCCGCGAAAATTCGAATTATTTTTATTATTACTATTATTGTCAATATATATAGCGGAGAAGGGGGAGGGGGGCAAAAGGGGGTACCTAAGGAAATACTAAGTTTTTGAGGTCTAAAATACGCTAAATCTTTTTGTTTTTTATAATTTTCAAGGTAAATAGAGAAAATTTTGAGCTGCCGTTAAGAAATAAAATTTTTACTTTTGGCGGGCAAAATGGGGTACCCTTAAAAAAGCTGAAAAAAAAAAATTTCTGAAAGTTGATCACATTTCATTAAATTTAATTTTTTCAAATGTAATATACCTGAAGAAAAATTACATTCCACATCATTGGTACATCCAATGGCAGAAAATTTTTATTTTGTGGGACAGAGAGGCCCCCCTCCGAAAAGTGATAAATTTTATTTTTGTTTTATTTTGAAATTGTTTTCATCATTAAGAATGTATTTATTTCTCTCGACAACTATTTTTGGTTCTAAAATACTCAAAAAAAATTTTTTTAGGTGTAATAAATCGTTCCCCCTCGATTAACTTAATTACTAATTGTTATTTAATAGAAAAAAACATTTCTATATTTCTTATTTGTCATTATTTTGAATCTAAAAAACGTGTTTTTTAATCTTTTAGATTACAGATTATTTTGCATTATTTAAAAAATTTTATCAATTGAAAAATAAAATATTATTTTTTAATATTTTTAGTAGTCAAATTTGCCCCAGATATAGAAAATCAAACGAAAAATGGATTAATATATTAATTTTTTTTTAATTTGACGATAAAAATATGAAAGAATCATTTTTTCCTAATTTTCGACTGGCTCATTTTGCCCCAGGTGTCTGCATGGGGTAAAAATGCGAAAATCTATCGGATCTATAGTAATTAGACGAAAAAAAAAATTTGATATTTTATAAAATTTTGGAGGTACCCCGTTTTGCCCCATCCCCCCTTCCCTATATAAAAAAAAAATAATTGATAATGTTTTAAATAAAATTTGAACAATAGAATTTTGTTCTAAAATAAGATATACTAAAAGTACATTTTATTATGTTTTTTTTACTTAGATTAGTAAAACTACATTACCATACGTTAACACTATATTACCATACGTTAAAGAATATTTTACGACTAACTTATAACCCACCTCAGACAAGACACGAGTATATCAGCCGTAGCGTAGGGGGTAAAGCGATAGTCTGGCGAGCGTTAGGTTGTAGGTTCGAATCTCGGGTAGGGCGAAAATATTTAATACTTTATATTTAATAAGTTAAGCGTTGAGCTCCTTGAGCTCGAAAACATTGATGTAAATACATTTTTGAGCTCTTCGAGCTCGAAAATACTTTTGTATACCTTTGTTTTCGAAAAATAACGTTTTTTACAATTTTTTCTGCAACGATATCTCCCGAACGAATTGACCGATTAAGACGGTTGAGGTGGCAACCGATGCGTTTAATTAAGTTCTACAGCTGATCGAATTTTAAAATTGATTTATCCAGACGTTTTTGAGAAATTTCAAAAAAACTAAAAAAAAAAAATTTTTTTTGAATTCTTTCGTTCACGGTTTCTCTTGAACGAAAGAACCGATTTTGATGGTTAAGGTGGCATTCGGAGCGGCTTACAAAGTTTTAGAGCTGATTAGATTTTGGAATCAATCCATTGAGTGAATTAAAAGTTATTCAAAAAAAACATTTTTGAAAAAATTTTATTTTTGAAATATCTCCGAACGTACTTTACCGATTAACCTCAAATTTTCAGTGCTTATAGTAAATACCGAGCCGCGTCGAATGACACCTTGACAATCAAAATCGGTTTATCCGTTCAAAAGTTACAGAATATTTACATACGTACGTACATGCATAGATACATACACTCGGACATCATCTGGAATTTAGTCAAAATAGCTTCCTAGAACCTCAAAACGTCGACATCTGTTGGAATTTTGATTTTTGCAAATCGGGGGTGAAAACAATAACCCCGAAATTTTTGAAAATCATCGATTTTCTGAGCGGGAAGTTAAAAAAATATATGACCACAGTGGGATTCGAATCCGAGTCGCTAGGTATTTTTAAATATAATATTACTATTATTATTATAATTTTATATTATTATTATTTCGGCCTGGTTTGATCGTAACTGTGTCAGAATGGGACAAAACTCCTATGATTACGATAAAAACAGACCTGAGTCTATAGAACGTCCAAGAGCAGCAGGGTCTGTTTTAATCGTTAAAATTTTTCTAAAACTGACTTGCCAAAACATACAATTAAAACAGACCTGAAATTTTGACTCGGGATAATATAATGTACTAAAATGTGTCCGTTCAGTATAAATCATTGTATCAACAAAATAATTTAAAAAACACTGTTTATAATATTTTTCTCGGATATTTGATATATTATTGCTCTGGATCTGAGTCAAAGCTCATTTAAATCTTTATTTTGATCACTGACATTCATTTCTGCCTCAATACATTTATTTTTTTTAACATAATCGGGAATGAAAATTAAGAAACTGTTTGTTCATTTTTTTTTGATTTCCGATTCTTAAATTTTCAAACTATAGCATAAAACGTAACTTGTTAGAGCTTGAAAGCTCATAAAAAAACAATTGCATATGTAATTATTATCGAGCTCTATGAGCTCGAAAATATATTCACAACGATGTATTTGAGCTCTTTGAGCTTGAAAACACCAGGAAATTTTGGGGCTGGCCTGCAGGGCCAACCGTCGCCGATTTATTTGGTTATTCAAATCTTACCTAATTTTATTGTATAAGACTGTTCAGTATATTTTCGGCTATGTAAAAGTTATATTTTAATGAAATTACACACTGTAAAAAAAGCGGTGTTAAAAATGGACTCATTTTAAATCCACCTGGTCTTACAATGAAATTACACCGATGTAGAAGGCGTAATTCGGCGGTGTTAAAATACCGGTGTAAAAGCGGAGCAACCCATGCAGGAGCCACCAAAAACAACGGGACCCTACTTGGTCCAGCACTACCTGGCTGTTACAATAATTACCCAGGCCTGGACCAAGGCTGGGTGACCTAGCCTTGGCCATTCAATGGCAAGCCAGACGGACCAAGGCTGGGTATCCTAGCCTTGGCCATCCAATGGCAACCCAGACTTGGGCCCAGGTAGCATTACCCAAGTTTGGCAATACCCTATGGTTTAATAAGTAGATCATATTAATGTATCAGTTCAACATTAGTAGGTTCATCCAGTAGCTATCGCTCGGACCCAGCATTCAGAAGGACGGCAGTTCGCACCCGTGCCCAGCAGAATTTTCACCGAGTTTTTTTCACATCATTTACCTCCTTTAAATAGTTTAAACGTTAATGATCATAAATTTTACGAGGTTAATAATAATAAAAATTTTTTTTAATTAAATTTAATCG
>OZ024715.1:2938660-3017270 GCA_964016945.1 Microplitis deprimator | reverse complement strand
TACCCGTTTAATCAATTATTTATTCAAAAAACGAGTGGGCTACCTCAAAATAATGAGTAAAAAAATTTTTTTTTTCTTGAAAAATTTTTTTTTTTATAACACGAATTCTACCTCCATGCTAAGAAAAACAACAAAAGTTTTTTTTCAACCTACCCTAATATATATATATATATATATATATATATATATATATATATATATATATATATATATATATATATATAGTTATACACCCTTTTTTTATTTTATTAATTGTAATTAAGCGGCACTGAGTTACCTAGCCATCCAAAGAATGTTTTAGAAAAAAATTTGATTCAATTACTGGATTTTTCCGTAAGTTACAATGTAAACAGGTTTTAGATTTGACGCACAGGAATTTTTTAAAACTATTTTGATGTTTTTTTTCGTTTTTATTGAACTAAATAAATTTAAGAAAAGTATGCCCGGGTCAAAAATAAAACTTGATTTAGACTTGGTTTACCAAGTCGAAATTTGGAGCCACTTTTCACAAGACAAACTCGACTTTTTTTACGGAGATATGAAATACTGTGAGTTTTTGCCTTGGTTTAGACTTAACTGGCTTACTAAGTCACGATTTAAGACGAAAAAGTTGAAATCAAGTCGAAATTGACGTGGTTTCGACTTATCCAACTTAAATTTTAAGACAAAAAAGTCAAGATAAAGATGAAATTGACTTGGTTTAGACTTATTCGACTCAAAATGTAAGGCAAAAACTCAAAGAGGAAAGTACCACGGGCCCAGGCTTGGCCCAGATTTGGCCCAACTTTGTAAAACCTTGAGCCAGGCTTGTAAGCCAGTTCTGGTAAAAGTCTGGAATGATAATCTCGGGCCAAGACTGGTTGCCAGACATAACTCAAGACTGGTTGCCAGACCTGGGCCATACTTGGTTACCAAACCTGGGCCATGCTTGGTTGCCAAACCTGGGCTATGCTTGGTTGCCAGCCCTGTCCCTTACATCAAGGAAACGAATAATTTTCATTAAAAAAAATTTTTATTATTTTAACCTCGTAGAGTTCATGATCATTAACGTTTAAACTATCTCAGGAAGGTAAATGATGTGAAAAAAACTCGATGAAAATTCTGGTGGGCTCTGGGCGCGAACTGCCGTCCTTCTGATTGCTGGGTCTGAACAATAGCTATTGGACAAACTTACTAATATTGAACTGATACATTTATATGATCTACTTATTAAACCATAGGTATAGACAGGGGAACCCAGTCTTGGCCTAAGCCCGGGTAATCATTGTAATCATTGGCCAGGACTGAGTACCCAATCTTGAGCCAAGCATGGGCCAATATAAAAGTGCCAAAGTTAAGTTTCCCAGTGCTGGGCCAAGTAGGGGCCCGTCGTTCAATCTTGCAGCTCCTGCATGGGAAAGTCTAAATCAAGTTGAAACTGGCTTGACGTAGACTTATTCGACTTAAATTATAAGGCGAAAAAGTCAAAACTAAGGTGAAGTAATTTCAATATATTAAGGCTAAAGTAAGACGAATAAATGACTTTTTTTCGACTTGGCTTAACAAGTCAAAAGTAAGGTGAATGACTAGTGCTCGAAGTAAAGATGTATAAGTTCAAACTAAGATCAAAAACTACAAATAAGTTGAAATAAGTTAAAACTAAAATGAAAAAAGTTCAAAAAGTTGCAAAAAATTTAATTATAGTCGAAAAAGTCGAGATCTTATCGAAAACTTGTCGGCAAATCGATAACTTCAGAAGAAAATAAGGCGAAGCGATCCTGAATTAAGTTTTATTTTTGACCCGAGTGGAATCAATCTCCATTAAATTATCTTTAAAATAGTTTGCAACATATCTTAATTCCGTGAACTGACAAAGGTATAACAATTGGAATAGTTGCCCTAGTGAGGCAAAAAAAATTATTCGATCTTAAAGAACACTCCGATGCTTCGCATCATGAGTCGTGCAATAATTGTTAAAAGATTCCTAAAAACTGATGTTTGGACGAAGACAATTTGCCCCGGAATATATTTTGGCTTCCTGCTATGAAAATCAACGATTTTCAAAAATTTTGGGAAATCACCTCGATTTTCTAAAATTCAGTTTTCATCAGATTTTGACGTTTTGACGTCATAGGAAGCTATTCTGACTATTTTAAGAATGACATCCGAGTGCCTGCTTGAGTGTACCAGTGTGGACTATAATAGTTTAATTAATTAACCGACAATTTACTGAAAATTTTCTGAGATTTCATAATATTCCATAGTTTTTTGAAATTTTATAGTCCAAAGAAATTGCATTACTTTTTTATGAATTTTTATGAAATTGTGAATAATTTGATTAAATTCAATAAAATTGTAAATAATTTTACAAAATTTAATAAAATTCTTCAAAAATATATAAACGTTTATAGAAACTCATAAGTTTAAATCCGGTGTATGAAAAAAATTGATTTTATGAGAATTTTTCTAGTTTTGTTACACTTCATGGAATTTGACTTAATTTAATGTGAGTTTACTAAATTTTCAGTTCTTTTTCACTCGATTCTTAAAAAAAAAAAAAAAAATTATTAAATTTTTGGATTACGTCCTTTTAAAACCCAATCGATGTTATATAATTATGTATCTACATTAGGATGTTTCAAAATAAACATTTCTTCTTTTTTTTTTTCAAGTCTTATGGTCTTAAAAGTTAGTCTTATTCTCTAAAACTAAATAAGTGAAAATTTCACTAATTGAAATAGTGATTTTGGAATTCACTACAAAATTAGTGATTTTGAATTAGAGTCACTAATTCATTAGTGATTCCCCGGATTCTGTACAGTGATTACTAGTGGCGCCTCGCTTGAGGACTTTTTTCTTATTCCATCGTTGAGTTATCAAGTTCAGGGCAAAATTAATTACGTTAATTTTTAAGTTAAATAAAACTCAACAGTATTAATTCAGGTTAGTTAATTAAAAATAAACTAATTTAATTGCAAAATAAAACATCTTGTTATTTCTAAATAGCTTTATATATTCACTCGAACTTTTTTTTTACCGAACCCTTGATCAAAACCGCTATTGACAACAGATTCAGGTTATGCATTATAAATATAGTATAAATATTTATCATACGAAAGTAATTTTAATTGTTAATTTAGTTGATCAAGTTGCTAAAAAAATGTTATTATTAATTACAAATAATAATCACAATAGTAATAATAATAATTAAATAATGTAAATCAAGAAGATGATTAGTTTTATTTTAAATCATTTCATTGACAAAGTAACAACCAAAAGTAAATTGTAGGAATAAATTGATAATATTTGATTGTTATTAATCATATTAATACTAATTATAGTTTTTTTTTTTTTGCAGATTTCTAAAATAAAATTATTCACATGAATAAATAAAATATATATGATGGACTTTTCATTATTGAGTGTAAATGAACTCATTACAAAATTACAGTCCGTAATTGACGATCAAGAAATCTTAGAAACTTTCAAAAGTATGATCATGGCAATTTAAATTCTAATATATAAATAATTAATTATTCACTTTTAATTGACAAAGTATTGGATAAAAGTGTGTTTTAAAATTTGCAAATTTTTTGAAAGTTTAAAAATTTTAATTAAATTATAAATATACCTGTCAAAAACACTAAAAAAAAATTTAATACAGATAAAAATAGGTGTTTGGAAAGTATTCCATACAGATACAAACAATTTGTAAGTATAGATATATTGAACCGGATCGAACAAATTGACTATTTTTATTTTTAAGGACTCATTTCAAAATATTAGAAGCATAAAAAAGACACCAGTTAAAATTTGAGCCCATAGTCTTAATTAATACTAAGTACTCCCTGATTGCGATTTTCTATTTCTCTTTTAAATAACATGAGAAATAAAAAAATTTGAACTTTGGAATTTTATACCTCGGTAATGGTTCATTGTATAGATAATCTCAGGTGATAATTTCGTAGGGAAATTAACGTTCTACAAAAATAAGTCTCATATTATTTTATGATAAATCAATCTTTTCAAAAGTTATTTGAGCTTAAAGTCAAATTTATTGTAAATATCAAGATCTTTTTACTTTTCCGGTCAAACTATCAGACTTATCACACAATGTTATAAGATATTTTTTGTAGACAATTCTATTCTTTACAAATTATGTCTGATAAAGTTTTTTAAATTACTCATAAATTTTTAGTTATTTCCATATTAATGTCAAGCTTATAAAAAAAATTGTGTTATGATCGATTTCAAGAGCTTGACATTAAAATGAAAATAACTAGAGAACAATGCGGAATTTTTAAAAACCTTGTCAGAGATAATTTGTAAAGAATAAAATATTCTAAAAAAAAAACTTATGAAATTTTGTGATAAGTCTGATAGTTTCGCCGGAAAACTAAAAAGATCTGGAAATTTACTATAAATTTGACTTCATGCTCCAATAACGTTTGAACAGATGAATTTATCAAAAAATGTTAGTAGACTTTATTTGTAGAGCGTTTGATTTCCTAAGAAATTATATCCTCAGTTCATCTGTACAATGAGCCATTGCCAAGGTATAAAATTCCAAACTTCAAATATTTTTTTCCTCATGTTATTCAAATGGGAAATAGAAAATCGTGATGGGCCACTTGTTCATATTATTTATCATTATTATTCTTAATTAATTATTATTTTTTAACAAATTCCTGTCAAAAATAATTAATATGTCTAAATTTTTCGGCCTCTTCAATTGATTTGTTTAAAATTTTTACATCTTTAAATGATAAAATAACATATTTTAAGATCGAGAAAGCTTAATTGTTAGATATTTAATGTCTCATATTGAAATAAAAAATTGAACGTTTTCAGGCTTTTTTTTTTCATAGATTTTAATTTAAATATTAAACATGCAGTCATTGAATTGTGCACTGTGTAACGAGAAAATCCCAGGAGCATTGAACAGCTTGAGCCGGCATCTTGTAAATGATCATGGGCTATCACTTAAACGCGGAATGGGTGATTCTGGTTTTCGATGTGGCCAAAATGGTTGTCAGAGTCGATTTTGTCATTTTTATACTCTGAGAGACCATATAAATAAACATCATTTAAACGATAATTATGGTAAAGTTTTACAAGAAAACAATGAAATTAATATTGATATTCAGGGTCAGAGAATTGACGATGTTGGTATTAACAATCAAGATAATAATCATGATATAGATAATGATTTTTAAGATGACGAAGAGCCTTTGATTCCCGATAATAACGATGATAATGAAATGAACTTTGATTCACGAAAATATGTAGTTCAAATGGTTGCTAAGTTTCAATGCAAACCTTCAATGACAACAAGTTTATTAGTTGAACTTCTGGATGAGTGTGAGCAACTTTTGTTTCATACTCGTGATTTCTTAAAACAGAAGGTGGAACGATTTTCTAATACGCGACAACTACACGATGATGAAGCTAAGGATCTGCTCAAAGTATTTGCATTTGATAGTCCTTTTACCGGAATTAAAACTTTAAATGGTCAAATCGAATTATTAAAACAGCATTGTCACTACATAGAGCCAATTGAGGTCCCTCTTGAATATAGGATGTACAGTATTCTTGATAAAAGTACTGGAACATATGCCTAAACAGGTCCTGGAAACTTGTCAATATGTACCTGTTATTCCGACTTTGACTCTAGTTATGTCCAGTCCAGAGATACGAAAAGCAGTCGAGTCTGAAAAAAAATCTCCCGACAATATTTTAGCTTCATTTTTGAACGGAGAATACATTAAGATTCATCCATTGTTTTCACGATACCCGCGCGCTTTGAGATTGCAATTATAATATGATGAGTTGGAAACTGTCAATCCTCTAGGCTCAAAAACTGGCGTCCATAAACTTGGTATATTTTACTATACCATTCAAAATTTACCACCTCAAATAAATTCCGAATTAAGTGCCATACATGTCCTTGTAATGTGTTCTGACGCAAATGTAAAGAAATATGGATTTCAAAAAATACTTGCTCCATTTATCGAAGAATTACGTCACTTAGAGAGTGATGATGGTATATCCATTAAAAAAACTGAAGGAGAATTCGTTCTTCGTGCTTCTATCGCAGAATTTTGTAGGGATGGATCGGCCGTTCATGATGTCTTTAATTTTCTTGCGCCATCAGCAAATTATTTTTGTCGGATGTGTATGTATAGCAGAAATGATTTACATTCTAGAAATTTAGAACTTGGTCAGAAACGAAGTAAAGAACTCTATGATCAACATATAACATTCCTTAGACAAAATAATTTTTCAGCTAAATCAAAAACACAAACTGGTCTTCGAGGAGAATGCTGCTTAAATGAATCCCGATATTTTCGTGTCTCTGATAATGAAGTTTTCGACGTGATGCATGATTTTTTATGCGGTATATGTCGTATGATAATCAAACTGGTGTTGAATGAATATATTTTAGTTCAGAAACAATTTAACTGTGCATATTTTAATGGAAAAATAATGGCCTTTCAATATGGATTTATTAAAATGACAAATAAACCTTCTGCAAATTTTACTGATGGAATGCTTCGTAAAAGTAAACATACATTAAGTCAAAAAGCAATGCAAATCTGGTGTCTGATTCGAGCTTTTCCATTTTTGAATGCAGATAAAATTCCTCCAGGAGATAAACATATGGACCTTATATTAAATTTATTAAAAATAATGGAGATCGTCTTTGCTCCCAAAATTAATAGTCGTTACCTGCGAAGCTTACAGAATCTAATTACTAATTTTCATACTAATTTCCTCATATTATTTCCAAATGTAAATCCTATAAATAAGTTTCATCATCTTGCTCATTATGTAGAATGTATCCGATGGATGGGACCTTTGATAAACCGTTGGTGCATGAGGTATGAAGCAAAGCATGGTGAAATTAGACTTCGTGCTCAAAATGTTCACAACTTTAAAAATTTACCTAAAACGCTAATAAGACTATGTCAGTGTAGTCAGAGCGCTAAGTGGGGTGCAGCAGATGTGAAAATTAATCGATTTATGGCGTCTAACGGAGATATTGTTGCAGTTGAAGATACAGCAAGTAGAGAAGCTCTCCATTCTTTAGATTATATCGATACTGATGAAGTGTTTCGTTGTAATTCTGTAAAAGTCAATCGGGTTAGATTTCGAGTTGGCTTGTATATATGCTTAGAAACTTCACATACTCGAGAAGATAATTAATGTCTGTTTGGATGTATTCAAGAAATTATTGTTTTAAGAAATAGTGATGTACATTTCTTAGTTTCAGTTTGTATAACAACTGAGTTTGATACGAATTTAAATGCTTATCACATTGAGCCTAATGACAATGACGATGAACCAGGTCTTTTTATTGAAACATGTAAACTTCCGTACTTCAAACCATTGTGTTGTTGGACGAAACCAGAATCAAATGACTTATATATTAGTCTTCGTCATATATTGTTGACATATCATTCCCAATACTTTGTCATCACTTTGTAGTGAGACTTGATAAATTTTTTTTTTCCACATCACTTCTCTACTAAGCTTTTTTTACCAAGCTTTCTACTTGGTATTTTTTTACAAATATTCATTTTCATATCAAAAATGCATAATATATATAAATCTATTAATTTTTGATATAATTTACTTCAATTATAAATTTGAACTAACAAAATGATGAATGTAATTCACAAATATATTCATTTTCGCTTATTGTTTTACTATTTTTTATTATTTTAATTTGTTATGCTTAAACGTCATACTGATATTAATATTTTTAAGATGAAGGTATTGATGGGGCAGTATTTTTGGATCTATCCGAAAAAGATCTCATCGGCTTAAATATAAGAATGGGACCAAGAAAACGTATTCTAAAATTTATTGAATTAGTAAATCTAAAAAAAAATATTGACGGATCATATATTATTGAAGATGATGGATCGTTGACAAAAACTACAGGCAATAATTTTGAAAAATCGACTACTTTTATTCAATGGCATCCATCTTGCTCTAAACAGACTTCTGCTTTGTCTTTTATAAATGAAAAATCGTCATCGGATTCCTTCAATCTTAGCTCAGTTGTGGTTTAGAAATCACCACATACATTCTCAGTAATACTTTTTACTTCATTATAGCTGCTTGTAAAAAATACCAATTGTAAATAACGATCTATATAATTATTCGTTGATTAAATTTTATGTACACAGCGGTATGGCACAGTTAAAAATACTTTGCTCAATCATCCTCAGGGTATATCAATATTAGAATCAATTCAAGACTCATGGAGCGAAGAAAATCGTAAATCATTAGTACAAATAGTAGTCGCTGAATTAATTAAAGCTCAAGATAGTCAGTAAGTGATTGACATTATTTGTGTGTCACAAGTTTTCAATATTTTTTTTACTATAAATACTTAAACATATTTCAAGTTACCCGCCAAAAGAAGCTAAATTCGCCCTTGCCAAGGCAATAACAAGCGAATTCCCTCGACTGAAAGATATAAAACTTAATGTAGGATATGTAAGTATATTTTTATATTTAATAAAATGCATAAATTCTTACTTATAGGTATACTATTTTCAGGAGCACTATCATAATGAGACATCAGCCAATAATCGAGGTTTTATAGAAAACCGCTTGATAACAATCAGAAAAACTTTGAGTCCTTCAAAAAAAAAAAAAATATAAAATAAGTCAACAAAATAAGAATATACATGCAGCTACAAGCAATTCTGATAACCAATTACCTGAAGAAATAATCAGAGAAATAGTGAATAATCTAACAATTTTAATATGCATCTTTCACAAGTTTCAATAGCATAATTATTTCACATTTTTTGTTTTATCCTTCATAGATTTCATCAATGAAACTAAAAATGCCCACAGAGTGCAATAAAAAACGAATAATATCGTACTTAAAAGACACCAGAAATTTTCGACGAGACTGGGTACGTTCTACTAATCCCAGTATAACCGAAATCTTTGAAATGTATCCAAGGCTGATAGATTACAATGGTGAAATGGTAAGATTATACTTAAAAATGATATTTCGGGAAAAATCAATTTAGACTTTACATAGGGTAATTACAATGTAATATAGATGCCATTTTTATATTTTAATTTTAAATTGATATCATCTTTAAATTGATTACATCTTTTTAGATCATCTCAGATTCATTTAGACTTCAAATTTTTCCTTCTAATTTGTTTTTCATGGTTCCGAAGTCTCGTTCAAAATTAAGTTTTTTAATTTTTACAATTTGATGATCTGCTATTTATAAAGTTAAATCTACGTAGATGAAGTTAGATCTCCATAGATCTATATAGATCTAGCTTGAGAAAAAATTAGATCTATGCAGATCTAATTAAAATATCAAAGTTATATTTATGTAGAGACAATTTTTTCCCTGTGATTTTGAGACGATTATCATTAATTTTTTTTTTTTAGATAAATTTGGAATTTGAAGCATTATTTCCAAAAAATGCAGATAATTTTTTATGGAAATTCCCAACTCTTTATACTCCAAAAATCCTGGCCTATACCAAAAAATATCGACCAGCACTGTACAAAGCATCTTCGAATATTGGAAACAGTAAGCAAATGATGATTTATTATGTTGTTCTCATGTATTAACTCGTGGTTGATTATTATTATAATTATTATTATTATTATTTTGACTCCTTAATTATCAAATGATTAATGGTATTTCTTTACTTGTATACAAATATTTTCCTCAAAAAATTATGGCACTGTCTTAATTTTTATATTTTGTTATATCGCTATAGATGATCTACGAGCTTTATTAGTCCTTGTTGAGTTGCTTCCCGTATGCAACTGTGAAAACGCCAAAAGGGAAAGAAAAAGGAAAAGGAAAGG
This sequence comes from Microplitis deprimator, assembly GCA_964016945.1. NCBI lineage: Eukaryota > Metazoa > Arthropoda > Insecta > Hymenoptera > Braconidae > Microplitis > Microplitis deprimator. The sequence continues at coordinate 3,007,426 of OZ024715.1, read as the reverse complement.
GAAAAAAGAGGCAAGTCAATGAGGACAATGAGAAGAGGAACCATTAAAACTAGATTTTCCGAATCAGTATTCACTTAGGCTTGAACCAGTGTGTATTTTTTCTTAAGAACATTAATCTTTCTAATACTTTGTGACGATAATAATTAAAATGACCTTATATTGATTTTCTTTTCTAGGAAGGTACTAATTTGGACCAGTTGGTCAACAGTGTTACTGCTAAAAGTAAAATAAGCGTTCAGCCCTATTTAGTTGCTGTAAGTGGACAGTCTCGTGACTGCACGTTTATAAACGGAGATGGGTGGTTTATCAGTGTAAACGACAAAGGCAATCGAGTCATAAGTTTTGACCTATTATATAAAATATTTTATGTTTTAAATGTCGAGTACCCTCATAGTCTTCGTAATTTTTATAATTTTATGGACTTCTACGTGTATGGAATGAACGTGAAACCTTACAGTGTGGTATCTTCTGTCCACGTAAACATAACAAATATTAACATAAATTATGATTCTGAAGTTGACGATGGCAGCTGTATTTCAGCGATTTAATTAAGTTTTTTAATTATTTATTTTTAAATTCTCATTTCATTGCATTCTTTGTGTTTTATTACTATTTTTAATTTTTTATTAAACCAAAGTGTATTATTTAATTTAACTTATATGTATGTTTTGACTCAAATAATTATCAAAATAAATATTTTGATACAATATTTTTAGCGAATTTCAATATTTTTTCGAATAAATCCTTGTCAACAAGTGAATTAGTACATTTTTGACTAATTCAATTAGTGACATTTTCACTAATTGTATATGTGGTTATTTTTGACTAATTCAAAAAGTGAATAGTCACTAATTTGTAGTCGTATGTTTTGGACAATTTAGATTAGTGAATATTTACAAGTAATTAGTGGTTTTTCACTAATTTAGTTTTAGAGAGTAGGTATTTGAAAAATCCTCTCAAAAGAGTAGCTCGAAAGCTCAATCCTGCTAAGAGCTCAAAGAATATTCATTTTCTCATTTGAATTACATGTAAAAAAGTTTTTTTTGTTTTTTATATATAAAAGTATTTAAAAATTTTTTTTTCAAAAATCCAAGTACGTGGTCTTGTAGGAAATTAAATTCTCTACAAAAAAGCTCCTGAATGTTTTCTTCGTACAACTAACAGAAAAAAAGTTATGAAGCTTGAACTAATAGTGAATTGAAGAACTTAACGCAAAGATAATTTTCGGATTTTATTACGTGTACATGTTTATACGGTGAATCTATATACTATGTATAACCAGTAAGGCGTTTGAAAAAGATTTCTGAGATTTGACTTATTTTCCGTATAAATTTCGAAAGAAAAGTATTTTTTTTAAGAATTAAATTTTTTTTCTTTCTGTATTTTTGAATTTAAAAGAAATTTCTGTTTTAAAAATAAGGAAAATTTTTTCCATGCGGTCAAAAAAAATTTACAGATGACATTAGCTCAGATGAAAAGACCTAAATTTAATGATGAGAATATGAAGTTATACTATTTAATATAGTTTAAAGCTTCATAACTTTTTTTCTGTTAGTTTTCTGGAGAAAACACTTGAAAACTTTTTTGTAGAGAATTTAATTTTCTACAAGACTGTGTACTTTAATTTTCGAAAAAAAAACATTCTTTAATACGTTTATTTGTAATAAACGAAAAAATAATTTTTTTAAATGCAATTTGAATGGGAAAATGAATATTCGTTGAGCTCTTAGTAGAATTGAGATTTCCAGCTGCTTTTTTGGGAGGATTTTTTTTATACCTAAGACTAACTTTTGAGACCATAAAGAAAGAAATTTTTTTTGAAACACCCTAATCTACATATATATATATATAGATCACTTACGTCTGTTTGCTTTTCAACTTTTAATGTGCCTGATTCCATTGATAAATAATAAAAAGGAGTGTGTGGATTGATTAGTAAGTGTTTGGGATTCGCTTTTGGTTCATTAGTACTTGGAGTTTCGATCCCATTTTCATGTTCTTCTACCTCCTATCACAAATAATGATGATCATAGCATAAAAATTCATTTACGTAGCAAACATTTTTTTAATTTTCCTATAACTTACCGCGTTTGAAGGAACTAATAGTATGGCACCGATAATCGATAGCGTTAATATTAAATTAACAATATAAGCTTTAGAAAATATAAATAGTTGATAATATTCCTAATCGTCCAGCATATATTATATAAATCATACAAAAAAAATAAAAAAAATACTTACTCATTTTTAAAGTTGTACTCAATATATTTCAATCTCCACAGTATTACTAGTGAATTTGTAAAACTAATAATGCCACGTCTGTACATCAACTTCGGTATTTATTGAAATGTACATGACATCATTAATTGGGAATGCGTGATAAAAAATATATTTATGTTAAAAGAAATAATGCTGAAGTATTTGTTTAAAAAACAACGGTCGTTTTAACTGCGCATGTACTTGATACAACTATTCATTAGCAGCTATCAACACAATAAATCTCATTAAAAATAGTTTAATTTTAACTTTGTTTTTGTTACGTCCGAGTAAATTTTTAGTTTTAATATTATTATCATTTTATTTTACTTTTATTGTAGTTTTTAAAATTTGTCTTAACACATAATTCATATTCGATAATTATATTAAGTGAAAAGGAATTTTAATCCTCATTATGGTCAGAGTGGCAGTTGACGCACTTTCTTATCACAACTGCACTCTAAAATGAGACTTAAAGTAAATAGTACCATTGTAATACATTTCTGATATGTTTTCTAAATCGAAAAAAACTTAAAAGTAAATTATGGTGTCTAGACAAATAAATGTTTAAATAAATAAAAAGTAAAAGGTTTTAGTTAGATAATAAAATTTAACAATTTTAAATATTGTTAAGAGTAAAATACTAAAGCGAAAATACAATAGAATAAAATAGTAACATTCAAATTTAAAATAATAAAATATTAAAATATGATAATTTAAGTTAAATAAATCAAAACATTAAAATATTAGAATTTAAATAAAATATTTAAAATTTTAAAGAAATCATTAACATTCAAATTAAATAAAATAAAATATTAAAATATGAGAATTTAATTTGAATAAAATAAAACATTAAAATATCAGAATTTAAAGAAAAATAAAATATTAAAATATTAGAATAAAACTTAAACAAAATAGAAATAGAAAATTTCATTTAACAATAATTTAAGGAGAAATAAATCGAATTATTTATTAAGATTTATGAAAATAGTAATATCAATTACTTTTATTATTATTATTATTAATTTTACTATTATTACATTTATTATTAACAAAAAAAGAGCAGTGAGTTGTGAAGAACCAAAAGAGAGGGAAACGGGAAATCAATGTGGAAGGGATAGTGCGGCCCCGAAAAAATGGTTTCCCGAAAGGAAGTGGAAAACTTTTGGGTAGAGGTGGAAGAACGTGGGAAGAGAATTTCCCCCAAATACAGAAGTTTAAGAAACCAACCATTTTTCCGAAAGTCTAACGAACTGACCCAAAAATAGTCAGTTGTGTCGTGAGTCTCGAACTATTAACTTAATACCCGTTATTCTTCCTATATCCAAGTGATCTCATTTTCATAAAGTAAAGAGTAGGCTGCTAGCCACCTTTTTTTTAAAAACCTGATACAATGAAAGATGTACACATAGTCGATTTTAAATATGAAGTAAGGAATAGGCCAATAATTATTCACCAAAGGATGAAGACCTTCGATCAACGCATATTTCAATAAAATATCAATGTAAAATTATCGCCATTTAATATACAGTAAGTCCACGAAATTCAATGTCTCATATATTAATATTTTTGTACTGTATCATTAAGAAAAATTCGCCACCAGTAATTTCAACTAGTGTAGGGTGAAGTATTACTCACATAAGCCACCTAGTTGATGGCACGTTTAAAATAATTAGATTTTTGTAGTACATAGCGTAAAAGAAATAATTGTCATTCGTATCTAAAATTTACTTAGTATTTGTTAACAAGTTAAATTCCGAATAATTCTGTATAACCTTGACTTCAATCTTTTCATTTTAACTGTTTTTAATCGAAATTTATTTGTAACAATATATTTATTTATTCATAATTTAAATTCATGTTTTAATTTACACATTCCTTCACTAAGGTTTCTTGTCCCCGGTCTATTGGTCAAAAGACTAGGACCAAATATATTTATTTTCGTTACAAATCTGACGCAACATTTTATTTTGTTTTAAAATAAAAATTTTCTTGAATACTTCGGAGTCAGATTATGCAAAATTAAAGGATTTAATTTGTGAAAAAGTTTATTTTTAATATATAAAATTATATCGAATTCATACAAGCTTTCATTACGCTACTTAACCACTTTATAAAAATAAATTTCACAAATTTGAGTTTTTTTGCATTTTCTCAACACGGGTCAAAAATAAAACTTGATTCACCTTATTTTCTTTTGAAGTTATCGAATTACTGAAGATTTTTTAATAAGATCTCGACTTTTTCGAATGAAATTAAATTTCTTTAAACTTTTTGAACTTTTTTCATCTTAGTTTGAACTTCTTCGTCTTTACTTAGTGCACGATGGTCATTCATCTTACTTTTGACTTGCTGAACCAAGTCGAAAAAAAGTTATTTATTCACCTTACTTTCGCCTTAATATATTATAACCGGGTAGCCTTCGACTTCCGTGGTCTTGACGACGAGGCTTACGAGGTCACAATTTGGACACCTTTTGAACTCAAAAGTTCTAAGGGCGCCACTGAGAGTAAGCTGCACGATCTTTCAGTATCGTGTGCAATGCAAAACAAAGCAGAGAGAAAAAGAAATCTCAAGGACGAGTTCAAAAATCTTATCGTGGCTGGACCACACAGCTGCAGAGTTAGGTTTCCATTATGAACAAATTCAATTACTTAATGATGGTCGGTAAGACTCAGCGTCATCGGTCAATTGAGAATAATTATTTCAGTTAATTTAATTTAATAAAATATATTTAATTTTATTTATAATAATTATGTGGCAACAGATATGCTTACTAATTTTAATATTAAAATCTTCAACAAAATAAATCTTCAAATTTTCCGACAATATTTACTTATTTTGTAATTTAATTAGTTTTAAATTTAATATGAATTCCTTAAATTATAATAACAATTATTATTTCCTTCATTTAAAACAAATTTTGCTAGCGAGGAAATAATTTAATCCAATTCACACTCACACACACTCTGTCCGTGATTAAAAAATTTCAAATGACGCCTGAAGTTCTGGGTTGACTTTGTAGCCTGAGTTTATTTTATTTTAAATCTTTCTTAATAAATTTTACTTCAATAAAGTTCCCAGTGGTGCGGTTGGTGAGACTCAGCACCTAGGTCACAATCAAACTAAAATTTCAGCACCTTCTAGAGAACGGTTTGTGAGACTCAGTATCTCTAGAAAAATATCTGCTAAATTAAATTGAATTTAAATATCACAATTATTAATTATTAAATAATTAATCAGTGGTAGTTAGACTCAACTGAAATAATTATTCAATAGGACACTTCCTAATAAAGACAAACCCAAACACTTATGCAAAATGACGACCGGACACTCTCGAACCCACGCCACGAGAACGATAAATTTTATCTTAATAATATTTATATATACGTATGTCAAAATTTTCATTGTTTCATTGAGATTTAATTAAGAAAATAAAAAGGTTTAATTAGCCGAAATGGCTTCCAAATTCACCGAAGTAGTTGCTGATGTGAATGATGACGCTATGAGGTGGAAGAGGGACGCCGCTTTGGTTGTCTGCCTCTAGATGCTGTTAGTGGTCGCGTTCTTTCTGCTGCTGTCAATTAGTCAATTTTGTCTAATTAATTACGCGGTTGTTTAACTCAGCGCAATAAAAAAAAATCTAAATGAAATTTTACGAGAGCCACAACAACGTGGATTGTAAAATGGTGTCCGGGGTCAGACTTAGACTCACCGCGGATTTTTAAATGTACCAAAGAGTACGGGGTCTTTTCGACTCGCCGTGGATCTTTTTTTTTTTTTGAAGTGAAACTTCTTTACGGCGGCTAAAATTGAACGATTTGAGGCGGAAAAGGGGAGGTAGCGCCAGAGGAGAAACATTGAGTGAAAGTTTAGAATAGGCGAGAAGGGGAATTGCTTGTACAGCAAGCCTTATATATTTTAAAGAGTGGCGGGAGTTGAGAACAGTCGAGTAGAATGGACGAGTGTAGTGCGCATGCGTCGTAATTTAACCACGTTATTCATATATAAATTGTAATATATAAATAAAAAAAAATATATATATTTATATATATATATACAATATTGACCATCAGATCTTGTCGAGTAGTATAGCTTCGGGAAAAAAAAATCTCTATAAATCAAAATATGTATAACTAGTTTTCTACTAAATGTAAAAATATATGTATACTAATTGAAAATTAAATTATAAATATGTGTTGTAAAATAAGTAACTAAAAAAAATATGGTCGGTATTTGAAAATTTGTAAAGAATTTCTGTGTGTACTTAAAAATATCTATAATTAAAAAGAACTAAATTAAAAAGGTAATAAAAAGTAATTTCTATAAATAAAGACACACCTCCATATCAATTACTGTAGAAAATTTAATTTCTATAAACAAAGGTACACCTCCATATAAATTACCGTATAAAATTTTTGTAATAAATAAAAAGATAAAAAATTGAAAATAACTGTAATTATAAAGGTATAAAATCATTTAAATATATTTAAAATATTTTCTCTAATTGAATATATAAATGAACGAAAGTATGTTATTTCAAAGAGAACTAAAATAAATTACTATAAAAAAATAAATTCTAAAAACAAACATTCGCATAACTAAACATGCATAGAAGAAAATTAAGTAAAAATGAACATCTCGATAAATAAAATATCTATAAAAAATTAATTGTTTTTGAACATCTCTATAAAATACAATATAAAATTAAATTTGATTATAGATATCAGTAGTTAAACAAGAGAGTTTAGAAACCAAGAATCGAAACAGCAACTTACCTTACCGACCTCAGATAAGTACCTGTTATCGGTAATGTAGATTTGTTTTAACGATATTTAGGTCGGGTGCTGGTAATGTAGATTTATTTTTATCGATATTTAGGTTGGATGCTGGTAATGTAGATTTATTTGATCGATATTTGGGAGTTTTTTTATATTTATGGTAATGTAGATTTGTTTTATCGATATTTGAGACCTTTTTTCATTATTAATCGATATTTTTTGGTAATGTAGATTTGTTTTATCGACATTTTAGACCTTTTTTCATTATTTATCGATATTTTTTGGGGCCTTTTCTCTCATTAATGATAATGTAGATTTGGTTGGAGCTCGCTCATGATGATGCAGACTAGGTTGAGGCCCAATCATGGTAATGCAGATTTGACTGGAACCTGACCATGGTAATGTAGATTTCCTTTGGGAGCCTATTTCCTCTTATCGATATTAGAAGATTTTGGGACTTAGCTGATAAATGTAGACTTGTTACTATATATTTTCGAATTTTTGACTGTTTTAAGCAGAATTGGGAGGCAGACTTGGTGTGAGGTTGATCATTCGAGAATGTTCTCGAATTTCCTATGCGCATATTGGCGGGGGTTTATTTTTAATCCTAATTATTCTAAATTTTTTAACAGCTATAAGGGGGGCGGGTTATGGACAAAAATTTAAAAGTTTTCCCAAGAATAGTTTCATATTAGAAGTAGGGGATTTAACGGTTGATCTAACCGGTTTTGAACCAATCATTTTTTTCTTTATATCCCCTAAATATTTTTTTCGTAGAAATCCCCAACACGAAGCATTTTTAGTGGGGATAACCATTATAAAAGCTCTACCTTTTTCGTTCAATCATCGTAGTTATAGCCGAGTTAAATGGAGGAACTTAGTGATAGTGAAAAACATTTTTTACGTATTAGTCGTCCGGGTATGATAGACACTGATGAAATAGTTGAAAATTATTTTGGTGACATATGTCCAGAGTTTATTGGTTCTTTTCTTAGTGATCTATTTTCTCATTATAAAAATTTGGATATAATCAGAAGCAAACGAGATTCATCGTGCGCAAGTTGCATTGCTCTGAAAGATTCGATAAAGAATTTATATAAAATCATTCAAAATCTTGAAAAATTAGAGAGTCGCATAGTTGATAAATAAATGACAATGGAGTATATAGTGGATTTCGTAGGTTATATAGTTTCCAATGGAAAATTTATTGTCAAGGAACTATGTGTAGTTGATATTTATAACCTAAATGCAAGTGGTCTTTATCAGTGTAAAATGTGTGTATTCAAACCACCTATCCAGTACACTGACACTGTTATTGTGCATCAAAGTGAAGATCAAGATGGGAATCGTCATGGTATTCACTGGGATACTGGTGATCATCCTTATGAATCATTGCAACCTATGGTAAAACAACTAGTTCAGAATGCACGATATTTTTATGTACAAGGGCCAACAATGCAAAAACGACTCGAAGAAATGATTGATTATGCAGTCCCAGTTATTGATTTAGAACAAATGAGATTTTTTTCGTTTGATAATTTTGAAAACATGAACAGACCTCGATGTGCATTCAGATTCAACCACACCAAACTTGGACATTATGCTTGTTCATATGGAACTGTTCAGCAGCTAAAACAATGGTTTTTGAAATATTGGGGCTATAATCCATCATATGAGAAATCAGTGCAGTTATTCTATCAACTATCAGATTTGAGAAAAATGGATGCAGCTGACATCGCTTGTCTTGATGATGTGTTCATTCTCCAATTCACTCGATCTCAAATACGATTTGTCTGGGATAAACTACCAATTAATTTAAAACAGAACTTTAAAATTATGGACTATAAGTTTTGCATTGAACATAATTCAATTACAAGTCCTGATTATGATGTCCCAGGAATTTATCTTTATCCTTACAAAAAAGATTGTACTAAGTGTAAAAAACTAAAAGATGCATTAAAATAATTATAAATTTATACTTAACATTTATTTTAAACTTATATAATGATATGTACTTATCATGCTATATTAATTAATTAATTATGTGTATTGGGTATAAGCAAAATAAAATTTATTAAAACATATTTTCTAATTGTGAAAAAATTTATTTATTTCTTTGCACCTTGTTATCTAATACAATAATTATTAAGTTAATTTTCTTACAGTACTACTTAATGGATTATATTCAATAATACGAGCATGCAGAATTAAGCAGTATGCTGATGTCTGATCGGGAAACTGATCATTTGATTCAAATTCAACACGAATGTCAACTGGTCCAGATTTGATTGATTCATTTTGTTTTGAACAATCAATAATGTAGAGTGGCGCTTCTTCCAAAAATCCTGCTTTAGTCAACAATGGTTCCGGCTCTTTATTATAGTATGACGTTTGAAAATTAGTATACATATCGTACAATAAAGCATACTGATTGCAATTAATGTTTAGATTCAAATTTCCATATGGATAACTTTAAGAATTGAGGAAAACTTTTACATCTCGGATATTACAATGATCAAAGTGACTGGAATTTTTCGTCACAATATTTTTTCTTGCAGTTTGAAATCCTAGAACCAAATATCGTGGTTTCTCCAATTGCGTTGAAGTTTTGATAGGCCAAACATGTTTCGTTGTTTTCGGAAGTAGTGGATATTCATACAATTGCCATGTACGATAGCTTAATGGAATAGCTGGATCATTTGCGATAAAACTGAGTGCTTGAATCTTCTGTTTGTCTGACATTGTAATGTATGGTACATTCCATTCCACTTTATTAAGAACTATTTTAACTTTTTCAGCAGCTTCTCTAGCAGCAGCAGGTGTATGTAGATATGATTTAATATCAGTGTTTGATCTGATGAGAATTAATTCATGCTTGGCATTCATAATAATCCGATTATAATCTTCAGCGAATCCAAGTAATAAACTCAGCGGTATAGAAATATCAAAATATCCATCGCCATTAGTCAATTTATCATCAGTTTGTAACCACCCGGCGTTTTCCATTAAATTAGCCTGTCCGGGGGTTAAAGATATATAACTCTTCATAAGACTTGTAATTCCAACATTCTTACATCTATCGATTTCAATAGCATTCAATCCGTAGCGTATTTCTTCAAACATGTGACGAATGGCCATGTTAACCAACTCCATAGTTTCACTAACAGCAGTGCCATCTTCTTTCGTAAATCTCCCACAAATGTGTAAGGTACTCTTACACGGTAGAATGCATAAATCCTGATGTTGAATACTGATTCTTATTTCATCACTATTATTGAATGTTGTTGAAGCATAAGGTTGATGTGAATGAACCTCATAGTGAGAAATTGATTCGTCGAAGACTATTGGTTTTTGGATGTTCAAGATTCCCGCCATGGTAGTATAATGCAGCACAAATTGATTTTTCTTATTTTACCGATTTTCCACGTAATTTTAATCCCAGGTTTTTGAGAAATTGGGCGTTCTGAGATGTTAGCACCCGGACAGGGGCACGACGACTGATGGACTTTCGGCATGATGCCTCACTTTTATAACTACCACCAATTTTTTTATCAAATACAATCCCAATTATTTCACCGATTTTATATGTAATCTTATTGTAATCGTTTCACCACGAAAATTCACCAACTCCCCGTCTTGATCAACAATTCGTGGCTGCAGATTGTGTATTGACTGTACGGCGACTGGTAAATAAATGATGTGTAATGGTACTTCATAGATCTTATATCCTGGTGCAACACTTGGGAAAAACTCATGAACTGTGTGGACTTTACGGTTATTCATATGTGCACCAGTAGTAATATTGCACTTAACTCGCAGTGCATTGATTTTAAGGATTTTTATTGGTAAATCAGATTTGTGTAGAAGGTATGGCGCAAGTCGACGATTTCCAAATCCCAATAATGATGCGATTGAATCTTTCGGCTCAAAATTTACAATTTGATTACATTTAATTTCACTATGTAATTCATTGTTATTTGATTTTATACTCAATTCTACACCCTCAGGTAATTCCTTTATTAAATACTTTTCAATGTCACGTAGTTCATAACTTCCAGTTGGTATTGTTATAATTTTATCCGCTTCGTTTCCATTTATGCTGGATAAATAGAACTTATTACAACCTTCATCAATATTAGGTATAGAATCGAATGTTAACAACTCTACAAGACCCAAGACATAACTTTTTCCAGATGATAATTCAATGGGTGGAAAATATTGAGCTTCCAATGTGGAGGTCGCTCCAGATAGTGTTAATGTCAACGAATCAGCCATGACTAATCACATTTTGATCTCGTCTTATAAATTTATAATTGATTATTTAGAAATTTAAGACACAAGTGTCCACATATAACGGTATCATAATCTTGATATTTCTGATGATTATATTTCACGCTACCAACATCAAGATATTTCATGAGTTCATTTGGTGGTTGAAGGTTACCAAAACTGTCAAAATAAATGACGTCATCACCATTCTTCTTGTATGCGACCCAATCAGTTCCACCACCATTTTTATCATCTAGATTTTCGATCGCTGATTCCTTTTTCCATGGACCAGATTTTGGTAAATTATTTCTCATGAAAACACCTCGGAAATTATGAATTTTCAAATTCTTTGCATATTTGATTAAATCAAAATTGGTCAGAGCTCGATGAGGTAGCGTTACATGTTTTTTGAAGGAGGACTTAAATATAATCCCATCCCAGACTTATGTGGTGACAAGTATAACCCTTTTCCCAGAGCTATAGCTTCCATTGTTGAATTATGCCGTTTAGTCTCCTCCAATTCACGTTTAGCAGTCTTAGCAGCAATTACAGCTTTAGCGATACCAGCAGCGCCCCCAGCTAATGCGCCAGTAGCGCTTAAACCAGCACGAATTGGTATTAAAAATGGTAGCAATCCACCTACTTTTAGTGGTGGTATGGGTAATACACGCGATGATCGTATATTTTTTTTCCCACCAACCATTTTTACAGCTTCACGCGCACCCCGTAATGCAGACTTGAACGGTGAAATAAGTACACCTTCGTTCATCGTTTTTTTAGCTGATTTTATAATTTGTTGGATGGGGACAAGTCGTTTTTTTTTCTTTATTGTCTTTTTCCTCTTTTTACTATTTCTTTTAGACTTCCCCCTCTTTATTTTCAACTTCTTTTTAACTGTAGCCATCTTTTTAATGCCCATACCCAAACTTCTCTTTACTCTCATGGTTTTATTGACTCCCCAAGCCACAGCTTTTTCACCAAGGCTAGCATCTTTTGCATGAAGACGTTGTAAAGCTTTTTCAGCAAGCTCTTTATCAGCCGCATGACGTGCTGCCATATTGTCAGGATTTTTAGAATAAGCAATGTCATGCGCTTTACATGCTTTGTCCAGAGGATTTATACCTGGATCACCTCGAGCTAATCTTTTCGTTAATTTTGTACCAGGTCCGCAGTACTGATATCCCGGCACATGTAATTCTATCGGTAGTTTATTTATAACACTGTTGATAAAACCTTTACCACGTTTAGTTTTAACTTTACTAATACGTCTGCTCTTAGCCATTGCAGATATATGACTAATCTCAATCGTATAAATACTCGGTACTTATAAGCATATTGTTGAGTCAGAATTGAGTCATCAGCAGATTAATATAGTATTTAGTGTCATCTAAAATAATTCAAAATGAAGTTTGAAAAACAGACAGCTAAATTACCTGTGATCAATTTTGATCAAATAATTCAAGGTGATGAGAAAAAAATTCAAAAACGTCATGGTTCACTGCTACCAAATACTGTTCGAGCAGTCCTTCGTGTACCATCAAACTGTGGGAAAACGAATGCACTCCTTGCACTAATTACTCATCCTAATCGTTTGAGATTTGAGAACATTTATGTATACTCTAAATCATTGAATCAGCCTAAATATAAATTCTTAAAGCCGGCACTACAGCCTATAGAAGGAGTTGGATACTTCCCATTTAATGATCATGAATCAGTTGTTAATCCAGATGATGCACAACCGAATTCGCTTATGATATTCGATGACGAAGCTTGTTAGAAGTAAGAACATGTCAGAGCATATTTTTGTATGGGGCGGCACAAAAATGTTGATAGCTTTTATCTCTGTCAAACCTATACACGTATACCAAAACATCTGATACGTGACAATGCCAATTTTCTCGTACTTTTTCGTCAAGATGAAATGAATTTAAAGCACATATATGATGATCATGTGAATACAGATATGCCCTACAGTGAATTCGAAGATTTATGTTCAGCATGCTGGAATGATAAGGAAAATGATAATAAACACGAATTTGTTGTTATTGATAAGGATAGTGAATTAAATAATGGACGTTATAGAAAAGTTTTTGATTGTTTTATAAGTATAAATTGACCATACTCTATACAAATTGACCCAGTCATAAATGACACTCAAGTGTGCAAACATGGCGTGTAGAAATATTTCTCAGCAGAAAGATATGCTGCTTCAGATATCTAAAGTTAGTGATGCAATAAGACAGAAGCATAAAATATCAAAAGTTGATAAAGATACTTCTGAACAAGCTGCAAACGAAATGTTTGAACCGATAGTGACGCCGTTAAGGACATTAGTTGAGAATTCCAAAGTTTTGAAACATGAAATTAAAGAAGAAGCTGTAGAAAACTTTCCGTTAAAGAAACGCGAACATAGTGATTATCCAAGTAACTATCAAACTGTTTATACTAATGACAGTGAAATATATGATGATCAAAATACTTTTGATGACTTAAATGGCGGTAGTACTAGTACCACCAACTTGGACGCAACCATTATATCAGGTCCCCCAACCTCTGCAAGTACACCGCTGAGATATCATAGCTCCATAACCAAATATATTGAGATGTTAAATAAAAAAAATCCTAAAGGCTTAGATACAAGATTTGGGATCCGTGAAAAAAATAATCAATTATTTTTTGGCAATTCACCTGTCCAATTTGGTGATAATACAATTTCAGTAAATCATCAAAATTATGTCTTATCACCGGGACTTATAGAATTATTATTTAAAAGTGATCCAAATGAAAAATCTATTACAAAAAATGATTTAGATGTATACTATAAACTGATCATTTCCACAAACACACACAGGAAAAATTATGAATCTGAAAGAAGTCTTTATGTTGAAAGGAGTTCTAAATATATTAAATATATTGCTGACTATGTTCAGTCGCCAATAAAAAAGGGTAAAGGACTACCAGACTTAATGACCGTTTCAAAGAAGCGAAAATATGTGGATTATATTTATTGGGATGATCCTAATGAACTCGTAGATCGCCTTCGTCTATTGATGGCATCTCAAACAGCTGGAAACTCTAGTCATTCGAATGAAATAATTTCAATTATTGAAGAGCTGCGTGAAGCTGAAATTATTTATTAAGAGAGATATTGACAATAATTCATCATTTATAAAATAACATTCGAGAAGAGAGGATCATCAAAATGGGTATCGATATATTTGGACGTGTATCTTCCCAATCGAATAAGACACAATTTAAAGGTTGCAGTAGTGGTGTTGGACCACCTGGAAAAGGTTTCAAGTTAACAAATGATGGGCAGTTCGACTTAGACCAAAAGAGGTTATGTAATGTTGCTGAACCTAAGAATGAAAGTGATGCAGTCACATAAAATGCTATGAAAGCTGCAATAAACCATATGGATGATAAATACAAAACTCATCCAGACCTCATTATCGAATTGAAAACCAAAGTGAGTGCATTAGAAGAGAGTCTTAGTGAACTGATTCTATATAGCCAAACGCTATCAAATCGTGTAACAACGGTTGTGAGATCTGTAGTACGTGATGGTGAAATATCAGCTAATATCGAGCGTAGAGTATTTAAACTTGAAAAAAATGGAAAATAAAAAGAAAGTCATAGCTCAAGAGCTTCACAAACCAGCACGAAAAAATTATACTCGTCGTCATGTTGACATTAGAGGACTCGATGAAACTTGGCAAGCTGATTTGGTGGAAATCATACCATATAGTTCTGTAAATAGTGGATTCAAATATCTACTGACAATTATAGACATATTCTCAAAGTATGCTTGGGCGGTTCCTATTAAAAGCAAAAGTGCTGGTGATGTCAGAAATGCTATGAAGTCTGTATTACAACAAAGGAGGCATCCTAAAAATCTACACGTTGACCAAGGCAAGGAGTTTTACAATAAAGAATTCAAAGATCTCATGAAAAGTCACAAAATTCATTTGTACTCAACATTTAGTAACCTAAAAGCATCCATATGTGAACGTTTCAATTGAACTCTAAGAAATAAAATGTGGCAAGAATTCACAACTCAAGGTAGTTACCGATAGATTGATATGTTCAGAAATTTGGTTGATACTTACAACAATACCAAACATCGAACGATCAAAATGAAGCCCATTGACGTAACAGCTGAAAATGAAAAACAACTATTCAAGAAGATTTACAAACCCCTTAAAATCAATCAGCCGTTGAATAAAAAGAAAAGCAAGTTTAAAGGTGGAGATAAAGTGCGAATAACCAAATATAAGCATGTTTTCGAAAAAGGTTATACACCAAACTGGACTACAGAAATATTCACAATAAAAAGCGTGCAAAATACTAATCCAACAACGTACAAGCTTACTGATTATCAAAACCAATCAATCGAAGGTGGATTTTACAATGAAGAGCTTAGTAAAGTCAAATACGCTGATGTCTACCTTGTAGAAAAAATAGTAAAAAAGCGTGGGAATAAATATTTTGTAAAGTGGTTAGGATTTGATAGCTCACATAATAGCTGGATAGATAAATCAGATTTATAGAAACTTCATTTTTTGAGATGATATTTTATATGCAATGTACTTTAATAAATAAATAAAAAAAATTTTTTCAATATAAATGAGTTATTTATTTTATTACTATTTTTACAAATTTTTAATTTATAAGTATTAATATCAATAATTATACATCATTTTTTTCTATTTCCATATACCCCCATGGCAGGGTATCTGTTGAGTTTTTAAGTAAACGTCTTTTATCATCATTCCAACTTAATGCTAATTTTTGTTGTAAAACCGTTTTAACAATATGTTTATCACTTTTAATTAACCATTCCTTTTCTACAACGTTACAATGTTCTAAAAGACATTTTTTGAAATCATCAAACTCAATTCTTCTTAAAGTTGAACCTTTAACCCCTTTGGCTCTTTTTTCAACTTTATTATCTTTATATTTTCTATATATATAAAGCTTAGCTCTTAAACCGACGAATTCCTTCATAATTCTACCACTGTTTTCATCTTTCATAAGACCTATTACTTTTTTATTTTCCAATGGAATATTATATACATTATTTGGAGAATAATCAGATTTATCAAATTTATCTATGTCGCGTTTAATAATTTCGTAGATATTTGGCACTGTAAAATGATAAATGAGACTATCAGTATCTGTATACATTAATTTCGAGGTATCATTATGAAAATTTTTTTTTACATAGTTATAATCAAAATCATAGATGAATGTCTTAGCTAAGTCAAGTATACTAAATCCAATATATATAGGTTTTGTAAAATGTACATGAACGTTTTTTAATTCAATTATTACCATGTCTTCGCCAAAACCAGTTAAACTATGGAAGTTAGGTTTAGACATTAGAGATTTTGCACCATAACGACCTGTCCATTCTGTTACTATTCTAATTTCTTTATGTTTTCTAACATTTTCCATTGTTTTTCCAAATACAGCATTATTCATAAGCTTAAAAAAGTTTTTTTCAAATTCATTCTTAGCATTTTTGCGACAATCAGTATTTTTATCAATGTATGACTGTAGCCAAGCTGATTGTTCGAAGCCTAGAACACGATGAACTTTTACGAGCTTCATACCTAACTAAAGACACTGATGTAAATTTTTATAATGAATAACATATCGTTCTTTAGAATATAAAGTAGTAATTAATTTAGATTGCTTATGGTTCGGTGGAACAAAATGTTCAGGACATAGTGGTAGATCTTTATGCAGATCATGACGCTCTATCGGATATTCTAAATCTACCTCTAGTATAAAACCTTTTGATTCGTTTGAATTAAAAATAATATCTATATTATCTACAGTTATATTGTCAACCCAATTAAAAGACTTACACGGTAAGGGCATGCTCATTGCAGCTCCATATAAATTATTCACATCAAAATACATTAAATAAGATTCAGGTTTATTTGGATTAAAGTCATCACCCATAAATCGATCATCAGCCACAGCATGACGATTTGTACACTGTGACACACCACCTCTTATACCTTTTTCTATAAATAATACCATTTCAGCATCATCTAGCAGTTCTAATTGAATACCAGTGAGCTTTAACATAGCATCAAAGGCTAATCCTGGTGCTGTATAATCATGAAGAGGATCTAAATTATAAGTATTATAACAACGTCGAAAATTTTCAAAAATATCAGCTAATAATAAGACATCAGTTTTTAAATACAAATCAGAATGTTCACCAAGTGTTTTAATGTTAAATTTACTCCAAACTAATTTTGCATGATCATAATCTTCATCAGATATATTATTATCATTCAGTTTAGAATAAAAATATGATTTTTTAGGTAATTTATCTTCATTCAACTTTACTATAGAATCTATGTACTCATACGGAAATACTCCTTTACGAGTAGCTAAACTAAACTGTTCATGATCAGAGTAATACATTGGTGTAATTTGTTTATCATTATCTGTAAGATATGATCCTAGTTTCTCGAGACTAGATGCCATAAATCGAAATGAGTCAATAAAACGCAATTCAACTAATGTATTTTTAATAGACTTTGTAAAAGATATATAACGTTCTTTATTAATGGGTAAAACAGTAACTAAACTTGTCACTAATGATTTAATAATAAAATGCGAATCGTAACCTGTTAAGTTATGAGAAATAATAGGTATTTTATGAGATTGTTTGTAATTTAAATTGCCGGAATTATGCGCAGGTCCACGATATTTTCCGGTGAAATGACAATGATCACGACATTTATTAGCATTAGAACCGATTATTTTCCCGCAAATATGACAATCTTTTGTTTCGTTATGATATCTTTTTTCATCATTATTGAGCGGCTTCATAGGTATAGGGTTTTTAAGTTTAAAATCCACTTTTCTTCCTAAAATTTCCAACTCCTTAATAAACCATTCAATACAATCAGAAGAGCGTTTAAGCTCAAACTTTGATAACGAAGAATCGTAATTACATAAGACATAATACGCTATACTATAAGGAACGTGTGTTTCAGTGCCATTATCAGATTTAAGAGTGCATTCTGAATCAGCATAGACAACAAAAGGAACAGAATCTTTATATTTAAAATTTTTTAATTTCAATATTTTATTTTCTTTGTCGGGTAAGCTCATTCTAATCTTATTGTATTTCATACAGTCTAATTTATGTTTTTCTAGAGAATTTTCAAATCTAAAATGGCACAAACATCTCTCACAAAACCATAATTTATTTCTACTTTTTGATATTTGGCTTTTTACTAAGCGTGATAAATTTTTTATTAAAGTGAAATGAAAAATTGGTCTATAGTTCTTAAGATTATCATTATTAAGATTATTATTATTATTATTAAGATTATTATTATTAATAATATTATTAGCTTCAATTATTAATAAATAAATTATAGGTTTCTTACATTGATGATTAGTACTTAAGTATAATGGCGCTATTACACTAGATGCTGCATCTTCTTCTTCATTCTTGGTGAACTGTGATTCAAGTCCGTAAACATTTATCTTCAAGTTATTCAACTTTTCAAATTTTGGAATGTCTTTGAGAGTTATAGGAAAGTGAATACCCTTATAATTAAAAAGTGTACTAAAATGTGGATATGATGATGTCCTTTCTGGGTGAGTAGTTTCAGCACCATATACTGCAGCAGTTACGCACCAAAGGAAACAAAATTCATCATTATTTTGGATGTTAATATGGCCAATATTTACAATGCAGCCGGTTGTTATGCGATTCTGGAAAGCGTTTTCCATATCTCGCCACTGAATTAAATTTCTAGAATTCAGATCTCCACCAACCACTTGCTCACTTAATCGTAGAAACTTCTCATAATAAGAATGTAATAGTGTAATATTTGCTTGTATACACCGCCTCTCTTGAACACTCACTCGAGGATTTAATAGGATACTATTGAATGATATGATAGTATCACTACAAACATTACAAGCTCTAATACTCATATCTTTGCTAATAGGGTTGTGTGTTAAAAGATCTTCATATGTTTGAGCAATTGTATTTACTACGTTGGAATATAACTGTATCGCCATAGTTGAAGAATAAAGATGTTTTGTAAAACACAGAATTATAGCAAACTCGTCTTATGATAATTAGAAATGAACTGATGCATCATCTCTAAAACGCCTCTTTTTATATACAATCTATCAAAGGAAAAACCGACTATGAAAAGATAAAAATTTTCCTTGAATTTTTGGAGATTAAGGATCATTTTTCCGAGAAAAAATTTCTCTAAAACCGTGTGAATGTATAAATTATGCTAATTAAAATATAAATTTTAAAAATAATTTTTGTTTTCCAGCTGAGTAAATATAAAAATTTTGAAAAACTTTTAAAATAACAAATATATATTTAGGTTTATTATTGCATAATGTATTTTACAGATTGCATAACAAGATAGCGGTGGTTTTCAAAAACATCTTAATCCTTTTATGGTGGCAATAAACAAAATTATAATAAAATGTAAAAAATTTTCCAAGATAAAGTTTTAAGCAAATACATATATTTTTGTGAAAATTTGCATAAGATCCTTTGAAATAATAAATTTATAAAAGGTCTGCTATTGCATAATGTATTTTACAGATTGCATAAACAGGCGGCAGAAGTTTTCAAAAATATCATAATCCTTCTCAGGTTGCGGTGAAATAAAATTAGGATAAAATATATGAAATTTTTCCAAGATAAAGTTTTGAGCAAATATCTATAAATTTTTCAAAAGGGTGTTCGATGAGTAAATACGTAAGATTAAAGCAGTCTTGAAAAAATGTAAATTTTTTGTTTTCTAATGTAAGTTTACAAATTTTTTTTATAAAATATTTGAAAACTTTTGAGCAGCTGAAAGAATCTATTAACGGATAAACGAATGCAAATTACGGCTAAGCAGTTTTAGGGAAAACATTTTGGAGCAGGTAAAATATTCGTATTAGGATAAATCTATCAGAACTGTAAGTAAGTTAAATCTTTTAGAGACAAAATTTTGTTGTGCAACTGAAAATTATTCAATACGTAAATAACTGAAGATTACGGGGGTCGGTTTTAGATAAAAAACGAGTAAACATATGTATTAGTATAAATTCGCAGCAGCTGTTTGTGGATAAATGTAAATTTTTCTTAAGACAAAATTTTTAGTGTGTAAATAGACGGATTTATTTTTAATGCGTTAGAGGTTTAAGAGAAATACTACTTTTAAGATTTAAAGTAAAGAATAATTTTAACTATTCTATAACAGTAATATTTTTTTTTTTTTTTTTTGTTAAACAATTTTTGAATTCGTTATAAGAGATATATTTTTATATCAATGAACGTTTAATATGAAAAATTTTAAATAAAAAAAATAAAGAATATATTTCATTTAATATGTAATTTAATTTTTTTATTGAAGCTAAATGTATTTTTAAAACTCCATAAATATTTTTTCATAATGATTTGATTTTACATCTATGAACAAATCATTTCTATCAATCAAAGATTTACTCATATTAAAATAGTTATAGAAATTTTCAAAAATTTTTAAGTGTATATAGTAGGGTTCAAAAATATGCATTGAAAAGCATGAGACACTCCTCCTAGGAATAGTACTTATGTGTACATGGTAGGGTTAGAAAGAAGTATACTAAAATGTATAAGACAACCCCTCTTACAGGTATGTAATATGCAAGTGTATAGCGTGGGCTGGAACTCTACTTAGATATTGATAAGAAAACTGTTGCTCCACCCCGTTTTCATGGTCAAAATTTAGCAATAGGGCATTGTCCTAATGAGATGGAATGGTTAAAATCTTGCTACCTCCTTAGAGATTGCCAATGCACAAGTTTAGAGCGAGGGTGGATTAGGGGTCCTACTTAGAAAATAGATAAGGAAACTGTTGCTCCACCCGTTTTATGGTCAAAATTCAAGTGATTGGTTAAAATTGTCCTAATGAGGCGGATTGGTTAAAATTTTGGTACTTGCCACTGACCATATAAATATTGGGTATGAACATAGCAGAATTCAGTATAAAGCAACTTGCAGAATTACTTGCTTGCTTCATTTTTATTTTTTTTGACATTTTGTGTGTTTTTCATGAAAACGGTTGATCATATTATATATATCATCTTAAAATAAATTTTTTCGCGATTCAAGAAAATTTTTAAAAAAGTCAATTTTCTCGAATAAAGTGTGAATCTTGACTTGTTCGTGCGCAGTTCGTGTAATTTTAGAATACATTGGATAATCAAACTTCGAAAAAATGGATATTAACAATGTAAGTGTATTATAACTATTTTTTATTGGTTTCCATTGATAATTTTAAATTTTGATTTTTTTTCTTTTAAATTATACGTTTTTTTTGTTTCTCTCTCTCCCTCTCTCAATCTCTTTTTTTTTTTTTTGTTTCATTCAGTAAAATTTGCTTTTTTAATTTTGTACAATAAATAATTTTTTTCATTTTTTCTGTTGTAGATTATGGAAGAGGCTTGCTACTTCCCATTAAAATGGGTAGAAAAATTCGGACTTGCCATATTATGGCAAACTTTAATCGGGCTTATTTGGCGTCAAATAGATGTTGGTGAGGACCCCACCGGAATCATCTTTCAAATAGACCGGCAGCGTGTAAGGCTGGTTAATCTTGGATTGCGAATTTGTTGTTTTTTTATGGTGCATGATGATGATGACAATAATGACTTAAGATATGCAACGCTGAGAAATGTGTCGTATGACGAAAATTATTTTTTCGTTGATATGCCAACAGCTCGTTGTTTTAAATCAGGCCTCATCGGACATGGATGGCCTGAAAACGTGGTAAGTTTTTTAAGACCAAATGAGGATGAACCAATACCCGATGCTGAAAACAATCTTGGGGTTTTTATCCCTGAGGAAAACCTGGAAGAACTCATGGATGACGAGGAAAGCGTCATTAGTGATGATGAATTTGAAGAACTTATAAATTTATCATCATCATCATCATTACCAATGCTACAAGATGGGATCAGATAGGATTCACCACCACCACCAGATTCACCTCCGGCACCATACTCATCGGTCAATGTGCCATCAACAGCCATGTATGGCCCATCAACAACTATGTATGGACCATCAACATCAACATATCACCAACCACGAACACAAACACCACCACATGCAATAGAGGTAATCAATTATGTTGACCCAGTATGCAGTTATTCACCATTGCCATCATTATCATCATCACAATCAAGTTCACCACAACCAGAAATGGTGAACGATCAGTTGATGCAACTAGCTGCTCAGTCAACTCAAACGGATTATCAACAACAACAACAACAACAACAACAACAACAACAACAACAACAACAACAACAACAACAACAACAACAACAACAAAATGATTATTATTATGATCAGCAAAACGAGCATTATTTTTACGATAACCATCATCATCAATATATTTATAATGATGTTGAGCTCAATTTTGTGCAAAATAATTTTATTAATATGTATCCTGATGATGAGTATGAAATAAATGACTTTTATTAATAATAATAATAATAATAATATTTTTTATAAATATTTTTAAGATTTTAATTTTTTCTCAAGGTATAATCGTATTTTATAGTTATCGTAAGTTTATATTATTATAATTGAAATAAAAAAAAATATATGTAAAATAAATTTTTAATTTTAATGGATATTGCTTTTTATTATTTTACTAGAGCAATTAAATAGTGAATAATTTGAAGCTATTTATTCTTAATTTATACAAGCATTTTTGTAAAGTATATTAAGATTTTTTGATTAAATAAAAAATATATATACTTTAATTAATGTTGTTTTCATTTCATAATTTATACATACATGCATTTTCGTAAAGTACATTAAAATTTTATTGAATAAAAAAAATATAATCGCAACATTGCTATGAGTTTTAGTAGTTTAGATTATTCATAGAAATAACTACTAGTTATCTAATTTGTGTAAAATTTATAAATAATGATAATGCTGCTAATATATTAATCACGATAAGCCATTTCAAGTTCATTATATTTACCACCAAAGTAAGTAAGGTAAAGCTTATGAAATGGTACGGGATTCAGCAATTCTTCGAAATAATTAGGATTTTTTGTTATTAATGAGGATGTTCTTTTTGGTAGAAATATATTGAATTCTTCGTTGATTGTAGCAACCACTCTTAATCCGAATTGAGTATTCACATTTTTGAAAGCGGTTATTTGATAATCTCCATCTCTTTCCAATTCGTTCAGCTTTTTAGTTGGTAAAAATACTGGTAATTTGATGGCCTCGTTAACTTTTGAAAGATCTATTGTTCGCTAAGCAAGTATTCCAAATATTAATTTTAAGTTATCAAATTTTTAAATATTTTTAATAGTTTTTACAAATAAAAAGTCTTACCTGTTGAACACGACTTTATAGTGCACTACTCACAGAATGAATCTCTAAAATAACTGTGAAGATTATGACAAAACTCGAGTTTTTATATTGATGATCTCCTCTAAAGAATGTTCTTTGTGGGGATTTCTACAGAAAAAAATTATTCGGGGGGGGGGGGGGGGGGTATAAAGTAAAAAACGATTGGTCCAAAACCGGTTAGATCAACCGTTAAATCCCCTACTTCTAATAAGATGAAAATATTCTTGGAAAAAAAATCAAATTTTGTCCATAACCCGCCCCCTTACTGCTGTTAAAAGGTCTAGAACGATCTAGAATGAAAAAAATATTTCCCACCAATTTATGCGTAGAAAATTCGAGATAATTCTCGAATGTTCGATCCCCTCCAATCTTACGTAAAACAGTAAAAATTCAAAAATATATATACTTAAAAGTTCTTGAATATCCACTAAGTCCCAAAAATCTGTTTTTATCGATCGGCGGAAACAGGTCCCAACGAAATCTTCATTACCATTATCAGGTTCCGATTAAATCTGCGTTACCATGATCGGGCTTCAACCAAGCCTGCATTATCATGAGCAAGTCCCAACAAATCTACATTATCATCAATGAAAAAAAGGCCCAAAATATCGATGAAATAAACCTACATTACCGATAACAGCCCCAAATATCGATAAGAACAAATCTACATTACCACATATATGGAAAAAGGTCCCAAATATCGATAAAATAAATCTACATTACCGATAACAGCCTCATATATCGATAAGAACGAATCTACATTACCATATAAATGAAAAAAGGTCCTAAATATCGAAAAAATAAATCTACATTACCAGCACCCGACCTAAATATCGATAAAACAAATCTCCATTACTGATATCAGATACTTATCTGAGGTCGGTAAGGTAGGTTGCTGTTTTGATTCTTGGTTTCGAAACCCTCTTGTTTAACTACTGACTCTGAAACGGTGAGTGACAAGAAAATAAAATAATTATCAGTGCAGGTGATTCTATTATTATTTGAAATATTATTTTTATTTCCTATATTTCAAAATGACGCATCCGCTGCAGAGGAAATTGCTGCTTTGCGTAAGCAACTTGCACTTCTAGCTGCCAAGTATAGCGAAATGCTTACTCAGGAGCAAATTCCGAACACACGATCCAGAGCATACCGACTCCATCGTCCTCGGAAAGTTAAAAAATTCGACTATTGCTGGTATCATTTCAAGCATGGTAAAAATGCCCGATCATGCGCTCCCGGCTGTGAATGGCAGGGAAACTTAAAAGAGAATCAGTTGAGGCGGCTAATGATTCTCAATTAATTTCTCGCCGCCTGTTTATCCGAGACCGAACTGCAGGAACGGAATATCTTGTCTATTCCGGCTCCGATTTGTCCGTCTTTCCACGTGGCTGGCTGAAATCACTCAGCACATCCATAGGTTACCAATGGTATGCCGCAAACGGCTTGATAATTCAAACCTATGGTTTAAAATCGATTACATTAAACCTTGGACTTCGCCGTGAATTCTCATGAAATTTTATGATTGCTGACGTCACTAAACCGATTATAGGTGCAAACTTCCTAAGTCATTATGACTTACTAGTCGACCTAAAACGCAAATGCCTTCGTGATGGCATCACTGGTTTACTGACACCCGGAAATTCTCACACAACATCGGCAGAAACAAATATAAAAGCAGTCGATGATAATTCTGCATATTTGGAATTATTAAGAGAATTTGCCGATATTACACGACCTGACGCTACTCAGCGTCAAACTAAAAAACATTCAACAGTGCATCATATTCGAACGTCACCTGGACCGCTAGTTTCGTGCAAAGCAAGACGCCAGGCTCCAGACAAGCTTAAAATCACACAAGCAGAATTTCGCAAAATTATCGAAGAAGGTATTTGCAGACCATCCAACAGCGCCTGGGCTTTACCACTTCATTTGACACAGAAGAAGTCCGGAGAATGAAGGCCGTGCGGTGATTACCGACCACTCAACGATCGAACCTTAATCGATAAATACTCGCTGCGTTATCTTGACGACTTTGCCGCATTTTTACACGGTAAAAATATATTTTCAGTCGTCGATTTTGCAAAGGCCTTCTTGCAAATACCCGTTGCACCGGAAGATGTGCCGAAAACGGTGATCATTACACCGTTCGGACTATTCGAGTTGCGGTTTATGACGTTTGGGCTTAAAATGCGGCTCAAGCGTTTCAACGATTTATTGACGAGGTCACTCGTGACCTTGATTTTATCTTTCCATATGTTGACGATATCTTAATCGCATCCAACGACGAAAAGCAACACATGGAGCACTTGAAATTATTATTCGAGCGTCTCCGTGAATACGGACCGGTAATTAATGTTCCTAAATGCCAATTTGGTCTACCAAAAGTAAAATTTCTCGGCCACGTCATCACCAAAGATGGAATCAAGCCGTTACCGGAAAAAGTAGAGGCTATTGTCAATTTTGAGCCTCCTACCACCGTAAAAGCTCTTCGTCGATTTCTCGGCACTGTGAATTTTTACAGAAAGTTCATCAAGAACGCTGCAGAAATTCTAGCACCGCTTAATAAAATTTTGGAAGGACCCAAAGTCAGAGGCTCTCATCCAGTCAACTGGACAACCGAACTTCAAGAGTCTTTTAAGTCAGCTAAACGAGCTCTCGCGGATGCTACATTGTTGGTTCACCCCAAAATCGATGCTGACTGGGCAATATTCACCGACGCATCCGAAATCGGTATTGGAGCCGTATTGCAACAAAATGTGGATAACAACTGGCAACCACTGGCATTTTTCAGTCGAAAAGTGCACCCGTCGATTCAATAATTGTCGACGTACGACCGCGAGTTGGACAGCATCTACGAAGCTGTAAAATACTTTCGGCATATCTTCGAAGGCCGGCATGATACGATTTACACTAATCACAAGCCGCTTCAGCACGCTTACAAACAGCGCACCGAAAGAGCATCGCCTTGGCAATTTGGTCGACTTGATTTCATCGGTCAATTCACCACCGGTATTCGCCATGTGTCGGGTAACGACAATATTGTCGCTGACAAATTGTCACGTGTCGAAGCAGTGTCTACTGCCATTACATCGGAAGAACTCGCCGATGCTCAGAAGCAAGATCTCGAGCTTTAACAACTGCTGCAACAGACAACCGCGTTGCAGCTTCGACGAATCAATTTCGACAACGGTTTGGCATTGTACTGTGATATTGCGTCAGGTACAGTGCGACCTTACGTTCCAGAGCCGCTGAGAAAGAAGGTGTTTAATTCACTGCACTCGCTAGCTCATCCTGGAATCAAAGGATCATTAAAAATGATCTTTAAACGATACGTCTGGCCGTCGATTAATAAAGATTGCCGAGAATTAGCGAAATCTTGCATCGATTGCCAGAAAAATAGAATCCAGAGACACGTGTCATCGCTGATCGTCAGTTTTGAACCTCCAACTGAGCGATTCGAGCACATACACATCGACCTTGTGTCTTTAAAATCGTCAAGAGGCTTTAATCAATGCCTAACGATCATTGACCGATTCACGAGGTTTCCTGCGGCTGTCCCGTTATCCAATGGAACTGCAGAGACAGTAGCACATGCACTATCGCTGCATTGGATTTGACGCCACGGAGTGCCGAAACGTATAACTTCGGACCAAGGTCCGCAATTCGAATCGTCGTTATTCCAGTCGTTATTGAAAATGTACAGAATAAAATACCTGCATACCACGCCGTATCATCCGCAAGCCAATGGTCTCGTCGAACGTCTACATCGTCAGCTTAAATCAGCACTTTTGTGTCATAAAGAGTCATGGTATGACACATTACCAGCCGTTTTGCTCGGCTTACGCGCTGCTTGGAAAGACGACATCCAGACGACTCCGGCTGAATTAGTATGCGGTAAGCCTATCCGATTACCCGGTGAGTTACTATCTCCCACTAATAAAACTATGCCTCATAACATCGTCAATACTCTAAAACGTCATTTCAACTCATTGGCACCGGCCGAAATGTCGCGTCACGGCAAGCATTCTGTTTTCTGTTTCAGGAACCTTAGTACTTGCAGTCATGTACTGGTACGGAATGACCAGGTTGGACCATCTTTCACAGCGTCATACGAAGGTCCATATCGTGTCATAACTCCGCACGACAAATACTCCATCGTCGATTTACGTGGACGACGAATTGCTATTTCAGTGGACAGATTGAAGCCGGTTTACGAAGCGAATCCAATCGACACGACGACGACGACGATAGCAAACTCCCCGCCGAATAACACAGCAACCGAGACCCAAAAACACCGAGTCCGGTTTAATATTTAAAAATTTACACGATTAAATTTTTCTTTAACTCAAAAGATTTTTTTTTTTTTACAAAGTAAAAATTCACCATTGTAATATACTTATTCATTAACTTATTTATTTATTCATATCAGTTGTAAATATTCCATTACTTTAATTATCGTGTATTAAATTTAAAAAAAAAAAAAAAAAAAAAAAACAAAGGGAGTTCTGTAGCGTTGCTACAATAATTACGATCGATCAATTTCGGCAATTTACGCCGAACATCAATTTTTACATATTCCGTCTCTACCTCATTCGCAGAGACATTAGGTAATTACAAGTTACACCGCTGAGTTGCGAACACGCATTCAAGCATTTTCATTTTGTATACTTTTCTTTTACTGTGTTAATTACGTTGGATAAATAAAACATTTATTTATTATTATTAGTTGGTTTAAATAATTTATTTTAATATAGTTAAATTTTACCCTGAACCACTAAATATATATATATATATATATATATATATATATATATATATATATATATATATATATATATATATATATATATATATGTAATATAACCAAGTTTTGAGGACACGATTGCGGCTACAATTCTTATCAGATCAGTAAATTAGTTTAGAAATTAATGAGTGTAAAGTTAGTCGACATCCGACAATTTTTACTTTCGGCAGAGCATATTTCCGATGCAGTGCAAGTTACTTACGTATTGAAAGTGAGGAATAGCGCGTTTTTTCAAATCCTAACTGTCCATTAAAAAAAAAAAATTTTTTTTTCAACACCTAAACGACAATTTAAAAAATAAAACTTTCAGAGGCTCTACTGACATTATGCAACAATCTTCTTTTATGAAATTAAAATATTCTTATTTACTCATCATTATTTAGATGTCTATTTACCGTTTTTTTTGATAATCTAATAGGAAACTTTGGAAGGACATAACTACTTGAATAATTGTTCGACCGAAAAGAAAAAAATTTTTTTTTGTTCGTTTTTGTAAAATCTAAATGTCTATTTATTTAGTTTTGATATTAGGCTTATAACGTTCTCCTCTATTTCACATGACCCACGGCGGAGTGTGGTTAGTGTCAAATAGCCCTTATGGCTCTCCGTTGGTGAAAAACTGAAATAAAAATAATAACAAACCAAAAATCCCACTTGGATATATCCCGAATCTGTCTGGACCCGCAGCTCTGCTCAGGCTGGGTTAGAAAATCCTAGTTGGGCGCCAGTTCGTGTGCCCCACGAACAAATTCAAATTTAAAATAACTTAAAACGGAGAATGGAAATGAAAATAAAATTTAATTACAGGAGAGTAGTTTCAGGTTTTAGGAAAAGGATAGCAAGAAAGGAAGTAGCAGTAATTTAAATAAATAACAGTTAAATAAATACCAGGTTGATGACCATTTGCTTCAATTGTATTTCAAATTATAAATGATAATTTTTTAACCGCAAAGTATAGTCGTATCATTGTAAATAATAATATCACTCGCAGATAAATATGTAATAACTTGGAATACTTGTAAATAATAAAAATTACACGCAAATAATATTAATATAAATGTAAATTATAATATCACTGGCATGTGATCGTTAATAATTTGGAAATAATAATAAATTAAACACAAATAATAATCAGCTAATTGTAGATAATTATATCACTCGCATATGATATCCATCAATCAAAAAAAAAAAAATGATAATAATAGTTTAAGCACAAATAATATTCCGATACTTATAAATAACAATAAATAATATTCAGATCTTTATAAATGATAATATCACTCGCATATGATATTCATTAATCAAAAAATAATAATAATAGTTTAAACACAACTATTGATACAATATAAACAAAACTTTATTTAAATTTTAACTAGTGATTCTCTAATACTCAAATATTTACTCACTGACAACACTCGGTTCCCAGAAAAACAATAATATCCTCAAATTCCCATCAAACATGCATCGTCTATATTATTTGATGAGATGTGAATATACTAGTCAGTAAGTATAATTAAAATTTAAGTCAATTACAATTTCAATATTTAAAATATCCAACAATACAGAAATAGTAATTGTTAATTTTATTTGTTAAATTATTGTCCACTGAGATCAACAATTACGCATGTATTATACAGTCATTAAATTGCTGACAAGTTTGCATTATCTCACTCGCACTCGTGAGAGATACAAATCGCCACCAACGCGGGAACGCAATTACACGCCAATGTATACAGCACAAAGGTACTTACAGTCGTCGTCTAAGTGCAATACGCGAACAGGCTCCATTGGTGACAATTATAATTTAAGTCAGCCCAGAATTATTGCAAACAACCACAAACAATTTACTATTACTAGCAATAATTATCTCAGTGAAAATAGCGTCTCAAAAAAAATACTTTATTATTTTTCACGCAGCAACAGGCACACGCCCTGCTCTTACAGCTGATTATCCACGTCTGACCACGGCAGCACGTGAATTTCATGCCGGCACCTCCGCCGGCGCCATGTTATATCTCTGTCTCACTTTAACCAATGGAAAATTATACTTGTCGCATGTTAATTTTGACCAGTACCAACAACAAAATACATAACTTGGCTTGTGTAATTTATCCCATTCCCGACATTAAATGGCCAATTGTATCTATCATAATTAAATATAATCACAAGTTAATGATAACTCAGACAGTGGTTCCTTCATAAAACGCTTAAATTTATTTATGATAAATAAATTTATTCATGCCAACTGTTGCATCGACGCGCATGCGTCGCCAGGCCAAAATAATAATAAGCATATAAATAAAATACGCAATTATTTATCCCAGCATTACAAAAATCCAAATATATGCTTAATTGAATCATTAAATTTTCCTAATTCCATAGTAATTTAAACCTAAGAAATGTATTAACTAATATAGCTGCAATAATTAAAACAAAATCTTACATATAAACAAAATAATCATAATAATATCTATGGATGAGACGTGTGAGCAGCGTGTGCTGCCATCTGTTGCTCACCGACCTGGTGCGAGACTGCCGCGATATTTAAATATCGTGACAGGCTCTACAATTCAAAACTATTAATAAAAATAAATTTTCGAAAAGCATTTCCATCTTGAAATTGATCAAATTGAAAAAAAAAAATGGACATGTTTATTTTTGAAAAAGCTAATTATCTATTTTTTTAATTAATTTTTTTTTCCAGTAGAAATAAAGTTATAACAAAAAATGAATCAAAATAGAAAATAAATTAAATAAAAAAACACAATTTTAAATAATATTTATTTATTAAACATTTAACATATATAGAATTTTCAAGTTTGGAAATTTAACAATTCGCGAATATATATTTACAACAAAAATCACAGTTATACATAAAATAATTACTATTCATCTCGGCAAATGACATTTTATAATTCTCCAAGCAAGTGCAGTGATTCCATCTTGTACAAGTATTGCATTAAATCATATCTGGATCTCTTCGTACTTCAGCATGTCCGCAGATCACGCATTGATTAATCGAATTCAAGGATTTCTCTACGCACTTTTGTTCCAAATTCTTACGCATTGTCATAGGATTGAAGTCAGGAATATTTTCTAAATTTTGGTTCAGAATTTCTTGAATATAATGAATTACAAACATCCCACAATTAAAGCTATCCTTCTGAGTTGGATAATGTTTTCAGCCGCAATTATTTTATTGCAATTATGTGATTGCATATTGACCAGTAGTCAATACCAAAAATAGGCGACGAGTGAATAAAGGCAAGAATACTTATAAGTTTATCTCAGATTTATTTTGAGTGAAGCGTGTTGCTTCTTACAAGTTCAAAAAGATAACTAATTACATAAAAATAGCTTAAAATCTAAGTTTTAATTTTTGCGAGGGTGGGAATTAGCTAGGAAGTAGGAATCCGGAAACAACTATTGGTTTTCCTTCTGATCGGGCTTCAAAAAAGGGATGAAGGATCAGTCATTGGCTAGCGCTTGGAAAACTGGGTGCGTAGGAGAGTCGTAGGTGGGCCCTTTATGGGCCTAAAGAAGGAGGAAGCGACAAGGCCAGTAAAAATGGCGGAAGGAAAGTCCCAAGGAAGCTGGGATCGTGGGACTGCATTAACATAAACAAAATTTTACTTATCTTTATGACATAATATAGAGTCTACTTTCTCCTTATTTGGTGCAAGGCTTCTGGCCATATAACATAAAAAATAGGGAAAGGTTTATGATCTAAGAGTTAACTCATTAAGTATTTTTTAGGTAGATTTTTTTAAAAATCTAACTATTGTATTTGTCCTTATGGTCGATTTTTTAAGGAATTCCATCATAAACTATTATAATTAGTTGAGTAGAGTTCAAAAATACCACTCGTTAAAAAGTTGATATATATATATATATATATATATATATATATATATATATATATATATATATTTATGTAATAGAACGGACTTTTGAGGACACGATTGCGTCTACAATTCTTATCCGATCTTAATGGAATTTTCTACACTTATTTTATGTGTAATTACCACGGTTAAGTTCGGAGATGGGCTGAATCGGTCGATTAGTTTAGAAGTTATGGCTGTTTGAAATTTTTATGATGAAAACTCATAGATAATTTCTGTAAAAAGTATTTTAAAGTTTGACTACTAAGCTTCAACTTATGACCTTAAACTTTACATTTAGACCATTTCTTCCAATAATTTGATAGCCTTGAAAATTTCAATGGAATCAAAAAATGTCCAAAATATGGTCTTCATTCCACATAACTTATGTATGTCCCATTTTAATCCAGTTTTGTCAGTTGTATTTTATTGTGCACAAAATAAACTGTTAATTTTACAGCTATATTATATTTTTTAAGTATTTTTTTTATTACTTATGATGTATATAATGTACCTCTACTCCCTATGATTATCATTGGTCTTGTCATTACGATAGCATCCACAGTTCTTATCGGATCTTAATAAAATTTTTCACATTTATTCGATAGACAATTACCTTAGTCGACTTTAAAGATGGGCTGAATCACTTGAATAGTTTTTAAATTATGGCTGTTGAAAATTTTCATGATTTTCCGTAAAAATCAGTTTTTAATCATTGCTAAAGCTTATATAACTTCAAAACTAATATTCATAGACAATTTCCGTAAAAAGTGTCTGAAAGCTTGTCTAATAATTTTTGATTTATGACCTTCAGCTTTATGTTTTGACCGTTTCTTCCAATAATTAAAAAGCCTTGAAATTTTTAATGTAATCAAAAAATGTTGAAAATATGGTTTTCATTCCACATAACTTATGCAGTTCCTATTTCAATACAATTTTGTCACGTGTATTTTATTGTGAAAAAAATATCCTGTAAATTTTACAGCTATTTTATATTTCATAAGTATCACTTTTATTATTTATGATGTTTCAATCGTACCTGTACGTCTATAATTATAACTGGTCTTGTCATAGTAACAGCGATTACAATTACGATCTCATACCAATTAAATTTTCTATACATTGTTTATGTCAAGAGATTAGTTTGGTACATGACCTATATAATGTTATGTTAAATCACCTATCTGAAGTTCTCTATCGAAGATAATCGTTGTCCTTTTTTACCCTCACTCTTAGAAAACGAGCCTAAATTCATAAATCATGACTGTACACTAACATGTATCTATACACTAACAAGATATGTATGTATAAAACTAACTTTTTATATCGATTTATTGATAAATCTACCTTCCATTTCGGCTGCCAAATGACCTTTTTTTTTAGAGTTTTAAACTTCGGAGCTTACAAACCCAAAATCTGCAAGGCGGATGTTAAATGCAGTAAAATAAATTATAATAAAATGGAATAAAATAAAAATAAAATACATGAAAGTAAAATTCACACAAGTTTTATGCATGTGAAAACGAAAAACTATTAAAATAATAAAATTTTCGAGATTATTAAGAGCTAAATATGATCTAGTTTGAATTTAATCGTGTTAAATAATATCTTAAATAATGAGCTCAATTAATTTAGATCAGAGACGGAACATGCCAGCCCCCTCGAACTTTATAAGTTCAATCGTGATTAATCTTGGACGTCTTCCTCAAATGGCAATGGACACAGTTTCTTCGTACAACGTTTGTATTCTCCAGAGTTGGTCTTGACAGTGGCGGCCCGAACTATGCCATCCTTTCCTGGATGAATTGCGCTACTACGCCCGATAAGCCACTGGAGAGGAGGTAGATTGACTTCGGCAATCATCACTAGAGTGCCAACCTGATTATTGTGCCCCCTTGATTGCCCTGGACGATTGATGAGTTGATGGAGGTATTCCTTATGCCACCGTTTCCAGAAGTGCTGCTTGATCTGCTGCGCATGTTGCCATGCGGACAGACGATTCGAATTTGTGTCAGTTCAATCTTCTTCTGGGAAGCTCGTCAGAGGACCACCGATAAGAAAATGACCGAGAGTTAAGGAAAGAGGATCGTTGGGATCCGAGGACATGGGAGATATAGAGCGAGAATTTAAAATTGCCTCAATTTCTACCATACATGTTTCAAGTTGATCATATGTAAGCAATGTATCACCCACGGTGCGTGCCAAATAGTGTTTAAAGGATTTGACGAAAGCCTCCCAAAGTCCTCCAAAATAAGGGGCTCTGAAAGGAATAAAATGCCACCTTATTTTTTCCTTTCCAGCATATTTCTGCATAGATTTCTTATATTCCGTGGATTGCACGAGATTATAAACTTCCTCTAGCTTACGATTGGCACCTACAGAGTTATTAGCGTTATCCGAAAAAATGTCGGTAGACTTTCCACGTCTAGAAAAAAGGCGCTTTAGAGCCGTGATAAAAGTCTCACTTGAGAGATCGCTTGCGATTTTAAGGTGCACCGCCTTTGTAACCATACAGACGAAGACCACCACGTAAATCTTTACCCTTTGCCGATTGCGATGACGTTTTTTCTTAATGTATAATGGCCCGCAATAATCGACGCCTACGCGGAGAAAAGGACGCGCTTTAGATACGTGATATGACGGCAGTTCTCCCATCGGATAATCAGCTACGCGAGGTTTGACTCGAAAGCAAGTTACATACTGATCTATAATTTTTCGCGTGATATTGCGCCCGTCTAACGGCCAATAAGTTTGTCAAACGGAGTATAAAGTCGTTTGAGTACCGGCATGGAGTAACTTTACATGTTCGGCTCTTATGATAACTCGCGTGATGTGATGATTTGCGGGTAGTAATATAGGATGACGTTGACCCTCCGGTAAGTCCGAGTGAGCAAGTTTGCCACCGACTCGAAGAATCCCCGTAGAATCAAGAAAAGGATTTAGGGGTATTAAACGACTATTATCTGGAATAGGATTTCCGTTGTTTAAATGATTAATTTCTTTCGAAAAGGCTGATGATTGAACCACCTTAATTATTGACTCCAGTGCTGCTGACATTTTAGATCACTCTAACTGATTAAATATTCGTAACGATTTTTCGCGTTTTAAATTATTAAAGAACCGTATAGTCCTTCGGCTAAAAAGGAGAGCCCGTATACATTTTGTTGGCACCGGGTACACTCAACGGTTTCTTACGTATTTTGAGCCAAGGATCACGAAAATCGGGTCCGTTTTGTTCAAAAGTGGTGCAAACAATTGTTAATAACAATTTAATTGTTTAAATAATTAAAAATGAATAAAGAAAATGTTCAGAATGAAAAAATGCACAGAAAATGCAGAATAGTGGTTTTTCGTATTTCAAATATTTTGCGAGATATAACCAAAAAACGAGCGACGCGCTCGGACCTCTCACTCACGCACAAGCGGCTGCCTATGCGCGAGCTCTCTCTCGCGCCAAATCGCGTCAGATGCTTGATAGGCCGTAATTTTTCTAAGTTTTTTACACTAAAAATGAGAAAAAAAAATTAAAAAAATCGATAAAATGTCGATACCACCAATCGACTGCATTTTTTCTGAAACGAATTTCTATCGTATCGTCCGGAGACAATTTTTTTTTTTAAACAAATGTTATAAACAAATGGATTTTTCCAAAGTCCAGATTGGATTCAAAAAATCAATAAAATGTCGATACCACCAATCGTTTCAGAAAAAAAGCAGTCGATTGGTGGTATCGACATTTTATCGATTTTTTGAATCCAATCTGGACTTTGGAAAAATCCATTTGTTTATAACATTTGTTTAAAAAAAAAAATTGTCTCCGGACGATACGATAGAAATTCGTTTCAGAAAAAATGCAGTCGATTGGTTGTATCGACATTAACAATTGTTTGCACCACTTTTGAACGAAATGGACCCGATTTTCGTGATCCCCGGCTCAAAATACGTAAGAAACCGTTGAGTGTACCCGGTGCCAACAAAATGTATACGGGCTCTCCTCTACAGCCGAAGGACTAGTAAAACATATGCAATAATTCGAATTGTTTTGTCGATAGATTCGTAACGCTCGATCAGTGAGTATCCCCGTAGTTCTAACTTAAAACAAGTCAGACCTGCAAGCTCGATTGGTTTTAATTCTGAAGTTTCAATAGCTAATAAATTAGTTTTAGGCCATGAGCCTGGATCACCAGTCAACCAAGACGGCCCCTTTGACCATAAAGAGCCTAAGAAAAACTCGGAAGGGGTTTGGCCTCGAGATGCAAGATCCGCAGGATTATCTAGGGAAGCCACATGCCTCCAATGACAAGAGGGAGTTAATCGCTGCACCTCGGCAACGCGATTAGCGACAAACGTTTTTAGACGATGTGGGGCAGTATTAAGCCAATGTAGTGTTATGGTGGAGTCTGACCACAAATATCACTCGTTTATATTAATTAATAAAGCTTGCTTGACTACTTTAAAAAGCCGCGCAAAAAGTAGCGCGCCGCAAAGCTCTAGGCGAGGCAGCGAGATTGAGCTAACAGGAGCAACTCGAGATTTGGAACATATCAGCCGAACGTGAACCGTACCATTTTTGTCAGCAGAGCGCAAATATATACAAGCACCATATGCCTTCTCACTAGCGTCACTAAAGCCGTGTAACTGTACATCATTGCAGTTGGCTAAAGTAATGCATCGGCTGAACCGCAAAGCTTCGATCAGAGGAGTTGTTCTCGATAATATGCCCGAGCGGTATGAATTTCGTGTAGGACAGATTCGTCCCAATTGACGCCGGCCTTCCACAATGATTGCATTATGATTTCAACATGCAAGATAACCGGACCCAATAAACTGAGAGGATCAAACAATTGCGCTATTTTAGATATACTGCTGCGCTTAGTGACTGCTGTAGCCTTGATTTTACTTACACTGTGAAATATAGCATCTTCCTTAGCGTTCCAATAAATACCGAATTTTTTGATTGTGGTATCAGAATTAAGCGACATGTTTGTGATGCTAGGATGGGCATCACAATCATGTATAAGAGTTCAGTCATTAGAAGCCCATTTCTTCAAGTTGAGGCCACCCTTTTTCATTATGCTGTTTAGTTTGTCGCGAATAATCTCAGCCTCATGACGCGTATCTGCACCAGTAAGCAGATCGTTAACGTAAAAATCTCGTTTAAGTATAACGGAGGAACGAGGATGTGATTCACCCTCATCATCCGCGAGCTGATGCAATGATCGAGTCGCTAAATGAGAGGCACATGCAGTACCGTATGTGACGGTGTTAAGTGTGTACGTTTTTACGGGTTCAGAAGGATCGCTGCGAAATAATATTTTCTGGTACTTTCTGTCCTCTGGATGCACTAAAATTTGACAATACATTTTTTCGATATCGGCTGTGAGGACGAAAGTATATGAGCGATAGCGAGTAAGAATAATAAATAAGTCATCTTGAAGTTCTGGACCCACCATCAAGGTATCGATCAAGGAAATTCCGCTTGAGGTTTTGGCGGAACCGTCAAAAACCACTCGAGTTTTCGTGGTAATGCTATCTTGCATTATAACAGCATAATGCGGGAGGTAGAATTCCTGCGCGGAATCGCATGCGCTACCTGCGATAAGCATATGCTTTAAATCGATGTATTCATCCATAAATGCAATATAATCAGCGGACATTATTTTGTCTCGACTGAGCCGTTTCTCCAGTGAGTGGAAACGGCGAGAAGCTGAGGTGTAAGAGTCGCTTAGCTTTGATTGATTGCTATTAAAAGGAAATCGAACTACATATCGACCAGATAAGTCCCTTGTTGAGTGAGATAAATAATGATCCTCACACAATCTTTCTTCAGGGGACAAATCTTTAGGATTAGATAATTCCTCTATTTCCTAAAACCGAGTAAGATTAAAGTCAGGGATTTGCTGACTCATTGCAAGATGACAAGATATGTTTGGTTTTTTAAAGGAGTTGTTTAATCGGCCAGCCACTATCCAACCGAGCTGAGTCTTCTGTAGCACTGCATCAGGATGATTTTTTAAAGCAATTTGGTCTATGCTTAAAAGCTTATAGAATAAATCAACACCTATGAGAGCATCGACTGCGGATGGCTTGAAGAACTCTAGGTCTGCCAAGGCAATGTTCTTGGATATCTCCAGATGGGCCAAGTCAACTGCCATGGAAGGCATTTCTCTACTTATCTGCGGCATTATTAAAAATTCTACATTTTTCGAAAATTTGCTAAGCCGAGACCGAATTGTTGCCCGAGTGGAATGCGTTATGTTTGTGCACAGATCGTCAAGGCCATTGACTGTAATATTAACTGACATTCGATCCAGTTTTAAAAAACGAGCGGTTGCTTCGGTCATAAAATGGGCTTGAGAGCCTGCGTCCAAGAAAACACGACACGGCTTAGATACCCCTTGAGCGTTTACTATGTCTACTAGCGCCGTAGCCAATAATGCCTCTGAAGAAACAAGAGCATGCATGCTTTGGACCTTAGCGCTAGGCCTTGAAGAAGAAGGCGGCGGATCCTGTTCCACATATAAGTTCTGTGGCCTGTCAAAATGCCGGAGTGTGTTGTGCCGACAGTCACACGTGCGGCATTTACTCTTCGAGGTACATTGACGAGAATGATGCGATTTACGCGAGCAATTAGTGCACCAGCCATTTCTCTTTGCTAATTCATATCGAGAGAAGGGCCTTAACTCGAAAAATTTAGCACAATTGTTAAAATAATGATCATCGCTAGAACAATGAACACACCGGCCTTGAGAGACTGAGACGGCAAACGCCTGCTCGGTGGCCCAGAGGTTTGGAGATGAATTGTTTAGCGGATGCTTGCGAGCACAGACTCTTGACGTGAGCTCGCTTTGTGAGAA
Source organism: Microplitis deprimator (assembly GCA_964016945.1). NCBI lineage: Eukaryota > Metazoa > Arthropoda > Insecta > Hymenoptera > Braconidae > Microplitis > Microplitis deprimator. Next base: position 2,968,160 of record OZ024715.1, on the reverse strand, counting down.
ATGTTATCATTTGATCGATAGTGGGGTTGGAAATGCTACTGGAGTGGTCTTCTTATCGTTCTTTGAGTTTATTATACAATTTATTACGCAGCATGACAATTATTATCGCGTTCTACGATTCAATGAGCTCTCCTAACTTTTTGAGAGCACGCAAATTTTCGAGAATATGATCTACGAATGCTCGCGTGGAGAATTCTTTAGATATTGAAGGCGTATCAAACAGAGCTTGGATATAACCTTCCCGAATAACTTTTCTGTCATATCGTTCTTTGAGCAAATTCCAAGCTACTTTATAATTCTGAGAAGACGATTCGATAGACGCAATTACATTGGCTGCTTCTCCCGTAAGACAACCCTTCAAATAAAATAGCTTCCAAATAGCTGATATTGAAGTATCTTCGTGTATTAAAGAGCTAAACAAATCATAAAAACCCAACCACGAATCGAAAGAGCCGTCAAATGTTGGCAAGGTGATGTCAGGCAGCGACTGTTTATCAGCAACAATGTAATTATGAGACGTAGCATTTGACTGATTAGCCTGGGAGCGCGCGACCGTAATTGGCGGATCAGTGACTGGAATTACCTCTGGTACTTCCAGCGCCTGATTATTGTTATCCGAATGAGCTGAAGCTAATGTTACATCTTGTGGTAATATCGTATCACGACGAAGTTTGTTACTTAACGCGGCAGGAGCTGGCGATTGAGATCGACTATTTATTGTTTTAGACAAAAGCTTAGTGGCAGTGCTGAATGCCTTAAAGTAGCGGTCCTCGAATTCAGTTCTGTAAGCATGTAACTCATCTGATTCTTCTTCTAATAATTCTAACTCGTCTCGATACGTGTTACGTTTTGGAAAATTACCCCAAATTAATTAAAAATGAAAATAATTTTTCATTATTTAATTTAATCCATTAATGTCCAGGTTTGGCCTCGTTAGAGTGTCTATAGACCCCTGGTAGGCCGTGGTCGTCGATTATTTTATTAATTATCAATTTTAATTGTGTTTCGCGATCTAAAATTGTTTTCGACCCGGTCTCCATATTATTTATGATGGCAGCAGTTGAATGGATGGAATATCGGCAGGAAACTTGAAGGAAACCCGAACTGGTGTTGAGCGCTCAGGGTTATAGGACAGGGTGAAACTGCTAGTAAGCGCTCGCCCCTGGATATTAATAGGGCTATGGTTAGGTCATAGTGTAGGTAAAAATATTGGGATGCCAATTGGCACCCCGCAATAAGGTTGAATTAATTTAGAATTAATTATGGAGTTTATTAACTATATAGAGAGCAGAGGTTCAAGCTCTATGAGCTCTCTCGAAGGACTGACTATTTTGTCGTTATAAAAAATATAATAGAGCCAACAGAGTTGACAAAATGTTGGCGCTGCATCTCAGGTTCCCTGTGAGAGAATCGTCGTGGCCCGGGTCTCATGCATCGTCATCTGTTTTGACCACCCGCGAGCCACGGCGACTCTCTTATCGTAACCGATTCCCGTTACCTTTGCATACAATTATTTCATTAAAAATGATTAATTTAATTTAATCAATAAAATATTACGAGAACGTAACAATACGATACAAAAGATTCACGAGTCTTATCTATTTGATTATACCTTTTTTCGAGAGCAGGAAAATCTTTCTCTGGATTAAAACGATTAAGAAAATTTTCATATGCAGTGAGAGCACGTTTAGCAGCACCGCGTTTGATTCTAAGTGCTTTAATTTGCTCATCAGCCATGATTAATGAAATTGTTGCTTATAAAATACAATGTGTGTTATTAAGTGTAAGATTACAGGCGTATGAAATCGAGGCAAAAAAATTCTTATTTGAAATGTATAAGGAATCAAATGAAAGTAATAAGGATTGGTGGTTCAACTGACTTACTTTATGTCGATGGTAAGCGCGAAAAATGTCGCTGATGTTGACACCTGATGATCATGATCTATGTTGACGATTGGCAGTGAGCAGGATTCCCAGCGCTCCAATGGCGATGTCGTATGAAGGCTCAGCAATGGAGACGACGATGCACAATTTCGACTGGCAGAGCACAATGCACACTGAATAGTTTAGCAATATTAATGTATCGCTTAAGCAATGTAGCTTTTGAACTTGATAACTACGTAAACACTTGCACTAACACTCTCGCAATAATTTTCACTTGTTTGTATTAGAAGCCGGCAATTACTGTGCAATAATATCAGAAATTTGAACAAAATTCGCGAGATCCGGCTCGAAGGACCAATGTTTTGAACCGCAATTGTTTTATTGCAATTATGTGATGACGTATTGACCAGTAGTCAATACCAAAAAAAGGCGACGAGTGAATAAAGGCAAGAATTACTTATAAGTTTATCTCAGATTTATTTTGAGTGAAGCGTGCTGCTTCTTACAAGTTCAAAAAGATAACTAATTACATAAAAATAGCTTAAAATCTAAGTTCCAATTGTTGCGAGGGTGGGAATTAGCTAGGGAGTAGAAATCCGGAAACAACTATTGGTTTTCATTGTAATCAGGCTTCAAAAAAGGGATGAAGGATCGGTCATTGGCTAGCGCTTGGAAAAGTGGGTGCGTAGGAGAGTCGTAGGTAGGCCCTTTATGGGTCTAAAGGAAAGGGAAGCGACGAGGCAAGTAAAAATGGCGGAAGAAAAGTCCCAAGGACGCTGGGATCGTGGAACTGCATTAACATAAACTAAATTTTACTTGTTTTTATGACTTAATATAGAGTGTACTTTTTTCTCAATTAGAGCAAGGCTTATGGCCATATAACATAAAAAATAGGGAAATGTTTATTGATTTAAGCCTTTGCAGCTTTACGGTCCCTTTCGCGACAATAGCAAAAGGTCTTGAAGAACTCATTGAGTATTTTTTTTAGAGTTATAAACTTTGGAGTTTACAAACCCAAAATGTGCAGGGCAGATGTTGAATGCAGTAAAATAAAATAAAATAAAATAAAAATAAACTAAAAATGAAATAAATGAAAGTAAAATACACACAAGTTTTATGCATGTGAAAACGAAAAACTATTAAAATAATAAAATGTTCGAGATTATTAAGAGCTAAATATGATCTAGTTTGCATTTGATTGAGTTAAATAATATCTTAAATAATGAGCTAAGTTAATTTAGATCAGAGGAGACAGAACAGATAATTATTCTTATAGTTAATCCAACGAATTTTATTTGTTGGAAACACTTTCTTATAACAGTAAGATAAATCACTAAAAATGTTTTTTGGAACATTGCAGTCAGGTATTTGTGGGTCCATGTAATAGATTCGTCTATTGATCACATCAACGTAGAGTAAAACCCAATAAAAATCATTGATATTTAAAGGAAAAAAAAGCTGTTTTGTTATTCCAAATTTGTTGCAATTCGTCGAAAAAATATTCTCCAACATCTTCACACCTTCTCAACAAAATAATTAAGCTTAACTCACACAAAATATAAACAACTGTTGGATACAATTTTGATTTTCAAATAGCCTAGTTTGCGAAGTAGTTAATTAGTCCATTGGTAATCCAATTTTCATTATACAATTAATTATAATCTTCACCAAATAGACGAATGAATTTGGTATCGTCATTGGCATCTTCTGTAAATGCAACAAAGTACACACGGGGATCAGTCAGGCCATAGTAATAATTCATATTTTTCACAGTACAATCGTTATTTAAAACTATTGAAGATTTATCATTTTCATTGAGAGCTTTGTGAACGTGCGTTTCTGATTTTACGACTTGAAAATCGAGCGCAAAATCTAACAGATTCTACGGCCATCTATTAGAACAATTATATGTTAATTAACACTCCTCAGTCACTCGGGGCCATGGCAAAGGTCCCCTAGATCAAATTCTACTTGAATTTAGACGACAGTGGGGTAGTTCCACGCCTCCAAAATTAACATATAAAAGGGCCAGCAAACACTTACTCGAGGACTTAGGCCCTGGCCATCACCTAGAGTGGACTGATGACGCTTAGCGAGGTCCCTACTCTAGCACCAGGACTCATTACAATTTATATGAGTCGGCCTAACGATAAGTTCATTATATCTAGTCATTTAGCCCAGTCATCAGTTCTATTTCGTTTAAGCTGTTACCTGAATAATTTTGTCTATTGAAACTTATATTTATATTAAAACTAAATTATTAATTTTATAAGTGATACTAGTTTTGATTCAAATGAATTAATTAAGGAGATTTGTGAGACTCCTTCGTCTGGTTAAAGAAAAACCAAATTTGATTACTAAGTGAGTGTGGTGGTTTGATATACAACATCTGCCCGTGGAAATTTTACTGAAGAGGATCGACATCGAGTCCAAGAAGCCCGCAACGAATCGGAGATCGATATCACCAGTAAGCCCACGTACAACCAGATAAGTCTAGACAAAATTGTAACAACCATTTTTACTCTCTTCAACGTAGCATAATTTAATTAATTATACATTTTACTTCCCGCATCTAAATAAATCTTGTGCATTTAATAAGGAATTAATTTCATGCCAAACGCTCAATCGTTATTAATAAATTATAAAATTAAAATTAAATAAAGGGGAGACTATGGTGTAAATAAAGTTGATATTTTGGTTAAATAAAATTAATAATAGATAAATCGAGTCTCTGATCAAATTCTCTTATCGCCAGCGTCACTTTAGAATAAGTTTATTTCAGCCGCGTGTCCGGTCAGAACGAGTCGACCTACAACCTGAGATCTATTTTCCCAATCTTCCGAACCAACAACAAAATTAATTATAAGTTTACATTAATATTAAAAAATTAAATTTATTAAGTATAATCATTCGAGAAATTTCATCAGCTGTGGTTCGTGGCTACTGGACACGAAGTAGCCAGGGCCCACCGTTATAGCTTGTTTTATATTGTCACGCTGGTAATAAGCACTTCTTTTCGTTTTTTTTTCTAGATTTGGTTTCCAAGAATCTTCTGATGATAGATTATCTGGCTCATTGATTGGTTTAATTTTTTTTTATAACAACTCGAGGTTCTTTTAGATTTAATTTAACATAGGCAGCATTTAATGATTCAAATAACCGATCAATAAATTTACCGGCTTTTGATGGTTGAAGATTTTCTATTTTCGTATTCTTAAAATGATTTTCTGCAATACTTTTACAATGATACTTTTTATGTAATAATACTGATCAGAAAGGTAAAACTGGTAATAATTTATCCATTAAATAAGTAGCTACAGCTGGTGATTGATACAAATTTTTGTTGGAATTTTTAACACAGTTTAATAACATGGTTCCAACTTGAATTTTACAAGAATTGAATCTTTTATAGAAAGAGCTTGATTTAAGCACAGCATTAACTTGCTTTTTTTTTCTTCACCTGATTCCAATTCTTCTTTAAGTTCTGATTCGTTCAATTCATCGAAATAATCATTTGTTTTATGGTCTGATAGTAATTGCAGAGCTGTCGTATATCATTTATTTTTATAAGGAAACAATAAAATTATAAATAATGATTCAATCAATCTTGTTAATAAATTAGCATCTTCACAATAGACAATAGCTGCCATCCCTTCTAAGCATATGTTTAATTGATTTTTTTTAACACCCCTTGCTTCAAGGTGTTGGGAAATCATTTTCATGAAATGAGCATAGCACGTAAATAAAGAAGTAATTTCTGTAGATATTGTTTTATTAGAAAATATGACGTCATATGTTAATTTTAAATACTCTTTGACAGTACATGTGTTTCACCCATCCATTACCCCATCAATACTTGCCGACAACCAATCAGTGATTATAGCTTCAAAACAAGGCCATTCCCCCTTGTTTTGGATCCCAAAATCTTGAAAATGTTTTAAAAAATTAGCGATTGAAAGAGCTGTGTGGTTGTTTGTGATTAATTCCAGTATTGGATATATTTTTTTATTAATATTAACTACTCCAGCATAGTAATAAACTCTCTTCGATCCCACGTATGGCTTTCTAACTACAGAACCAGTAGCATCAAAGTACAAGATTGAATTTTTATGGGCTTTCAACAACTCAATTTGCTGCATGGTTCCTAAATATATCGTGAAAGGTAAAGTAAATTGACGTATATATGGATCATTTTTAGCTTTGATCGATATATCCGCAATATTATCAGTATCACAGTCATTTTTGGAGTTCAGTTCAGTCATTGCATCTTTCCTGTTCTTAGAATTTTTTTCGAATGAGTAAATTTATAATTATTTTGTTTCCTAGCTAGTTTTTTATCCATATCGTTAACTAATTCTTTATGTAAAGTACTTGGTTTTATAAATCTCAAGCATCGTTAAACTTTTTGTCGCTGGGTACCTCGTAGTTGATAAGAAAGAGGTAATGTATGATTAGGAATATTCTCAGTAGAATAAATATTAATTGTTGTTTTCGAGACTATCATCTTCTCATTAAATTTGAATTGGATATTACATTCAGGTTGCTTACACTGCATAATCACGGAATGTCCCATTGTCGCTGTGTTTGAATCCTTTAAATATTAAAACGCAGCTGATATCCAATTTTAATGGTAGTTCGTTGCGAAGATCATGATGAATTAAATCCGACGACAGTATATCATCGTTAACTATTTTTGATGAAAAAACTTGAAGAGAATCAACGAGTACATAAGTGTTTTTATCTTTTGTAGAATTATTTTCTTGGGATTTTGTAATATTATTCTCTTCAGGCTGCATGGACATTGAACTTAAACGTCTCAATAATTGACATTCCTCTTTATTATTAGTATAAGAAAGCTTATACTCATCACCCGATAGTTCTACAATTTTAGACACTTTCTTTTTTATAGTTAATGTCTTTATTATTTTATCCTTGAAATTATTTCTGTTGTCTTGCCAAGAAAAATATAGGTTTGTGCGAAAATTACTAAGTTCTTTCTTCTTTAAACCAAAACGTTGATATAATTTTAATAAAAATGACTTATTATAAATAGGATTGGTTCCGATCTCTTCAAAATTTTGCACATGTTGAAGTGGCGCATAATAAACAGTGGTAATATTAAACTTCATGATTTCATTAATAGTTGAATAATATTTATTAATGAAACATTTGTAGTTAACTCTTTGATTTAAATAGGAATAAGAATTTTTTTTGTTCATTGAAAATTAAAAATATAAATAGAAAATTATTTATTATTTTATAAATTAATTGGTATTATTTGAATTTCAATATGGTGAGCCATTATACAATCAGTGCCAGGTGACAGGCAGTCGAACTAATATGAAGGTAGTTTCATAAGTTGCTTTTTAAAGTATAATAACAATAATAACCAACAGATTGCGTGTGTTATTCAATATCAGCCATATTACAGTACATGAAAATATAATAAATGATAGATGGGGGCAAAACCGCAAGCGCTTTTAAAAATTTTGAAAACTCCATAATTTTACCATTCAAAATTAAAATACTTAAAAAATATGTCGAAAAATACACATAAAAATTATATAGGCCGGAGTGCGGATAATAAATATTGTAATATGAATTATCCGTGATAAAATAGTTTTTTAGTCATATCTCGCGCTGATAAAACAATTTGGATTCATTTTTTATTATAGCTTTATTTCTACTGGATAAAAAGTAAATAAAAAAATGGATAATTAGCTTTTTCAAAAATAAATATGTTCATTTTTTTTTTTTTTCAATTTGATCAATTTTAAGTTGGATATGCGTTTCGGAAATTTATTTTTATTAATATTTTTGAATTGAAGAGCCTAATATAAAAACTAAATAAATAGACATTTAGATGTTACAAAAACGAACAAAAAAAAATTTTTTTCTTTTTGATCGAACAATTATTCAAGAAGTTATGACCTTCCAAAGATTCTAATTAGATAATTAAAAGAACGGTAAATGGGCATCTAAATGATGATGAGAAAATGAGAATATTCTAATTTCATGAAAGGAGATTGTTACATAATGTCAGTAGAGCTTCTGAAAGTTTTATTTTTTAAATTGTCGTTTAGGTATTAAAATAAATTTTTTTTTTTTTTAAATGGGCAGTTAGGATTTGAAAAAACGCGCCATTTCTCACTTTCAATACGTAAGTAACTCGCACTGCATCAGAGATATGCTCTGCCGAAAATAAAATTTGTTAGATGTCGGCTAACTTTACACTCATTAAAAGTTATGGCTGTTTTAAATTTCCACGATTTTTTGAATAAATCAGTTTTCTTCCACTTTCAAGTTCGTATAATTTAAAAACTAATAGGGTAGAAGTACCATTTGTGGCCACTGCTCCATTTTTGGACATTTAATACTTTATTTTAAATAATGAAAACGCATTAAAAAAAAATTTAATTGTAATAATGTGGTAAAAGTATCTTCAAACACATTTTAAAAGTTAATTATGCTATTGCGTATCTTACAAATTATTTTATTTAAAATTTCTAAGTGGCCAAAACTGGCCCTAAAGTGGTCAAAAACGGTACTTCTACCCTAATCATAAACAATTCCTGTAAAAAGTATTTGAAAGCTTGACTAGTAAGCTTTAATTTATGACCTTGAACTTTATGTTTTGACCATTTCTTCTAATAATTTGATCGTTTTGAAAATTTTAATAGAATTAAAAAATGTTGAAAATATGGTTTTCATTCCGCATAACTTATGCATGTCCCATTATAATCCAGTTTCGTCAGTTGTATTTTATTGGGAAGAAAATTCTGTAAATTTTACAGCTATTTTATATTTTCAAAGTATTTTTTTCATTATTTATAATGTTTCAAATGCACCTGTACGGCCAATTATTATTACTGGTCTTGTCATTACGACAACACCCACAGTTCTTATCAGATCTCAATGAAATTTTCTACACAAATTTTATAGACGATTACCTTAATCAAGTTCGAAGATGGGCTGAATCGTTCGAATAGATTCAAAGTTATGGCTGTTTGAAATTTTCATGATTTTTCGTGAAAATCAGTTTTTATTTACTGTTGAAATTCATGTAACATTAAAACTAAAAATTGGTAGACAATTTCAGTAAAAAGTATCTTGAAGCTTGTTTAGTAAGATTTAATTTTTACGTTAAATTTTATGTTTTGACTTTTTTTTCCAATAATTTGATAGCCTTGAAAATTCTAATGGAATCAAAAAATGTTGAAAATATGGTGTTCATTCCACATAAATTATGTATTTCCCATTATAATACAATTTTGTCATTTGTATCTTAGTGTGAACATAATAACCTGTAAATTTCACAGCTATTTTATATTTTAAAAGAATTCCTTTTATTAATCATGATGGTTCAATCGCACCTGTACGTCCTATAATTATAACTGGTCTTGCCATCGTAATAGCTATTACAATTATAATCTTATACTGATTAAATTTTCTGTACTTTGTTTACGTGAAGGTTAGTTTGGTACGTTATCTATATAATGTTTTGTCAAATCAACTATGTGAAGTTCTCTATCGAAAATAGTCGTTGTCTTTTCTTACACTCACTCTTAGAAAACGAGCCTAATTTTATATCGTGACTATATACTAACATGTATCACAAAATACGTATGTATGAAGCTCTTTAATTAGATTAATTTGGAAATCTACCTTCCATTTTGGCTGCCGAATGGCCTTTTATTTTTTTTTTTTTTTTTGCAATGCATTTTGATGTAATTTATCTTCAGAAAAATGAATTTCAAACAGAAATGACATTATATTTAAGACTTTTAGAGATACAAGCATAAATATGCTTGTGTTAAAATGAAAATTTTCAAACTGAGCGCGAATTCGAGTTAAATTTTTTTTCGCTATTGAAGGACAGCACTACAAGACATTTAAAGCATTTAAAAATCTTTTCTCTTAAGTGAGGGGCTCCGTTCCAAACCCCGCCGAGGCATCGCCCCTGAACAGCACCGGGGCTTTCCCCTGGATCACAACGGGGCTTCGCCCCTGGACCATACTAATTATCTACACACACACACACACACATAGACACAGATATACAGACACACATACGATCACACACACTCCAATGAACACATGACCTTATTTCGACGTCATATGTAGGTCATAAAAATGTCACGGCATCTTATGTAAATTTGATTTCAATCTGACGTTCTACATAACTTTAATATGATGTAAGAACTTTACATCATATTGATGTAAGCATGACTCTTGTATAACGTCACAGTTATGACTTATGTATTACGTACGCTTGACATAAAACCTACATCACAGTGTTACGTAGTAATAAAGTCATTATGGTATATCATAATGACGCAATTTTGAAATCATACATTTACGTCAGTAGCAAAGTCACGGTTATACGTAATATGGATGTTACTCTGAAATCATATCTTTACATGAGTGACAAGTCAGTTTTTTACGCAATGCTGATGTAATTTCCGAGTCACAGTTTACCATCATCTATTTGTTGAAATAAAAAAATCGTAGAATGAATTTTCAGAAATGTGTGAATGTGTAAAAATACCAACTCAATGTTGAACATTTTTGGGGCCAAAGTAATCGATAAATTCGATAATAGATTTCAGAGGTTTTAGATTAAAACATTTGCGTGAGCATAAAAACATTAATTTTATTTTTCTTAATGATATACCGAAAATGTCATTGAAGACTATGGAAATGTAACAACAGTTTGAACTCTTTTGATATTAAGATTGTAAAGTTTAGTATTGCAATTTTTCAATCGATTTAATTTCATACAATTTTGCAGAATTATTTAATGTTTCGCGAAATTTCATATAAGGTTTTTTAAATTTCACATCACAACAGAAGATTGAAAAAATTTGAAGAAACTTAATAAAATTTTATATAATCTTTTATAATTATCATCGAGGCCGACAAATATTGTTTTTATAAAATTTCATATAAGTTCATGGAGTTTTTTTAAATTTTGTAAAAATCTATCACGAAAACTTATGAACTCTGTCTTTACCGGCATTTTACTCTAAATAAATCAATTAAGCATACGGCTTGAACTCTCGTGATGTGACCAGTGAGCAACGTTCAGGACTACCAGCCAAGAGAAGCCGTGTTTGAACCCAGCAGACGTCCAAGATTTTTTCATCATTTATTGCTATCAAATCTTGTTTCTAAATTCGTAATGCGTTCGCGCGGTAATAATCAAACAAAAAATTCGGTATTTAATTTTTTTTTTTTTTAAATATTTTTTCCGGATTAATGATTTTGACATAACCCATATGTCATACTGACGTCATGAAATGTCACACAGACATCAAATTTACGCCATGTATACGTCATTAGTTTTACATCATAATCTTACGCAACAAACATGCTTGCTGTCCCGGTACTACTCTACTCTTTCGGTGTCCTCAAATGGACCTGAAAGCAGCTGAGAGACCTCGATATCAAGACACGCAAGTCATCAACATCAATCGGAGCATGCGCCCTAAGTCCTCAGTAACCAGATTATACATTTCTCGGCACATCGGTGGGAGAGGACTACAGCAGAGATTGGAGTATCTACATGATCGTTTGATTTTGGGTCTAACATATGAAGTTTTCAATTTCACAGCAGATAAAAACGACTTCCTTATGCAAATTGTTCATAGTTATTAGAATGGGCAAAAGGAAGCGTTTTTATATAAGGCAGCATACGACGCAGCAAAATCCCTCGGTATCGGAAGAGTAAACCCTCTTATTGACCTCCCTAAGGAGAAATTCAAGAGGGTCATCAGAAACGCTGAGCAGCAAAAACTGCTCAGTACACACATGGACAAGTCCATGCACAGCGTGTTCTTTAAACACGTGCGTGATCCAAGCTTGTCCACCCAGCTGACGTTTTCCTTCCTTACGTCAGCTGGCTTAATGTCCGAGACCGAAGGATATATTTTTGCCTGCCAAGATGGTGTTATCAACACTCGAATACCGTGCTAAAGTGCTCTAGATGCAGCTACCTGACACACTATGGAGGGTGTGTAAGCAACATCCTGAGACGCTTATGCATCTCTTATCAGCATGTCCTGTGTTGGCACGAAATGTATACATTCAGCGTCACAATGCTGCTCTGCGAGTACTTTATTACCCTCACGGTTAAAGAAGAGCACAAACACGAGATATATCAGGATCTCCTGTTTGAAATTGACAAACTTTAGCCAGGCTGACGTGTCAAGTTCGTCGTACTCATTGTTGGCGTCCTAGGAGGAATGAAACAGTTTTTCGTGTCTGTATTAGCTAGAATACCAACTTGTTCATTGCAAGTTGAGTTTCTGGCATCGGATGCAGAAATCTGTTATCCTCGGATCCCTTCGTCTACTTAGGCACCGAAACTTGGCCTGCTGCGCATGCTGATCATCTTGTTGATGAAGCATCGCAGCAGTAACGATTTGGTGCTCAGGTGAGGCCCTCGGTAGAGTTGGACTACCAGAGATAACGTCCTGAGCATTTAACTACCAAAGAAATAATAATAATAATAATAATTCTTAGATAAAGAATGCAAGAGATGTATGAAACCTCTTTTCCGATTATTTGATTAGTTGAGACTAACATATACTATAGAAAAACGACTTAAAAATATACAGTAAAACTATACTATAAAAAATTTAATTATATATGTATATTATATTATATATATTTTTATTATGCTGATATTACATTTTTATTTTTATATTTTTATGTTGTTCTATATATAGATACTTTGTATTTATAGATAGAAAACGATAGTAATAATATGTACAATTAACACGTTGCCAATATTGTATTTATAACGGTTACAACTGGCATTTATACATGAATAATTGTTTATTTTAAATAATAAAAAAAAAAAAAAAAAAAATAAAAGTTTCCTTTCACTTTACGAAAAACTGTTGCCAACTGTCAAATATGTATTCCAACATTTGATTGCAATACAAGAAATGCAACCTGAACTATAAACTGTTGTAACTTAGTATCCACTGTTTGAAGACAAGTTGAAAGTGTAGCCTGAAAGTCGTGAAAAAATTTGCCGCAATCAATTCAATTGATATTTTTTGCAGTCAACTAAACGTCAAGTTTATGCCACAAATTTCTGTCAACTTACAACTAAGGTGTATATTAGGCTCTAGACCTGAGTGCAAATGAAACCCTGAACGGAAGTCAATTTGTAGCCAAAGAAGGCTGTCGAGGAAATATGTACGTAAATTATTAATATTTCACTTAATTTTTTTTTTTGTGTCGATTGAGTTAACAACATTCTTAAGAGCTGAAGTAAGTATTCCATTTTATGATGAACTAAAATTTTAACATCAACGTTTTAATTACAATTGTTGTCATTAAACGTGTTTAAATGAATTGAGTTTTTGGTAAATTTAAAAAAATTACGTAAATTTAACTTTCTGTTGTAAACCTATACTATAGAAGGAGCCAGGTACTGATGACAATAAATCTGCGTCGGACGTATAATAGTTTTTTGAGAGAGTGTACTTTGATTTTCAATTAATAAGTTAAAAAAAATTTTGAAATTAAAAAATATTTTTAATTTTTACTCATTAACCAGTTTTGCAATCATTCAAAATCATGGCCAAGATACGTACAGAACTGCTCGAGTGGTTTTCACCGGGTGCGGAAATCGACGATCTTAACCCGTTTGACGACACATTATAAGCTAGATTTTGATTTATTATTTCTCTGGAAAATTATGTAAATTATCCCCGTCATTTATATATTTCATTCTTTAGATGTTGCGCAGTAAAAATTATTAAACATTTTTCGTAAACTTTAAAAAATTAATTTTTTTTTTTTTTTCTCAGAGAATTGCACAGTTATGTGGAAGCAGTCGATGGCACAAAGATGGTGACCACACCATATTCATCAGGGCCAACAGCACTATTTAAAATCCACCTAAATAACGGCCACAACAGAAAAATTAAAGTTGTGTTCTGGGGTAAAAACGCAACAAAATGGGCTTCATCTATTAGTGAAAGAAAGGTTACATGATTAATCCATTGTCTGTCTATCATTATACAACTCGAAATTGGACATTTATTACAGTTGATCTCTTGATTATATTATTACTATTGTTCCATAATTATTTATTACTATTATTCCAAATCATACATATTACGCGGGCAAAGGCCACTACATTTAACAAACGATTTTCTGGTTCAGTGTTAACCAACGCTCCATGTGAATTGACAGTACTAGCCCAGATTAAAATTGAAATTGTGCCAGGTACATTTAATGACCTGCCGACTGACAAACCTTTATAAACTATTTTACTTCGAGACACACCGGACCACACTCAAAATGATAAATTTCGTGAGTATTTTTGGTATATTTATGAGTTACTTTCTGATTCCTGATCAACGTAAAGTAATAATTTTTATTTTTAGGCGTTTTCGGTTGGATAAAGGTCCCTTTCGAGCTGGTGATAACAGGAAGTGGAAGTCGTGGTAGTGGGGCTATAGTTGATCATGATCACTGTCTGAGGGTTCATGTAGCTACTTTCCAGAAGAAGCTTGAATCGGTTATAGAGACACGAGTCTCTGTGGAGTGTAGCTACTGTGCAGACAGCAAGTATATTGTATAAAAAAGATTTTATTCATTGAAGTTGAATCATTATACCTTGGAATGATATTTTTAATTTTTATATTTTCAGATGGTTCAATGGTAATTTGTCGCAATATAAATAATATTGCCGCTATTCATAATGAGGCCGTTTTAACAAAAGATGGCTTTCGTAAGATGGGATTCTCCACATCGAAACGTAAGGCTGATAGCTAGGGTGGAAACCCATCTAAAAGGAGTCCATTTAACTAGATATCAAAATTCTGAATAAATATTAATTATTTAAGGTGATATATCGAATAATAAGGCTGTTTGTAATAATTAAGACTATTCTCAGATAGTGCCCCCTCCACTTTTTCAAAATTTTGAATGTCTCTTAATTGTCATAAGCGTATCAACATTTTATCAATTAAATTTATGAAAAAAAAAAATCGGTCTATCGGTTGACCCAGCGGGTCAGCCCCAAAACTTACCGCTGTTTTCGCGCACCTTCAGCTCGGAAACATTATTAAGAATACATTTTCGTGCTCTTCGAGCTTGATAACAATTTTGGATGCCATTGTTTTCGAAAAGTACCGTTTTTTAGCATTTCCTCTCCCGCGATATCTCTCGAACGAATTATACGATTGAGACGGTTCTTGCAGCATTCGACGCGTTTTATTAAGTTTTAGAGTTGATTCGATTTTGGAGTTGTTAAATCGAGTCATTTTTTATCAATTTAAAAAAAAACAAAATTGTTTTTTAACTTTCTGCTAAGACAATTGTTAATTTTCAAAAAGTTGGGAAGTCATTGTTTTTATACCGATTTTCGAAAATCGAGTTTTCATCAGATGTTGATGTTTTGAGGTCCTAGGAAGCTATTCTGACTATTTTCAGAATGATGTCCGAATGTCTGTATGCATGTGTGTGTGTGTGTGTGTGTGTGTGTGTGTGTTTGTGTATGTGTTCCTAGGACCTCAAAACGTCGATATTTAATGAGAACTCAATTTTTGAAAGTCAGGGTGAAAATAATAACCCCGGATTTTTTAAAAATCGTCGACTTTTTTAGCAGGAAGTTAAGAAAATTTTTTTTTTCGTCATTTGCAAATGTTTTCTAGTTGACATTATAATATGATCTGAAATTTTTAGGAAAATCGACGGCCGAAGAACTCTTTCGATTGCCGCAAGAACCATTTAAATCGTTTAATTATTTCAAAGAGTCATAAGTTTACACACACACACCTGCTCATACACACGGATTGTTTTTCATGATTTTGAATTATATTAGATACTTTCTAAAAAATTGGAGAATTCTCAAAAAAGATGAAATTTTAATGTTTTCAACTTACAAAGATCATTATTTTCCAAGTAACTATTTCTTGTTCATCTTTTTTTTTTGCGCGACTTTTTTGTTCAACTCGCACCGGTCACCTGAACTCAAGTGGTTCTCAGTGAGAGACTTCTCACAGCTCGGCTCTATCTATCGCTACGTCGGTGCGCCTGCGCTCACTTATCTCCTTGAGTCATAATTCACATTAATACAATGAATATTTGACCTATTTACCTTTTCAAAAATTACGAGGAAAAAAAATTTCAAATACCTATTTTTCAAAAAATTGAACCGTTACTAAAATTAGTAAAATTATGGTAAATCATAAAGTCAACAAAGAAAAATGTAATTTATTTTAACCGCATTAACGTTCTTTTTACATTTTTAATTCATCGTTCACCTACATGAGGTCGCATTCATATACTACGTTAGGTATATTCTATAGTATAGTCATGTGGCCATTTTAATCATTTCTTCGTAAAACTTGTTAGCGTGCACATCGCAGTGTTATCTAATAACCTCAAATATTTATTGATATTGTTTCGATATTTCATTTAAAGAATCTCAGCTCTTATGGCTGACTCAACATATTCAGTTGTATCAGTGCTTATTAATGATGAAAACATTGATACATCAAAGCCACCACTAACTCCTGGAAAATCAATTGAACGGGATTCTCCTGATATCTACAGAAAATACGACCAGTCGACGAAGCCAACAAAATTGAAATCGACAGAGGTAAAACATCATCCTTTACAGTATGCTAATTAAAACTATAATTTTAGTGTTTTAGATAGAAGAGGGACTAAACAAGTCACGATCCGGAAATTTCCAAACCAGAATAGGAGTCGATGTATAGAGGAATTATATTCTACCAGCGGCTCCATTAATGATGTGAGGAAAAATAAAGACGTGAAACGGGATCAAAAACGTAAAAGGTGCCCGTTACAAGTAGTCAATGCTTTTCCATCCCAGAGTAAGAAGGAAAAAGTTCTCAATCAAAACAAAAATTTACATGATTGATATGTACTAGTTGTAGTTCATAAAGTTTCTTATGTAATGGCACTTGTTTTTTACATGTTCTTTAAGTAATTTAGTTTTATATTCATTAATTCAAATTTTTCAGTTTATCGCATGTTAGTTTAAAGAAATACTGACAACCAGCCGGCTTAGCCAGTAAAAAATATTTTATTTCACGATATATATTTAATATTAATATGTAGCAAGAAGATTGGGTTCTTAATATTTTTAAACACGCCAGTAGAAATTACTTCTGACTGCCAAGCCTGAGCCAAAGTGTGAAGGGGAATATATATCAAATAATATTAAATAAATTATTAATATTACCACCGTAAATTTTCAATCGAGGTAGTTGTGTTAAAAATTGAAAAATTAATTTTCGTTTCAAATTAAAAATTTTGTATTTCATTTAATAGTTAGCAAGCTGTGTCGATTGCTACAAAAACTATTCAAATCGAATACATAGTTAAAAAGTTATTCAGAGCTTACACACGCACATACACACAGACACATACATACAGACACTCGGACATCATTCTGAAAAAATATCTGAGCGCTTTCGTCATAAATCAAACTGACAGCTAGATCCCTCAGTACTCCAGTCTAGACTAGTTGGTTTATTTAATCATTATTTTTTTGTCCCCCCCTCCGGCTTACAGAAAAATCTGAGCCATTTCATCATCTTACAACCTGACAGATAGTGCCCTTAGTACTCAAGCCTGAACCAGTTGGAGTTTTAATTCATTATTTTTCTGCGCCCCCCCCCCCCCCCCACCCGCCCTCGCCAAAAAATCACAGCCTTTTCATCATCTTACAACCTGACAGATAGTGCTCTTGGTACTCCAGCCTGAACCAGCTGGATTTTTTAGCCATTATTTATCTGCTTCTACCCCCCCTCCCCCGCACCCTTACACACACACACACACACACACACCATAGCTCTGCCTAAATAACGAAAATATGTTTCAAGAACATCCCACATATATGTTGGTTACATTTCATCATTACACTTTTTTTTTCACTGATTACTTTTTTAACTTTTTTTTTCGTATTTTCAGAATTTGTTTGAGTTTTTACAATTCTGAATGTTTAATACAAGAGGTACACTTGTAGTCATAATTGCCTGGTCCCTCAGACTATAAATTCTTAAACAGACAGGGGGTCAAGCATTAATTACAACGAGTGTACAAGATAAACAATGAGTCATATTAACTTTGAGGTTATGAATAATTATATTTACACCACGGCAATTGTCGCATTCACCGAAGATACTACAGATGTTTCTATTACCGTGGAATCAAGTGAAACCACGGAAATACTGACACGCTTAAAAAGTTTGTGACAATTACCGCGGCAGTAAATTAAAAGTGGCAATTGATTAAAATTCAATGTTTGTTGAATTTTCGACTATAAAGAAGTATAATCTTGCTCTGGAATGCAACAAAAATAAGTATTAAAGCATTAATTTATAAAAAAAAAAACACATTTTATTCGAGCCTACAGTTGCACACAAACTGCAAGAAATTAATGATATTTTCTCTTAAAACGATCAATCGGTTTTCAATCATTTATAACAAACTATAGTAGTTACTTTTTCTACCTGATTGTTCGTTGATTACATTCTTGAATATTAAATTTGTTGCTGGTTTTTTTTTAAATTACAAAAAATTATGTATCATTCATTTATAATAGAATGAAAAAAATCCACGGTAATACTCACACCCGCGGTAATACCCACACTTACCCTCGTAGTAAGTCTATGTTAGTTGATCAATATAGTTGTTGAATTGGAGCATTATATTTTTACTTTAGTATAACATTGTATTCTATAGAACCTTTGTACACTGTAAATTGGTATGCATATATTTCAGTCTAAGCATTGTAACGATTGGTAAGTAATTGTGATTACTTATATCTAGAGTAAACAAAACACGAACAAACAAATAATTTGCTTACTTTGTTTTTGTGTTCATTTTACTAAATAAAATAGAACTAAAAGAGACGATGTAAAGTAACTTGTAATGAAAAGTACGTGGTACAAATTCTTTATAATGAATTCAAGAACACAAAATTATAAAATTTAACGATTCAAAATCAAAATTTTTTTAAATTAAATTACTATCCAATGTACTGTGATTTATTGATCCTTAGTCGTAACAAACTTCTTTTTTCCAACAGTTGATAAAACGAAGTACGTTCAAATTGAAAAAAGTTTGAAAAATCCAAAAATTCACGCCTCATAACGCTCATTTAATTTTGAAGTGAAACAAATTGTATTGCTGAATAATAAAGTAATACTAAAAAAAAAGTTTTGCTACTATCACACCACGGTTTATGATAACATTTGACGTCAAAAAAAAAGAAAGAAATTAAAAAAGAAGTGTGCAAAAAAGTCGTCCTGGTGCAGCACCGGTGGAAGACCCATAATAGAACATATCTAGATATATAGAAAAATACCGCGCTTGCACACTTATAAAGACGAACGCCCATATATATTTAGGCTGAAAATTTTGAAGGAAATTCCATTTAATTTTACATTAATTATAATTAAAGGGGGAAGAATGGATGGAGAAGTGAAAATGTGAGGGTGACTGAAAGTAGTAGAGCGTGCGAGTGAATGGAGTGGGAGAAAAGAGTTGGGTAGTTGAGAGCAGACCATGGAGTCGGAGAGTTGGAATTCGGAGTCGCTAGAGTACGAGCCGACCCAGGAGTCGAGTTTAGAGTTCTGGAGCGAGTGGTGGCGAGTCGGAGAGTCTCTGAGGTGGACCTCGACCGCAACCCTAGACTGTCATTTTTGGAGCTTGTGGCTCTGTGAATTGTGCTCTTGGAGCCGTTTATCGTGTGAATTTATAACGTTCTCTTCTGTTTCACACGTCCCACGGCGGAGTGTAGGTAGTGCTCAATAGCCGTTATGGCCCTCCGTTGGTGAAAAACTGAAAAATAAAAATAATAACAACACAAATTGCCTTGGGAGACGACCAAAATCTCCACTGGACCCACAGCTCTGCTCAGGCTGGGTTAGAAATCCTAGTTGGGCGCCAGTTCGTGTGCCCCACGAACAAATTCAAAATTCAAATAAAAATAAAATACCACGGAGAAAAATAAAAATGAAATAAATGGGATACAGGATAGCAATTTCAGAGTTAGGAATAGGAAAGCAAGAAAAAGATAGCAGTAATTAAAATAAGAAATTTGAAATAATACCGGGTTGCTGACCATTTGCATTCAATATTTAAATTAATATAAACAATGTAATAATTATTTATATTCGTGTATCACAGACAGATAGTGTCGATTAAAATAATAATATAGTACTTGTAAATAACAATCGCCAAATAATATTATGTTACTTGTAAATAATAATCGCAAATTAATAATTTAGTACTTGTAAATAATAATCGCACAATAATAATATAGTACTTGTAAATAATAATCGCAAATAATAATATTTTAGTACTTGTAAACAATAATCACAAAACAAGAATAATTCAGTGCTTGTAAGTAATAATAATTATAACTCCGTCGCACTCGACGCTTAGTGCGAGTAAAGAGATAGAAGTCGTGGAATCGGTCAGCAATTATATCCACCGCACCGTTCCCGTGTATAACAAAATAATACTAATACTATTAATAATACTCAAGTATTAGAAACCACCATTAAATAATTCAACTATTGAACATATTATTTAACCAATAAATAATAATAATAATAATAACTGTAATTATCGTATTGATATTTTGAGCTCAATAATTACACACTCCATCATATACTTATAAAAATTATTAATACTCAGAATCGACCATCTCTCTTACTTTTATGCGATAGACAGATGGCCACCAACGCGGGAACAAAATTACACGCCAATGTATTAGCCAAAAAGTACTTACAGTTTACGTAATCAATCAACTCCCTTGGTTGCACGTTAATACGGTAAATGTATTTTCCTTTATGCTTTTTGTCAAAATACTCGAATAATGCCAATGGATTTATATTATCTACTCAAAATACCAAATGGCGTCAAATTTATAATTATACAGATGCACCAGAAGCACACACGCTACTCTTACAGAGAGTAACCCACGTCTGACCACGGCAGCACGTGAATTTCATGCCGGCACTTCGGCCGGCGCCATTTTGTCATAGATCTCACTTCAACCAGTGGAGATATATATCTGTCGCATGTTATTTCTTTACAGTACCACCAACATAATACATAACTTTGGCCGTGTAATTTATTCAGTTCCCGACGCTAAATGACCAATTGTCCCTTTCATAATTAATTATTAATAGATTTACAAATAAATCAATCAATGATTTATTCACCAAACTAGTAGATTTATTAATAATAAATAAATTTACTAATGCCAACTGTTGCGTTGACGTGCAGGCGTCAACCAATAATAATAATAATCACAAGCACATGAATTAAATGCGCAATTATTTCTCCCAGCGTTACAAAAACCCAAACATATGCTCAAATTAATCAGTGAAATCTCCTGATTTAAATACAATTTATACCTAAGAAATCAATAAAGTATTATTAACGCAATAATTAAAACAAAAGCTTATATATACACGGAATAATTATAATAACAAAATATCGGATGAGACGTGTGAGCAGCGTGTGCTGCCCTCTGTTGCCCACTGACCTGATGCGAGACTACCGCGATATTAAAATATCGTGACAAATTGTTTTCGTGAATTACCGCATCATTTATTTTATTTTATTAATTATTGTGTTGAGTTTTATGATTCGTCGTCCACGAGAGGTTCCCGATGGCGTACTCAGGTATTTATTTGGTTGATGGACCGAGAGTACTCGACTGCGGGCCATTTGGGCCCTCCGCGTCACTCTCGCGTCATCTTTACGGTATTTTATTTAGTTTTCTTTTTTTTATTTTATTTTAATTTAAATATAATTAATCGGCTTCTTTCGCGTCAAAAGAACCGCGACCCTCTCTCCACAACCTAGCATACTAAGCGCACCAGGACATGCCGCTACCACGGTTCATTTCGCTCATCTCCAAAGGATTGAGATTTCAGGTTTTGATTTACGTGTACGTTTAGACTGGTTGCCGATACCGGGGAAATAAGTCGGCTGGCGCGCGTCAGGATCTGGAGGAAATGAGAGGAGTGATCGGTGGGCGAAGTGTAACGTAGCCCAATTTGGTGTAATTTGAGTTGGAATAATTGAGTAATTTTATTGGGTAATGATTTATGCATAATTTTGTTGAGGTTATCGAGTAACAAGGAAAATTTACATTACAGCATATATACATATATATCTATATATCTATATATATATATATATATATATATATATTATAACACAAAATTTAGACACGCTAGATACGCGCTAATTTTTGCATTACAACTTCGTTCTCTGCCTTTAGCCTCCAGTGTCAATACTAACAGGGCGCCAGGTAATTTTTATCACTGGAATCACCAAACCAGTAAATCTTAAGAAACTGGATAGTTTTCGATCGGTGGAATTATCACCATGACCACGCAAACTAAAACTAAAACTCAAACTAAAATGCACAGAACTTATAAGCAAAAACAAAAACAGAGACTGGAAAACTAAAAACAGAGTTACGGTATGCCATGGTGTCGCTCAGTCTGTAGGTTTATGGAGAGAGGGAATGGTCCGGATTAATATGTCTTCAAATTCATGTAAATTATCAGTAGATTTGCAATTTTTATTAAACAACAAAGAATCTCAAAATCTCCATTTAACAATAACAAAATACTGTAGCATAATACTAATAATTTTACTCTGTAACAAAATACTGAATCTAATAATAATAACATTAATCTTAACAAAAATTTAAATTGGCATCTAAATGATGCGTATCAATACATTATAAATAAATTAATTAATAGAGCGAAACAATAATCAAATAATATTCGGTAAAATAGAACAATAATTTATAAAACAAATACTCTAGAATATTTTCTTTAACAAACTAGTAAAACTAACTTACATGGGTCTCATAATGACGTTAATTAGATCACAATTCGTTTAATAACCAAACATATTTCTCATGATTATTTTATCCCACCAAAAACAGATCCTCTGTATACCGTCGCGCCAAGTATACGTTCAACATTTATTTCTTACTACGTCAAACATAATTTATTTTTTTTTACAAAAAATGACTGAAATCACAAAAAACACCAAGTAACGAAGTTGTAAAATAAAAAAAAAAAGAATTATTTTTGAAAATATGAAAATCATAAAAAAAAATTGAGTAATTGGGATGTTGTCAATTTAAAAAACAAAATTTTTTCGATAACATTCGAAAATGAAAAAAAAATTATTGAACATACTTGGTGTGCGCTTTTGAGGTCTTAAAAGATCTGAAACGATTAAATAACATATTTTAGCGTTAGTGCACACCAAGTATGTTCAATAATTTTTTTTTCATTTTCGAACGTTATCGAAAAAAATTTGTTTTTTAAATTGACAACATCCCAATTACTCAATTTTTTTTTATGATTTTCATATTTTCAAAAATAATTCTTTTTTTTTTTATTTTACAACTTCGATACTTGGTGTTTTTTGTGATTTCAGTCATTTTTTGTAAAAAAAAAATAAATTATGTTTGACGTAGTAAGAAATAAATGTTGAACGTGTACTTGGCGCGACGGTATACAGAGGATCTGTTTTTGGTGGGATTTCAAATCTTTTTGTAAAGTGATCGCATTCAAATATTTATTATGAATAAAAGTAACTAAAAGAACAAAAGTTATTAATCACTCAAAGACTGGAAAAATTGTAACGAGACTCTTTAGTGGTCAGATGATTATCTGTTATCATCCTTGATATGTTTCAGGCTTTCTCGTTTTAATGTCTTGTTTTTCGTACAATGCGTAACTTCATTGTTGAGTGAATATTTCTTTTATTTTTTTTCTAAAAACAATATGTAAGCATTTTTTGCATTAGTAGGCCATCGTACTTGTTTAACATTTAAATCATCTATTTCCACCCATGTTGATTTATCTTTTACCATTGCTATATAATGATCTGATTCGTTGACGTTACTCGAGCAAAATATAGCACTTACTACATTATACGAATGATTACAGAGAATTATTTTAGACGTTGGGATAGATTTTACAAAACCTTTTTTCCTTAGCATGGGTTTGTTGTTTTTAGTGAGTGATATATTCAATTTTACAACCACAATCTGTTTAAAAGAATTAAATAAAATTCTACTGTTAGTTTCTCTCTCTGCTTTACAATTATTACAATATTTCAAATTGTCAAACCGATGTGCATATGTTTCATTGATTAATTCTTGTAAATTATAAATTTTATTTCCATCAGATATCGTGAGAGATAAATTATGATCTACAATTTTATACGTGTTCGTATAATTACATAATTTACACCGATCAGTATGTATTAACTCATATTGCACTAAGTTTTTCACGTTATTATTTACGTTACAAATAGCTGTTAGTATTGTCGACGGATCTATTTCTGAATGAAAACTAAATTGTTTTAATATAGATTCTTTGATAAAACTTGACTTTAATATAGTTTCATTCTTTCTATATGTATTTAATAAATTATGCAACTCGGTACTTTGCACTAGATCTTTAGGGTTACTTTGCAATGATGATCTTATTTTCTTATTGTGGAGAATACATTGCATTATAGAATTTATGCAACTAGAAATACCATCAGAGTTTTCAATGCCATGAATGGATAATAAATCTACACATGAAATTTTTTTAATAGTTTCTCGTTCATTTAGAATGGAATAGTCCTCAATTCCCCAAATTAAGTCCCATACTTTAGACCAACGTTTTCCTGAAATCGGGATTGCTAGAAGGTCAGATCTATAAAACTTTCTTAAGCGATTATATTCTTCAATCGCTGCTGAATTTGCTTTAATAGAGTGTGGGTCAAAATTAATCAAATGCAATCCTTCCAATTTTGTTACCCGCGAAAAAGCAACGTAGGATTGACCGACATTGAAAATTGTATTTCCTGCATCAATAATGGCATTGTTTAAACTCAAACCTTGACTTTTATGGATAGTGACAGCATAGCTAAGGCATAATCGAAACTGGTTTCTTATAACAAAAGCTTTGTCCAAAATTTGAAATTTTACTTTAATTTTTTCAATATTATATTCTTTACCAGTTCCTACTTCAATATTCACAAATTGTATAGTATTGCACTCAACTGATTTTGAAATAGATTTGACAATGCCAATTGCCCCATTGACAAGACCAAGCGTAACATCAATATTTCGTCTTAGCATAACTTTTGCACCTATTTTAATTTTAATTACTTTTGCAAGCCCAGCACTTCGGCTTGCATCTACTTCCATTCTACTTAAACTGTCAAATGCTTTTTTCTCTAAAAACTTAGGACAATCTATCTGATCGTGAGCATTGAGTATGATAACTTCAGAAGAAATTTTCTCCAACATTACTGAATTCATCAAGTCAAATTGTTTACATGTAGGTAATAAGCAAACTGTATCTAATAGTAACTTATTAATGTAATTACATATTTCATTCAATCGATTGTGATATGATAATGAAGAATCAATACTAATTTTTCTCTGTTCTAATAATTTTATATCATCAGCAGTTATTGCACCGATACGTACTCGAGATAATAACTCAGCATAAGCTTTATCTGATTTTTGACGCATATTAATCCTTAACTCATCATAGCAGAATAAGTTAGTCCATACATTACTACAACTCAGGGACCCAAAAAACGCTTGCCAGAAAATTGTCGTTGACCCTAATAGCCACTTTAGCTCGAAATTGACAGTAGTTTGACAACTGAAATTACCGAAATTCGCTGTCCGAATTGTGCTGACAATTTGACAACAAAAGTTGGAAAGAAAAAAATTTGCGGTTATTAATTTTTTCTCAATTTAGAGATAACTTTTGTTACTAGAAAATAACCCTAATAAAAGTTTCTTTGAATTTTTCGTCAAATGTCCGTCAACGTCAGACTTTTCCGTTTTTGACGACAATTTGTATATAACTTTTGAGGTGAATTTGCATTCTAATTCGGGTAGTAAATTTACGTCAAATTGTATAGCAAGTGTATACAAATTGTCAACAAAAACGAAAAAGCCCGAAGTTGACGAACATTTGACGAAAAATTCAAGGAAACTTTTGTAAAGTAAACTTTTGCTAAGCAAACTGTGCTGTTAGAGCAGTTACTGCCAATTTTCTGAGAAATTTGGTAACAGGTTGCCGTCAACTAATGGAATGCCAATTTATGCGGCCAACTTAGCGACAGGTTGCGGCAGTAGATCATCGCCACCTTGCTGTCAACTTGGCTATCAGGGTAGGTTTTCCGAGCAACTACATGGATAGACGAATGAAACTTGACCTACAAATTGACCTTAATCTACAGATGTGGTCATCAATATCTGGTATACTAAAGTATGGCAGTGCTAAGTTTAGTATACCAGGCATTAATGGCCACGCATGCACGTCTGCATTTTAAAGACAAGTTAATAGAAAATGTCACTTGTAAGTTGCGTAAAAATCCGAGCAACGATGGTAACTTTCCATTTGACAAAAAGTTGGGGTCAACTAATTGAACATTTGCACTCATAACTTTTTGCAGTCATTTTGACGTTGAATCCCGGCCATAAATTTCTGTCGACTTGCAGTCAAGGTGACTATTAGGTTTGAATTAGTAAGTTAAAATTTTAAATACATGACTAACATTTTAAAAATATTAATCAGTAATATGATACTAATTTCAATTCGCACACTAAATTATATAATATATAATCTGTATACAGACAGTTGTATGTATATACATACTACATAAACGTATTTTTGTTAAGTTGTCAACATGAAGCAATCTATAATTCGAAACAATTTAAAACTAACTACTTTCATGTCGTACTATGATGTGAAGATAGCTAAAAGGCGAAAATTACGATAAAAACGGAGAAAAGTCTTCCAGATCCCTAAATCGGCGCACGAGAATTAAGAAAACATTTTTTTTTTTAATAAATTATCAAAATACGCAAATTGCAATAAAATTCAATAGTAATAAGATGATTATTAATGAATAAATAGTTACCATATAATATGTCCAATTTCTTGATAATTTTAAATTTTGAATACGAGTGAGGTTAAACAGACCTCTGACTCCAGAAAAGAGACACGGTCGTCTCGCGCCGTCCATGTACACGCCCACACATATGTGTTCGAACGTGTACCTGGCACGAGACACTGCCGAGTCTCCGGATAAAAATAATATTATCAATAAATCGTGAACATGACTCTAAACTGTAACAATATTCTCATAATTCTCTCAGATCTTACATGTTTTCTTTAATTAAAACAGTAGCATAATATCTCAAGACTGACTTGAACTCAATTAATTATTAATTTATATTAGGGCGGCGCAAAAAAACCGACTATTTCCTTTTTTTCGATCTCGCAATCAATCAAATGATTGAAATTCGGATTTTTTATTCCTAAATTTTTTTTTTCTCGTGGCAGCGATAGTTTATATTTTTAAAATCATGACTACGCTGGAAATTTAAGCCCAAAATTCAAATATTTAAGACTCGCTCAAGAATTTCGAATGTTTCCAAGTGCTGTTTTTTCGACGTTTTCGAGTGACCCTTGAATATTACACGCAGATAATTTTTGAGAAAAAATTACCCATAAAATTTGGTACTGTAAAGACATCTAGACAGTAACTAAATTTTTACAATGTTGTTAGTAAAAAATAGTTTATTTACATGCTATCGAGTAGCATATTTTACAATGTGTATGGAAAAAATTTACATATTTTCCACATGTCCTCATAGTATCATATTTTTCGGGTAACTTTTACAAAAACTTTCTGTGCGTGTAAAAATAAAGCTTCTTGATTTTTTCACTATCAATTTGCATGGTAATGAATGAAAATATAACCTGAGAAATAGCAAGAATGAGTTATTTGCATATTTTTTTATTTTTTAATTCAATTTGTAAGTTTTTCCGCTTATTCATAACTTATCAAATTTTATTGTTTGAGACTGTCCTGTATATTTTTGGCTATGCAAAAGTTATATTTTACTGAAATGACAATAATTGAGTTATAAAAAAATACAAAAACTAATTCAAACTATTAGTTACATATTATCAGTTAATATTCAAAATTCTTGGGCACCGTTTGAATATTCAAATTTTGGGCTGAAATTTTCTGCATAGTCATGATTTCACAAATATAAACTATTGCTGCCACGAGAAAAAAAAAATTTAGAAATAAAAAAATCCAAATTTCGAACATTTTTGATATTTTTGAAATTCGTGAGCGAGCTCTTCAAAAGTTTTTATCGAGCTGATTTTTGGAGAGACTTCTTAAAACACCGTAAGCCAATAAAATTTCGTGCGAGATCGAAAAAAAAAAATAGTTGGTTTTTTGGGGCTACCCTATATATATATATATATATATATATATATATATATATATATATATATATATTAGACTGTTTCAAAAAAAACGACTATTTTTTTTTTTTCATTATATCGAAAATATTGTTGGAATGACGAAAAAAAAATACTGTCAAAGTTTGAGCTCTTAATATTAATATTAACAACTGCCGCATCGCAATTTTCTATTTCCCGTTTAAGTAACATGGGAAAATTTATTTTTTGAGCTTTGGAATTTTGTAGCTCACGGTGAGACCAATACGTTTTGATGTTCAAAACATATTCTTATGAGAAATTTGACGCTCTACAAAAAAGGTCTCTTATAATTTTTCGATATTTTTTTTTTTTCAAAAGTTATTCAAAGTTAAAGTTAAATTGACGATAAATTTTTACATTTTTTAAATTTTTTGAAGCAATCATCAACTTTATGAGAAAATTTTATGGGACATTTTTTGTAGAGCATTTAATTTCCTATAATTTATCTTTGAGAAAATACATGTTTAGGTTTCCCACTATATTAAATTGGTGTATTACCGTACGATGGACGGTGTGGCTCAATAAGTTATAGATTAAATTGAACGGAATATAGTATACTGCCGGATAGCTCAACTGGTAGAGCACTCGGCGCGATACCGACATGGTCTGGGTTCGATTCCCAGTTCGGGCTATCTATATTTTTCTCAATTTATCTATAAATTGTCTTATTGAGAAGGTTTGCATGTTTAGGTTTCCACTATATTAAATTGGTGTATTACCGTACGATGGACGGTGTGGCTCAATAAGTTATAGATTAAATTGAACGGAATATAGTATAGTGCCGGATAGCAGAGCACTCGGCGCGATACCGACATGGTCTGGGTTCGATTCCCAGTTCGGGCTATCTATATTTTTCTCAATTTATCTATAAATTGTCTTATTCAGAAGGTTTGCATGTTTAGGTTTGGCACTATACTATATTCCGTTCAATTTAATCCATAACTTATTGAGCCACACCGTCCATCGTACGGTAATACACCAATTTTATATAGTGGAAACCTAAAAATACTAAAAACATAAATTTTTGAATAAAATTCTAATAATTCGAGTAATATAATTAAATTTAAGCAACAAAATTTAGATTATTTAAGAAAATTTTCAGTTAATTGAAAATAACTTACGACTTGTGGAAAATATCGAAAATTTTCTCAAAGATAAATTATAGGAAATTAAATGCTCTACAAAAAATGTCCTATAAAATTTTCTCATAAAGTTGATGATTGCTTTAAAAAATTTAAAAA
>OZ024715.1:2895260-2938460 GCA_964016945.1 Microplitis deprimator | reverse complement strand
TATAGCAAATTAAATGCTCTACAAAAAATGTCCTATAAAATTTTCTTATAAAGTTGATGATTGCTTCAAAAAATTAAAAAAATGTAAAAATTTATCGTCAATTCAACTTTAACTTTGAATAACTTTTGAAAAAAAAAAATATCGAAAAATTATAAGAGACTTTTTTTGTAGAGCGTCAAATTTCCCATAAGAATATGTTTTGAACATCAAAAAGTATTGGTCCCACCGTGAGCTACAAAATTCCAAAGCTCAAAAAATAAATTTTCCCATGTTATTTAAACGGGAAATAGAAAATTGCGATGTGGCAGTTGTTAATATTAATATTAAGAGCTCAAACTTTGACAGTATTTTTTTTTCGTCATTTCCAACAATATTTTCGATATAATGAAAAAAAAAAAATAGTCGTTTTTTTTGAAACAGTCTAATATATATATATATATATATATATATATATATATATATATATATATATATATATATATATATATATATGTCGGAGATAAAATAATACTTGGGTTTTTCCTGAGACTTGGGAAAGTCCCAATTATATTAAGTTTGTTTTTTTAGACAATAAAACTAAGTGAAAATATTTTACAACTCAATCCGCTTAAGATTTTTGTTAGCTTTTATATTTACGTTTATGACGGTAAACTTGGGTCGAAGGAGCACATCTGGGCATCCAACGTAGCCACGATCGAAGGATAGCAATACTTTGGGCATAATAAGTTTTTAAACATAAGGACGTAGTTTGTACGTGTTTGTAAAAAATACCTGAAATATAGTTTTGGTCGACTTGAGGACTCAAGAATATTAGGTACAGAGAGGCAGTTCTAATTTAGAAAAGGGACAGACAACATTGCTATCCTACCGATCGTGTATTCGTTTTCGATTTAATTTTACCGCCGTGCACATTATACAGCAATAACTCGAATATTGTTAATTAATTGTTATCCTTTAGTAAACTAAGCGCTATAATAATTTGTGTACTTCTATTGTGTAATATTTAATACTGTGTAATATTCAATATTGTTGTAATATTTAAGATTTATTGAATACTTTGATATTGTGTGTTTCTCCGATACTTATATTATTACTTATAACTTTATTGTTTAGTGTACACAATATTTGTGAATAGTAATTACCTGTGTTGTGTTCGTTAATTTTGTCAAATAAATAAAATGAGTGGTCGAGACAATAACCCAAACCCGAGTCTTAATAATACCTCGACTGGTAATTCGACATCAGAAGTGGGATCAGCTCCAACACCGAATCAATGGAAAATTTTATTGCAGTTTATGCAAAATTCTATGCGACAACCGAGTACAGATAGCCGAAATTTTTCGCTACCACCGTTCAACCCGGACAATGCGGGTGCAGACCCAATAGCGTGGTGCACAGCAGCAAATATGTGCTTAACAGAAAAGCCACTTATTGGTTCTGCATTAATGTCCGCACTCAGCAAGGCATTAGAAGGATCAGCTGCACAGTGGCTGTCTCAGGTCGCTATTACTGGTGGCTCAGAAACAGCAACTTCAGCTCTCATTAAAATTCAAAATGAAAATGAACTGAGAGATGAGAGCATTGGTGCTTTCGGCGTTCGATAAGTAATTACCTGTGTTGTGTTCGTTAATTTTGTCAAATAAATAAAATGAGTGGTCAAGACAATAACCCAAACCCGAGTCTTAATAATACCTCGACTGGTAATTCGACATATATATATATATATATATGGGTCATTCCATGCCAAATCACCTGATTTTAAGAATCCTATTTTTTGATCCGGTTGAATTTTTTATATGTTTTTGTACATATAAAAAGACACCTAATCCTGAATTTTGAGCCCTTAATTTTCAAAAACCTTGGAGATATGAATTTTTGAAAATTGCAAAAAAATAACGATGAGGTAATTTTCAGAAATCCATAACTCCTGGTTATATTTTCGTAATTTCATTTCGTCGGTGGCTATTTTCTTCACGTTTAGATTTAGTTTTCGAAAAAAAAAATTAAAAAAAAAAATTTTTTCTTTTTCACCGTTTTTTCTTACATTTTAACTCAAATATTGACTTTTTTTGATGACGGACATTTTTAATTTTATTGAAAAAAAATATATGTTATACTAGACTGTAAAACGAATTTTTTAAGCCCTTTGTTAAAGTGGGATTCAAATATCTTCGATTTTTTAAGTAACTTTTTCGCATTTTTTTAATTAAAAATTTGAGTTTTTTAAAGATTTTTAAATTTTTTACCAAAATTTCAATATAAATATAAATAAATAATATTTTCCTGCTGTGCCAATTGTATAAATATATTTACATTGAAATTTTGGTAAAAAATTTAAAAATCTTCAAAAAACTCGAATTTTTGATTAAAAAAATCGGTCTGTGAGTTAACCCTGCAGGCCAGTCCCAAAAATTCCCGCTGTTTCCGAGCTTCTTAAACTCGAAAAATTGTTGTGGATACATTTTCGAGCTCTCCGAGCTCGAAAATACTTTTGTATGCCTTTGTTGCCTAAAAAAAACTTTTTTTATCATTTTTTTCTTAAATGATATCTCTCGAACAAATAAACCGATAGAGACGGTTAAGGTGGCAATCGACGTTTTTTATTGAGTTCTACAACTGATTAAATTTTGAAATTGATTTATTGAGTCGTTTTTGAGAAATTTTAAAAATACTAAAAAAAAAATTTTTTTTTAATTTGTCACGATTGGAGATCGTGATGGGCGTAGGTACGAGATTTCGTATAAAAGTATTGAATAAAAGGGTACTTACATTGATCAAGGTCCAGTTCGTATGCCCGGCTACCATTAACCAAATGCTCAGTTTATTCTATTTATATTTAGATCGCGCCTACACAATATTGTTGAAGACAATATTGATATTAACTCAAAATGATTTCCAATTTATGATGTGACTGATTATTTTTCACAATCAAACGTCGAGCGGTAAACGTAAGATTGTGTACCCCCTACTGTGAACTATCGGTCTGAGCGGCTAGACAGGTAGTAAAATAAGGGATAAAGGAAGGTGGGCTGCCGAAAAGCCTCGTGAAGCTAGTATCTCGTTGTTAGAGTAAAATTGTCTGAGAAATAATGTTTTTCAATTATTTTATATTAACGAGTATTTATTTATTGAGGACTAAATATTCTCAAAATACAAAAGGGTTACAAATGACAGTATATAAAATAGTAAATATGAAAATAAATGTTTCATGCATATGTTTGACAATTTCTCGAAGTAAATTCAGAAAATATCAAATAATGGTTACAATGTTTTAAAACTTACCCTAAACAGGTTTTTGGTGAGGTGTCAGGACTGTCAGCAGTAACACAGGACACTTATTCACAACGCGTTCTCGCGGTTAATTAATATGATTCTAATTTATCGTTTTATTTATTTATTTAGTATGCTTTTGTTGTATCAATTTAAATGTTTATATGTTTCCAAATCTTCGTAGATCAAAATAATATGAATGTCTTCGCGCTTCTCGCGGTAAAATAGTTTCAGATGTATTCAAATTCTTCGCTTTTTCGCGGTAAAATAAAATATAAATTTGTTTATAAAATCTTCGCGTATTTTCGCGGTAAAATAATTTCAAAATCTTCGCGTATTTTCGCGGTAAAATATTATTCAAATCTTCGCATTTATCGCGGTAAAATATTCTTTGATTCTTCACGTTTCTCGTGGTATAATTCAATATTTAAATAAAATGAAATTAAATGGATTAAAAATAAGATGAAGATAATCAACGCTACCGGTGCTTCCGATTGATATTAATTCACGACTTACAACGATCAAGGTCCGGTTCGTATGCCCAGCTACCGTTGACCGAATGGTGAATTTAATAACGCTAATTATTCTCCTGAGACTAGTAGAAAATGATATACCGATTATTCGAGTGCTTACGACGATCAAGGTCCGGTTCGTACGCCCAGCTACCGTTAACCGAATGCTCAATCGAGATATCAATCCTCTAGCCACGAACACCGTCAAGTGTCCGGAGTTCAGTATGGTTCAGAGTTTGATTCCCAAAAGAACTGATGAGCTAAAGTCCATGGTCTTTTTATATGGTCTTCACATATGAAAAGTGGTGGTAACTTGTTTCCCATACGAGAAGACTCGGACTCGCCCGAAAGTTCTAGGCCCATGCACACGTGTGATCCCTGGGAAATAGATTTTGACTATTTAAGTGGGCCGATGACTTGGCGCCACTCTGCCGCCAAGGAAGCCATAAATTTGGTGGTTTCCATTAGCTTTCTTTAATTTCCAAGAATCACATGCAGGTGCACACGAGTTGGGTGGTCTATAGTTTTAAGATGAAAAATCAAAGAAGAGATTACCGTTCTATGCTTAGATTATTAAATGGGAACGGATACATAAATTTTAAAAGTACGTTAAGAGAAAATGACGAAATTTAGAGAATACGAGAAATCTATAATACACGTGGTCCATTAGTACAATACGTCTTAATTGTAAAGCGTTGACAACGCTCAGGTAGGTATATTTGTCCGGTACGACTGCTGGCGTCAATAAGTCGGCGTTATACATAAAAAGGTTTACGTACAAGAGGTCTTAGTGTGTACTTATTTCAGGAGGGAAAAAAAATAAAATTTTTGAAAGTAGCAGCCGTGACAAATTCTTTCAACAACGGTTTTTCTTGAAAGAATGAGCCGATTTCGATAATTGAGTAGGCATTCGACACGGCTTATGAAGCTTCAGAGCCCAGTTGATCTTCGAATCAATCCGTCGATTACATTATAAGTTATCCAAAAAAAACATTTTTGAAAAAAGTTTATTTTTGGAATATCTCTGAACGAGGAGTACCGATCGAGCTTAACTTTTTTTCAGCTTTTAGATATTGACAAGCCGCATCAAATGACACCTTGGCGATCAAAATCGGTTCATCCGTTTAAAAGTTATAGATATTTACATACATACATACGTACATATCTACGTACATGCATACATACACTCGGACATCATCTTGAAATTAGTCAGAATAGCTTTCTAGAACCTTCAAAACGTCAAGATCTCTTAGAAATTCGATTTTTAAAAATCGGACCGAAACCCATAACTTCCCGAATTTTTGAAAATTTGCAATGTTCTAAGCGCGAAGTTAGAAAAATGCGAAAAAGTTACTTAAAAAATCGAAGATATTTAAATCCCACTTTGATCAAGGGCTTAAAAAATTCGTTTTACAGTCTAGTAAAACATATATTTTTTTCAATGAAATTAAAAATGTACGTCTTCCAAAAAAGTCAATATTTGAGTTAAAATGTACGGATAAACGGTAAAAAAGAAAAAATTTTTTTTTTTTAATTTTATTTTCGAAAACTACATTTAAACGTGAAGAAAATAGCCACCGACGAAATGAAATAACGATAATATAACCAGGAGTTATGAATTTCTGAATATTACCTCATCGTTATTTTTTCGCGATTTTCAAAAATTCATATCTCCAAGGTTTTTGAAAATTAAGGGCTCAAAATTTAGGATTAGGTGTCTTTTTATATGTAAAAAAACATATAAAAAATTCAACCGGATCAAAAAATATTATTGATGAATATTGACCGGAGCTGTATATATTCAAAAAAAAATTTTTCTGAAACTGAGCTCTTAATAAGCAACTGTTTCAAAGTTATGATTATTTTAACTTTTCAAAAATTTTTGTTTTCAGCTTTTTCATGACGATTTTTGAAGGAAAAATTTTTTTTTTTTTAAATGAGCACATAACAGTTTTTTGAGGAAAAATTCTCAGCTTTCTAGTGAAAATATTCATTTATTACTTTAAGTTACAGAAGACCCGATAAAATTCGTTTAAAGTAGGAAATACGATTTTTATGACTGTGCGGCGCTTGATACATCTAATTTGATATTTTTTTCTGAGAGCTGAGACTTTTTCCCACAAAATACGTAATTTTTACAATGTGCATATTTTTTGTTTGAACAAAATTAAATAAAATATAAACTCTCTATGATTGTGTGCGTATGTATGTAAACTCTTTGTAACTTTTTAACTAATAAACCGATTTCAATAGTTCTTGCGGCAATCGAAAGAGCTTGTTATCAATCAACTTTCCTGAAAATTTCAGATCACTTGATCAAGTAGACGCGAAAATATTTGCAAATTATGGAAAAAGAAAATTTTGTTCTTAGTTTTTTATTGATTTTTCAGAAACGAGTTGAACGATCGACTTCAAAATCTCATCAGCTCCAGTACTTTATAAAACGCATCGATTGCTTCCTTAGCCTTCTCAATCGGTTAATTTGTTCGAGAGATATCGCGGGAGAAAGTAGTGGTAAAAAACAGTTTGTTTTTTATTATCTTTGAAGTGACTCATTCGATCAATCCCAAAATCTAATCAGCTCTAGACTTCAATAAAACGCGTTGATTGCCACCTCTAACGTCAAAGTCGGATTATTATTCAAAAAATATCGGCGTTGAAAAGTTACAAAAATAACATTTTATGTTATTTTTTCCGGATAAATCATAATATAGTGTACTAAAATGTGTCTGAAATCATACCGACTTTCATTCTTTATAGTCTCTTTTGATTATAGTAAAACGTCATCGAACTTGTTCTTTAGTTTAAATCATATTGTCAGCAAGAAATTGAAAAAACTCATTTTTCAATATTTTTCTCGGATATTTCATATATTATTGCTCTGACCTGAGTCAAAACTCGTTCGAATCTTGATTTTGATCACTGACATTGATTTCTGCCTCAATACATTTATTTCATATAACATAATCGTATTATCATAATTTTCGATTCTTAAATTTTCAAACTTTAGCATAAAACATCACTCGTTAGAGCTTGAAAAGCTCATAAGAAAACGATTGCATGTAATATCATTTTTGAACTCGAAACTATATTAACAGTAATGTTGTTGAGCTCCTTGATGTCGAAAACAGCGGGAAGTGTTAGGGCTGGCCCGCAGGACCAACCGATACCCATATTTTTTTGATAGTAAAGCACTCTCTAATGCTTCGCTATATGAGTCATGCAAGAATAAAAAGGCTGTTAATAAAAAAGTGTCGTATATGCAATAACTTTAATTTACTTGAATATTTGAACGTCTCTAACATTTATTTATTATCTCAACAGAAAATATAATTTTAGGATTTAAAACATGAATTAATTAAAGTGTTTTTAGCGGCCTATTCTGTCCCGATTCAAATAACCAGCTTATATCGATACAATCTATGTTACAAAATAAAATATGCAAGCCCGTAGTTTTAAATAAATCCA
Organism: Microplitis deprimator; assembly: GCA_964016945.1. Lineage (NCBI taxonomy): Eukaryota > Metazoa > Arthropoda > Insecta > Hymenoptera > Braconidae > Microplitis > Microplitis deprimator. The sequence continues at coordinate 2,931,210 of OZ024715.1, read as the reverse complement.
CCATTTTTTTCTTTGCGGACTCATTTCCTTTCTCAATAGTATTTAGTCCATTATAATATTAAAAATTTTTAAACGAAGTTGGACGTTATTATTAAATGGATATTTAAGGTACTTCGATTAGTTATAAAAGTTTCAATTTAAAAAAAAATTTCTTTTAAGTATCCATAAGGTTTTTACTAAATTTTTTTTTTGCCACTAAATTAAGATGATAAAAGTATGTGAACGAAAATATAATATTAGAACCTCAGTAATGAAATAGATATTAAATAGACGCGTTAGTATACTAAGTAAAAAATAATGAAAGTGAATAACTTTTTACTTGAATTTTTTTCCTCGGTAAAACGAGTATAATAATGAAGGGATCTTTTACGTCATTCATACTCGTAATATAAGATTATTTTTTTCTCTTTATTGCAAATAAGAACAAAATAATGATCTGAGTAATCAAGACAGTACTAGTGATGTGATAGACCAGATAGCTAAATGATGATAGACTGATGATGAGGGCTAGTTATTTTTCCATAAAGATACTTTATTTTTTGTGGGATGATTATATTGTACGAGAAATCCTGATAACTATTGTAATTTATCAAACGACGTCAAAATTTAAATATTTCCAAATCACCGTTACATTTCAGTAATAATAGTCTCTTACAAGAGGATTCCATATTTGTCAAGGAAATGGTAATAAGATTATTCGAATATTTAACTCGATGTGTATGCTGTTTTATAAATGTTCATAAATTTAAATAGTCGAACTTTATATATCAGATAGTTATTTTAAATTATTTTTGAAATGGCATTTTAGTCAGATACATCTTTCTAATATAGATAATAAACATTCCTATGTTTAACTTATTATTTATATAATGGAAAGTGCGAAAAAAAACGGGCCCTTTGAAAGTTTTTATAAATTGAAATCATTTGAGGCAAAATGAGTCCCCAGAATTTTTCAATATCCAGCTATGAAAATTATAAATTAAAAAAAAAAAGGAAGTTATTGGTTTTAAATTTCCATTAGATGACGTTATGAGTTCCTAGGAAGCTAGTCTAAAATCGATAAATTTATAACTGCCGCACCACGACTGCACCACAGCTGCAAAAGACTAAATAATGATACTTTATAACATAATATATACTTGCAGAATAAAAGCTTGAAGATATGTGCCGGTGCGGCCATATCCTGACTAGAATTTTTTCCTAAATTGCCTGAAGTACCATGAAGACCTTCTCAAGTTAAAATAAGATTTGCATTAATAGGGCGAATCTGCTAGAAAAAAACTAATCATCACTAATGAGAAACACTAATGCTCTAGTTTTATCACGGACTAATCGGTTTTAATACGGACTGCTAATGGTTTCGCTTCATCAGTGCATTTAGTACCATTAGTGCGTTTAGTGTAAGTAGCGTGTTTAGTGTCATTAATTTGAATTTCACACTAGAGTAGTACCGACTTCGAATTACTGAAAAACACTATTAAAACCTGGTCAGCACTTATCGCTTTCAGGAATATTGTAAGATTCACTAATAATACTACTAATGATTACTAATAAAACGCTATTCAAGACTAATCACTTCCAATAGTGTTGCAAGATTCGTTAGTCGAAGTAATAATGAACAATAATACAACCCTATTCAACACTAATCCCAGCTAATAGTGTTGTAAGATTCACTAGTCGGAGTCCTAATGGTCACTAATGGTTACTAATAAAACACTTATCAATACTAATGAATTTTCAGTAGTGTTCATTAGTTTTTTTCCGTGAGGGTGCCGAGTTTCTTATCACGGCTAGATTAGGATAGTCGCATTGAAAAAAAAAAGTTATTTGCCGTCGGACAAACCTAACGAGTTCCTTATCAGAACCACATCAGGATAGTGGAAAATTCCGATCGTGAACTTATTCGGTATAAGGTTCACCTGATACATCCCTTGATAAATCTTCATGAAAATTTTAATCGGAATGCTACTTTAGAAACTGAACCGTGCAGTTATGCTTTTGTGCTGCTGCGGCTATGTACTGTGATGTGAATATGCCAAGGGAGTGAATACTCAGCGTGCAGCGGGATTTTTCACCAAATGGCGGTGGTGCGGACACCATACTGCTATATGGTGCGGCCGTGAAAAAAAAAGGAAAATTTTTTTCTTAGTACTACAAATTCAATTTTTCTCGGGATGTTAACATTTATAATATATCATAGGAATCATTACCACAATATATAGCAACGGTTACAATAGTGACATAAGAGATATTTCTATAATGTTATATGAAGTGTCATTCCATATGGAATCGTCTGAATGGCAAAGTCAACTGATTTTAGATTTTGCTCCAAGTCTAAGAGACTGTTCCTAAGGATCCTAAAGAACGAAATTTACGCTCATTCAATTTTTATAAGCACCCATTTTTGTCTATCTGGATTAAGACTTAAAAAAAATGCCATTTTTATGCTTTATCAATTTCAGCTGTAAATATTTTCTTCTTTGGGATGTCTATAAGTTTGAGGTAGCATTTTAAAAGGGGAATGGTAATAGTTTTTGTGACGGATAAAAAATTACTCAGATTATACCTGTCATTAATGACACGGTGCTGAAAATACTCGTTTTTTACTCAATTTTTGTGTTCTTTAACTCACTGTAGTATCTCGACTGTTTAACGTAAGCAACTAATGTTACTCAGAAATTAAGTGTACATATCATAGAAGAAATAAAGCCAAAAATGAACCGGAACAGCTCCCTCTTTATACACAAAATCTTCACTTGAACTTTTAAAATTTCTAAAAATACCGTAATTCAGGCTACAAAATGAACGTGTTGATAGTGAGATAAAAATATATAATTTACAAGATCTTCAGTTTTTACCTCCAACTTCAATCGTCTGCAAAACTCATTTTGTTATTTTAATTCTTCGTACGTATGCAAAAGATTTATTTGAATTGATAATTATCTTGATTTTTTTATGTTATAATTCCGTAATTTTGTTTACGATCGATAAATTTGCTAGTAAAAATTTATAACAAATTACATATTATCTTCTCATATTCATCTTATGTAGTTTTATCTGCATTGTTTGTTATCTACACGAAAAAAATATTGAAGCTGCAACAGGACATAATCCTGTTGCAACCACAAAATTTTAATGTTACAGCAACAGGATTGTTATGTTTCAGCAACAGGACACATACTGTGGGAGCAACAAGATAAAATTCTGTTGCAGCAAAAGGATTTTCATGTTGCAGCAAAGGAGTTGATACTGTGGGCACAATAGAACACATCCTTGAGGGCGCAACAGGACAAAACCCTATTGTAACAACAGGATTTTTCTTGTGGAATCAATATGATAAAGAAGAAATTTCATTTAGAAATTTTTTTTATCAGTTTAGTAACATTTCAAAATTTAAAAATGTCATCTGCCAGCCAGAATGGAAGGTAGATTTCTCGAAAATTTCCAGCACTGCTCTAATTTTTCTCTAGCTCGCTCTTAGTTTAAAACGAAGGCGACTCTTGTTCTATTTTACCAGGGTTGAACCATTTTTTGGAGGTCAGTTTTAAAATCAGAGATTCTTAATCCGCGATTTAAATAGGTTAAAGTAGCATATGAGACGGCTATAGAGACACGGTTGACTTGCGCCGCCACATTCACATGTATATATTAGGGTGCTTCAACAAAAAAACTTTTTTTTCTTATGGTCTCAAAAGTTAGTTGTAGGTATAAAAAAAATCCTCCCAAATGAGTAGCTCGAAATCTCAATTCTACTAAGAGCTCAACGAATATTCATTTTCCCATTCAAATTGCATGTGAAAAATTTTTTTTTTCGAAAATCGAAGAACATTGTCTTGTAGAAAATTAAATTCTCTACAAAAAAATTCTTGTGTGTTTTCTCCAGAGAACTAACAGAAAAAAAGTTATGAAGCTTTAAACGATATTAAATAGTATAACTTCATGTTTTAATTATATTAATCCGTTTTTTGATAGAAATTTGGGTCTTTTCATCTAAGCTAATGTTATCTGTCAATTTTTTTTTTAATACGTGGGAAAAATTTTCCTTACTTTCAAAACAGAACTTTCTTTCTAATTTAAAAATGCAGAAAGAAAAAAAATTTTAATTCTTAAAAAAAATATTGTTTTTTCGAAATTTATACAGAAAAAAAGTAATAACTTAGAAATCTATTCAAAATACCTTACTTATTATACATAGTATATAGATTTACTGTATGAACAGTATACGTAAAAAAATCCAGAAATTATCTTCACGTTAAGTTTTTCAATTCACTATTGTTTCAAGCTTCATAACTTTTTTTCTGTTAGTTGTACGAAGAAAACACTGTAAGGCTTTTTTGTATAAAATTTAATTTCCTACAAAACCACGTACTTTGATTTTCAGAAAAAAAATTTTTAAATACTTTTGTCACGATATTTTAATATCGCGGCAGTCTCGCATCAGGTCGGTGGGCAACAGAGGGCAGCACACGCTGCTCACACGTCTCATCCAATATTTTATTATTATAATTATTTCGTTTATATATAAGCTTTTGTTTTAATTATTGTGTTAATAATACTTTATTGTTTTCTTAGGTATAAATTGTATTTGAATCAGGAGATTTCACTGATTAATTTGAGCATATGTTTGAATTTTGTAACGCTGGGAGAAATAATTGCGCATTTGATTCATGTTCTTGTGATTATTATTAATGCTTGACGCCTGCTCGTCAACGCAACAGTTGGCATTAGTAAATTTATTTATTATAAATAAATCTACTAGTTTGGTGACTAAATCATTGATTGATTTATTTGTAAATCATATTAATAATTAATTATGAAAGGGACAATTGGTCATTTAGCGTCGGGAACTGGATAAATTACACGGCCAAAGTTATGTATTATGTTGGTGATACTGTAAAGAAATAACATGCGACAAATATATCTCCACTGGTTGAAGTGAGATCTATGACAAAATGGCGCCGGCCGAAGTGCCGGCATGAAATTCACGTGCTGCCGTGGTCAGACGTGGGTTAGTCTCTGTAAGAGTAGCGTGTGTGCTTCTGGTGCATTTGTATAATTATAAATTTGACGCCATTTGGTATCTTGAGTAGATAATATAAATCCATTGGCATTATTCGAGTATTTTGACAAAAAGCATAAAGGAAAATACATTTACCGTATTAACGTGCAACCAAGGGAGTTGATTAATTACGTAAACTGTAAGTACTTTTTGGCTAATACATTGGCGTGTAATTTTGTTCCCGCGTTGGTGGCCATTTGTCTATCGCATAAGAGTAAAAGAGATGGTCGATTCTGAGTACTAATAATTTTCATAGGTATATGATGAAGTGTGCAATTATTGAGCTCAGAATATCAATGCACTAATTACAGTTGTTATTATTATTATTATTTATTGGTTAAATAATATGTTCAATAGTTGAATTATTTAATGGTGGTTTCTAATACTTGAGTATTATTAATAGTATTAGTATTAGTTTGTTATACACGGAAACGGTGCGGTGGATATAATTGCTGACCGATTCCACGACTTCTATCTCTTTACGCGCACTGAGCGTCGAGTGCGACTGAGTTAATATTATTATTATTTTGCGTTAGTATTTACCAATAATATATTATTATTTGCGATTGTTATCTTACAATTTGAGATTACTATTTACAAATAATATATTGTTCTTGTGCGAGTATTATTTACAGGCAATATATTATTATTATTTTGCGTTTATTATTTACAAATACTAAATTATAATTTTGCGATTGTTATTATTTACAAGCAATATATTAGTATTATTTTGAGTTTATTATTTACAAGTATTATATTATTATTTTGCGACGATTATTTACAAATACCGAATTATTAGTTTGTGATTATTATGATTTACACTTATCACCTTATTATTTCGTGATGATTATTACTTACAAGGATCTATAAATATTACGTGTGTGTGATATATTATTATTTACCAATTATTATATTGTTTATATTAATTTAAATATAGTTAAAGGCAAATGGTCAGCACCTCGGTATTATTTTAAATTTATTATTTTAATTACTGCTATCTTTTTCTTGCTTTCCTATTCCTAACCCTGAAATTGCTATCCTGTATTTCATTTATTTTCCTCCGTGGTATTTTATTTTTATTGGAATTTTGAATTTGTTCGTGGGGCACACGAACTGGCGCCCAACTAGGATTTCTAACCCAGCCTGAGCAGAGCTGTGGGTCCAGGGAGATTCGGGATATCTCCAGGTGGGACTTTTGTTTTGTTATTATTTTATTTTCAGTTTTTTCCACCAACGGAGGGCCATAACGGCTATTGAGCACTACCCACACTCCGCCGTGGGACGTGTGAAATAGAAGAGAACGTTATACTTTTATGGATTAAAAACAAAAAAAAAAATTTTTTTACATGTAATTCAAACGAGAAAATTAATATTCGTTAAGCTTTTAGCAGGATTGAGCTTTCGAGCTACTCTTATGGGAAGATTTTTCTCATACCTAAGACTAACTTTTAAGACCATAAGACTTAAAAAAAAAAAAAAATGTTTATTTTAAAACACCCTAATATATATATATATATATATATATATATATATATATATATATATATATATTAGGGTGCTCCATTTCGGAGCCAGATTTTTTTTTTATGTGCATGAGGAAAAAACCATAGTTCAACACAAAAAACAAATTTCACGCAAAAAAAAAATTCTATGTTGATTACAGACCTAGCTCATTGAAAAATTTGATTTTCCCATTTAAATAACACGGGAAAATTTTTTTTTTAGCTTTAAGTATTTTTAGCCTCGTTAACAAATCAATAGATCAAATAAACTAATACATATTTTTGTAGGAAATTGAACGCTCTACAAAAAAGGTCTTTTATCATTTTTTGATAAATCCATCTATTTAAAAGTTATTAAAGCTCGAAGTAAAGTTGGAGATCTTTTTACTTTTCCGGTGAAAGTATCAGACGTATCACAAAATTTTTAGAAGTCTTTTTTGTTGACAATTTTATTTTCTACAAATTATTATCAGTAAAGTTTTTTTTAATTCCACATTGTTTTCTAGTTATTTTCATTTCAATGTCGAGCTCTTGAAATCGATCAGAACCAATTTTTTAAGAGCTTCAAATTAAAATGAAAATAACTAGAAAAAAATGCGGAATTCAAAAAAAGTTTGCTGATAATAATTTGTAGGAAATAAAATTTTCAATAAAAAAGACCCTATAATATTTTGTGATAAGTCTGATAGTTTCACTGAAAAAGTAAAACGATCTCCAACTTTACTTCGAGTTATATTATATTACTATATCATGTTTTGGTTTCCACTATATTAAATTGGTGTATTACCGTACGATGGACGGTGTGGCTCAATAAGTTATAGATTAAATTAAACGGAATATAGTATAGTGCCGGATAGCTCAACTGGTAGAGCACTCGGCGCGATACCGACATGGTCTGGGTTCGATTCCCAGTTCGGGCTATCTATATTTTACTCAATTTATCTATAAATTGTCTTACTGAGAAGGTTTGCATGTTTAGGTTTCCACTTATTAAATTGTTTCCACAATAATTATAAAAGGGAATCAAATTATAACAGGAAATATATAAGTTATCCGAAATGAAAACCACATTTTCTAATTTTCTTGATTATGTCCGAATTTTCAAGGCTATCCAATTATTGGAAGAAATAGTCAAAATATAAGGTTCAAGGTAAAAAATTAGAGCTAATTCAACAAGTTTTGAGATATTAGGAGTACAAATAAGTTTCCGCCGTTTTATTGTAGATGGCGCGGCACGGAGTTTCGGTTAGCTTTCGCAGATGATAACCGGCTTAAAAAATAGTTTGGACATTCAAGAACAACATAACCTATTAATATCATTGATTTTATATTGGTAAAACATAATTTTTATAAGTTGAAAATGTCAAAATTTGAGCCAAGTAAGCGTCATTTGCGGGAAATATTAGTTTACTTCTTTAATTTAAAGAAATCTGCTGCTGAGGCGCATCAATTGCTCGTAGAAGCATATGGTGAGGGTGCTTTGAGTGAGAGAACGTGTCGAGAGTGGTTTCAAAAGTTTATAAACGGTGATTTCGACGTAGAAGACAAAGATAGCAGTGGAAGGCCAAAAATTTACGAGGATGCAGAATTGGAGGAATTATTGGAGGAAGATTCATCTCAAACACAAAAAGAACTTGCTCTAACATTAGAAGTCACTCAGCAAGCAGTCTTACATCGTTTAAAATCATTAGGAATGATTTATAAACAAGGAAATTGGGTTCCGTACGAATTAAAGCCGAGAGATATTGAACGCCGATTATGCTTAAGTGAAATGCTGCTAGCTAGACATAAAAAAAGGGTTTTTTACATCGTATCATAACTGGTGATGAGAAGTGGATACGTTATGACAATCCAAAAAGAAGAAAATCATGGGGATTACCTGGCCACGCGTCAACATCAACAGCAAAACCGAATATTCACGGAAAAAAACTTATGCTGTGTATTTGGTGGGATCAGCTAGGTGTAGTGTATTATGAGTTGCTTAATCCGAGCGAAACAATTACTGGAGCCCTTTATCGAACACAATTGATGAGATTGAGCCGAGCTCTGAAGGAAAAACGCCCTCAATACTATTCTAGACACGAAAAAATTATTCTTCTGCATGACAATGCTCGTCCACATGTTGCGGCTTCCGTGAAAAAGTACTTGGAAACACTTGGTTGGGAAGTGTTACCCCACCCGCCGTATTCACCAGACATTGCACCGTCCGATTATCACCTGTTCCGGTCCATGGCACATGCTCTGACGGCGCAGCAGTTCACATCTTATGAGGATACCAAAAATTAGGTTGATTCGTGGATAGCCTCAAAAGACAAGGAGTTCTTCAGACGTGGGATTCGAATGCTGCCTGAGAGATGGGAAAAAGTGGTTGCAAGTGATGGGCAATATTTTAAATAAATTTATATTACCGTTCTTCTATAATAAATATTTAATTTGTGTTAAAAAACGGCGGAAACTTATTTGTTACCCTAATACTTTTTACAGAAAATTGTATTTCAGTTTTAGTTTTAAAGTTATATGAAATTTAGCATTGAATAAAAACTGATTTTTTCGAAAAACTTCAAACAGCCATAACTTCCAAACTAATCGACCGATTCAGCCCATCTTTGAACTTGGTCAAGATAATCGCCTAGAAAATAAATTTAGAGAATTTCATTAGGATCCGATAAGAATTGTAGGCACTATCATAATGACAAGACCAGTTATAATTATAAGACGTACAGGTATATGTTTGAAACATTAGAAGTTATGAACGGCATACCGTATTGGTACCTGACCTGGACCGGGTATAGTGTCAGGCATTTTCTAGTCGGGGAGCTCTGTAGACATCTGAAGTTGAAGGTAAGAACTGAAGATTTTGTAAATTTTATATTTTTACCCTGAGAGAAAAGCATAGTTGTGGTAACTAGAAAGGGATGAGTATAAAAAAATAGTAATCTTAACTAATATTTATAGTTTGAAAGTAGTAGTTTCAACTAAGCTTTAGTAACATTTTTTGTTTTGTTATAGTAACTATTAAATACTATTTCTCAGAACTTATACTTCAGCAGTAATAATAACAATAATTTTCTAGTTCACCCCTAAAAATAAAGAATGTACCAGTGACTATTTTAGTTTGTTTATCATCCAATAGTTCCTGTAACTACTTTTAATAGTCAACGCAACTACCCTGACTATGCACTGAGAAAAAGATTTAATTGAGCCAACTAAGATTTATTCGAGCCAAAGATATCGTATATTCGAATATGGCCAAATAAATATTTAATTCTGAGAAAGAAATATTATATTTGAGTAGTTTGATTGCGTGAAATAAGTGATTTATTTGTGGTAAAGAAATTATGCAATTGCTACAAATAAGTAAGGGCTTCAAATATGTGTATGGGTGTCGCCAAATTTAAAGTTATGTGTCACAAATTTAATATCTTTACTATAAATATATCAATTACTTAACACAAACAAATGATATATTTCCGTCAAATTATAAAATTATTTGAATTAACTGTCATATTTTGTTGTACCAAATATATTTATTTGTCATTAAGAAATATTTTTAAAAAAACCACAAGTAAATTGATTTATTTGAGACAAATATCTAATTTTTTCAGTGTGTAGTCACCGTACTTCACTACGCATAAATAGTGTCTCCAGCTACTAATAGGTAGATCGATTGAACTGTGATACGTTATTTTAAGTAACATTAAAATGGTGATTAATAAAACCATTATTCAATAACTTGCCTAATGTATTAACGATTGTCGAAAGTTTGAAGACAAACGTGTAGTTAAGAACACTAAGATAAAATTATTATATTGCAATATACAGGATTAAGCGATCATAATTTTTATTTATTTAAAGGAAAATTTCTGTATTTTTTTATCGATTCAAGTTAGCCTCGGTAAAATAGTAATTTCATTCGAAAAATAACAAATATTATCAGATTTTATTTTCCGTGTTGCATATGTCATATCCAAATTAATAATTTACATTAGACTATCGTCACTTGTAAAAGTTATTAAAAAAATTATCGTATACATAATATATTGTATATTTCATCAACACCAAACTATTTTAAAAATATTTCCAGGACATCCCGGCTAAAATTTTTTCCTGATTTGCCTGAAGTAACATAATGACCTTGTCAGGTTAATATAAAGTTTGTCGTATTAGGGCAAACCTGACGAGTTTCTTGCCAGGACCTCATCAGGATATCCTTATTCAAAAAAATCGGTCTATCGGTTGATCCTGCGGGCCAGCCTCAAAACTTTCCGCTGTTTTTGAGCTTGGTAAGCTCGAAAAAGTTGATGCGATTACAAATACACTATTAACTATTATACTATAAAATAAAAATCTAGAATTAAAATCAGAATAAGTTACATCTTCTATCTTCATTTAATGATTTATTAACCATCAATTTTTATACTACATAATTTAATTGACACTCATTGACTCCTTTAATATTTAGATCCATATATATTTCAACACGTTAACTTATTCTATACTATATTTACAAAAATAAAAGAAAATTAAAAAATCAATAGTAATAATAACAAGAATAATAATATTAATGAATATTTCTGGTTTTTACTCATCAATTTAAAATGTTAGCAATAAACAACAAAAATGTTAAATGACAGATTGCTAATAGATAGTAAATAGTATAAAACTATAGAAGCAGTAGTTGATATTTAAATGAATTTTATTTAATTATTATAGTTAAACCATTAATTCATAGCATGCTAAATCAAGAAGATGTCACGAAACCTATGTCAGACTATACTCTGTTTTAGAAAAAAAAAATAACCAAAAGGTAATAAAGAATGTAAATATATAAAATTAAATAAATAATAATATAAGTAATGGTGGTAAGTTTTAGTAGGTCATTCAATGATTCAATTTAAGAAATTATGAGTAATACAAATACTAGAGTATAATACTTATGTACATATATATATATATATATATATAAATATATAAGTACTATCATATGTAAAGATGCAGTGTGACCTTATTTATACTTTTTGTCATTTCTTATTTATCAAGTGACTACGACTGATCGAACAAAGAAGTGAGCATATATTTATTTATCCATTATTTTTTATATATCTACTGCGTAATAGATGAGATTATTCTATAATTTACGCATAAGAGTACGAAAACGGATATTTTTGATTTTTTCGAATAAGAGATAGTCGAGAAAATATATGGAGTAGTTTTTTATTTTATTAAGAGATCTCGCACACGTCCGCTAAGGATTGGCGTAAGAGTATTTGAATGGTGTAATGCACACGTGCAACGTATGTTTAGCAGTACAAAGTGCGAAGCGCAATTACCGTGAGTTTATCTTACTCTGTGAATCATTCTATGATCAACGCTGTCTTTTACTTGCTATTTAGCTCCAGTTCTTTCTTTGTAATTATTGTCTTTTATTTGTTTTTAGATTTATCTTTTGTTTTCTTAAGACGATTTTTATTAATGTATTTATTGTTTTTCTTTTTTTTTTTTTTTATTTCAAGAAGACATAATTTTACTTAATATTAAGTATCAATTTTTTATTAAAAAATATTTTCCACGTTAACTGATGATTAATGAAAGGAAATTATTTATTGGAACATCTTAAACTTCTTAAAAATGGTTTTCAATCGTCAATGAATTTATGAAGATTTCAGACGTTCGGATATTTTTTTTATAAATTTTTAATTTCCCGCGAAGAAAATAGTAAATTTTTCTAAAATCCGGGAAGTTATTGTATTCAGCCCGATTTTCTAAAATCGAGTTTTTCGAAAATAGAGGCGGCAATCGAAATAGTTTGTTGGCCGTCAACTTACCTAAAAATTTCAAATCAATCGAACAAATGAAAGATACGTAAGAAATAAAAAAAAAAATTTTTTTTTATAATTTTTCAGAAATGGCTAGATCGATTAATTTCAAAATCTATTCAGCTGTAGAACTCAATAAAACGCGTCGATTGCTGCCTCAACCATCTTAATCGGTTTATTCGTTCGAGAGATATCGTTGGTGAAATGGTTAAGAACGGTTTTCTTCAATTATCTTCAAAGTAACTTATCTCATCAGTTTCTAAATCATATCACCTCTAGAAAACAATTAAGTGCGTCGATTGCCACATCAAACGTCAAAATCGGTTGATTAGTTTAGAAGATATCGGCGTCGAAATGTTTGAAAAATAACATTTTATGTTAGTTTTCCCGAATAAATCGTCGTATATAATAAAGTTACATTCAAATACACAGAAAAGAAATCATGGCAGTTACAACAGCAGCTGGATTTAACCCTTCGGCACTCACTCAACCTGGATGAAAAAACAATATATGGTTAAAATATATAAAATCATACATGTTTACAACAAAAAAATATATGATAATATTATATTGTTTATTATAAAAAATCATATAGAGATTTTGGCCGATTTAATATAAAATTATATACAGTAGTAAATATATGTATTTCATATATGTAACTTATATGTTTTTTATAGTAAGCTATATATACATCTACATTTACCTTATAGTATATTGTATTGATATATTTCCTTTTATATTCGAAAAATATAAAATTTTGATATAAAATGAAATATATGGTAGCATATAATTTATATTATATATGGCATCATTTATTTTACTCGGTGTATGTATATGTATATGGGTATAATATATACAGTCGCATCGAATTAACTAATTTTGACAACTTTAACTGAAATTTAAAGAATATCTCGAAATTGAGATCTAATCTAATTGGAGTTGGTCATGTGAATAAGAATTTTTTTTCCATCCCCAATATAAATATATGTTTTTATGTATGATCAGAATACATTTTTCGTATATGATAGAGATATATATTTTTACATATATTTTGACTATATATTTTATTTTCATACGGGAAAGAGCACGACGCTGCCTTTTTTATATTTTAATGTTTTTCTCATAATTTTGACAATGTTAAAAACATAAAGTTGGAAAATCCAAACGTGCACAACTCATTTGCTCATTCAATAGTAAAAAACATTTTCCTAAACAAAAATGACTCAAAAATAAAAATCTGGAAAACTTTTGACCCTGCAGGCCAGCCTCGAAACTTCTCGCTTTTTTCAAGCTCGAAGAGCTCGAAAACGTTACTGTGAATAAACTTCTGAGCGCTTTGAGTTCAAAAATATTTATTACTGCCTCGTGTTTTTCTAGCTCGAAGAGCCCGAAAAGAAGTTGCCTTATTTTACACTACGAAAATTCAAAAAATCAAAAATGATTCAGAAAAAGTAATAACTCTTAAATTTTTTAACTTCCCGCTAAGGAAATTGTAAATTTTCGAAAATTCGGGAAGTTATTGTTTTCACCCCGATTTTCGAAAATCGAGTTTTCATCAGATGTCGACGTTTTGAGGTCCTAGGAAGCTATTCTGACTATTTTCAGAATGATGATGGTGAGTGTGTGTTTGTGTGTGTGTAAATTATTTGTAACTTTTTAACTAATGAATCGATTTGGATGGTTAAGGTGGCAATCAAAAGAGCTTGTTGGCCATCAACTTTCCTATATTTTTCTCAATTTATCTATAAATTGTCTTATTGAGAAGGTTTGCATGTTTAGGTTTCCACTTATTAAATTGGTGCATTACCGTACGATGGACGGTGTGGCTCAATAAGTTATAGATTAAATTGAACGGAATATAGTATAGTGCCGGATAGCTCAACTGGTAGAGCACTCGGCGCGATACCGATATGGTCTAAGTTCGATTCCCAGTTCGGGCTATCTATATTTTTCTCAATTTATCTATAAATGTCATTTAACTTGTTCTTTAGTTTAAATCATATTATCAACAAAAAAATTGAAAAATTACAGTTTTTAATATTTCTCTCGGATATTTTATATATTATTGCTCTGACATGAGTCAAAACTTATTTAAATCTTGATTTTGATCACTGACATTGATTTCTGCCTGAATACACTTATTTAATTGAACATAATCGGGAATAAAATTTCTAAAACCGCTTCTTCATTAATGATTTTCGATTTTTAAATTTACAAACTTTAGCATAAGACGTAACTTGTTAGAGCTTGAAAAGATTACAAAAGAACAACGGCATGTAATAGCATTTTCAAGCTCGAAAATATATTCACACTATTGTTTTCGAGCTCCTTGAGCTCGAAACAGCGGGAAGTTTTGGGCCAAATTTTTTTTACGATTATTGTTTATGAAATGCAAGGTTCGTCAGAAATAAATGTAATATCCCAGACAACATTCAAGTCAGAATGACTGCTTTACGAGGTCTTTTTGAAGAAGTCCTTAAGAAGTCTTATAATGACTTCTTAATGGTGTCATTTTTAAGAACTCTTAATGAAGAGTTCTTGAAGACTCCATAAATGAGACGTCAGTTTTGTGACATTTAAATGTATTCTTTTTTTAACTTCTTCATGAAGTCGAAATTAAGAGCTCCGTAAGACGTCATGGTAAATTCATAATGAAGTCTTATTTACGAAGTCAGAAAGAAGAACTCTCTGAGAACTCTTTTTAAAGACGTCTTACTGAGTTCGCTAGGTGGCTCATTCGAGATCTTGAGAACTTCTTAGAGACTTTTTTAAGATGTTGATGAGACGTCCAAATCATAAATAGGAACTCATTCAGAACTCATCAAGATGTCATTTTGCTATCTAGGATTGCAATTTCTGGTTCCTCGGATAATTCAAAATTATTTGAAATGATTTGAACTCTCCGATCATTTCAAATTAAATCAAGGAATCAGTAGTATGCGACATTATTTTCTAATTCAAGCTAATTTGAAATGATTCGAGTTTAAATACTTTCAAATAATTCCGAATTGTTCGGGGAACCAGAAATTGCAATATTATTTTCTAATTCAATTTAATTTAAAATGATTCGAGAGTTCAAATAATTTTGAATTGTCCGAGGAACTAAAAATAGCAATATTATTTTCTAATTTGATTTAATTTAAAATGATTCGAGCGTTCGAATTATTTCGAATAAATAAAATAACATTAAAAAAAAAAAAATTCAGGTTATAATATAATCGTTGAAGAACAAATTTTACTAACTTATTATTTTTCAAATATTTTAACTCTTATTTATTGTGAATAAATGCAACGATTAAATATTTATAAGAACAAAAAAACTATTCAACAGTAGTCATAAAATGATAATAATAATGAGGCAAGGGGCCCAGTTTCTGACCTTTTTAAAGTGCCAGTTGGGGTTATACTATAATAATTGATGTAAGATTTAATTTAATGAGAAAAATAATGACTCTATCGAATAGTTTATGATTTGTCAAATAATGTCATGCGCGTAAAATAATTATTTGAATTGAGTTAATAATTTAAATTGACGTTTTGAAAATTGACATCCAGAGACCCAGTTTCTGACCCTCAGAATTTTTCAGGTCGCAGTTTCTGACTCTCTCAGTGGCCTAGTTTCTGATCCTCAAATTACACAAACCATGATCAAGTTATGAAGTACTTACCAAGTTTCAATAAACTAAAACTATTATTTAGATAAATAAAGAAAATATTTATTATTACAAAAACATTATTTTTCAATATTTAAAATATAAATAACTAGTCACTTTAGCTAGCGTCTGTTCTAATTATTTTTCATCGTAGCTCGTTGTCTTGTTTTTTAAACTCTTGA
This sequence comes from Microplitis deprimator, assembly GCA_964016945.1. NCBI lineage: Eukaryota > Metazoa > Arthropoda > Insecta > Hymenoptera > Braconidae > Microplitis > Microplitis deprimator. The sequence goes on along the minus strand of OZ024715.1, from coordinate 2,914,998 downwards.
ATAAAAAAACAATAAAAAAGTTAATTCTGTCATAATAAAAATATTATTCAACTAAAAGAGTCATAGCAATTTAAATACTATCAAAATTGACATTATTTTTACAATAATTTTATCACTCTAAGAAAATGAACTTTCAAGATCTAATTATGATCTTTTATTTTTTAAAATAAATATACCCCGTTACAAAAACTATAATATGAGCGTTTGAGTTATACACTTTTTGATTTCCCAAATTTTTTCCAATTATATATTATAAATTATGGATTATCAAATTCGAATAAATTATTTTACATTAATGATAACGTGTGTGATAATTTTTATGATTCTAATATTTTAATGAATTGTAAAAAATATGATTATAAATTAGGTTTGAAATAAAAAAAAAAAAAAAAAAAAAAAAAGATATTGAGTAGTTTTCTCTATCTATTGTTACACCGCTGTAGAATATCGTGTAATGGTAGAGTAAAAATTATTCAAATGATAAATGATCTGAAATAATTGATCATGTATGTCACCTACGTTTCTACTTGCTTCGTAATGATCATCTTTTGTGTTTTCTAAAGGAGTTTTCTGAAGTAATAAATTGGAAGGATTTAACGATTTTCATTTTTTTTTTATAGTAGGTAAAAACGTGACTGAACTTTATAAAGAGTAGTTGTGTGAAAAAGGTCACGGTCGAATTTATGGAAACTCTACCTTACACATGCTTTTTTCTTGTTCTATGTTTCATTTGTATTTTTTTTTTTTAATCTTTGCAACTATGTCGATCAAGTGTATTTTATTATAATTTACATTGCCTTACATATTACTTAAGGTCATGTATGGCTTGATCAGGGCGTATATTGTTATACATGGGCATATATATAAGTGAACCATCTAATGTCTTACATTACGTATAACTTACAGAGTACCCGGGAAAAATATTTTTATAGAATTTTATAAAATTTTACCAGGCTATTTTCAGTATAAAATTTTATAAAAGGGTCTAGCCATACTTCCATAGCAAAACTGCCCCTAATAAGAACCTATATCTTAACCTATAGTCTATTGAAGAGGGTGATTATAGTAGTTGATCCAGTAGATATTAACTCTATATCTTAGTTATTTGAGGAGCTATTTAAAAAAAAGTGTCCAGAAACGACTTTTTTAAAAATGATATATCTTTGTTGGTTTTAAAGCTAGGAAGATAAAACCAATTCTAGTGTTTATGGTACACTTTATAGTTTATTTCATACCAGTTTCCTATAATCTAAGCCTGAATAAAAGTATTAAAAAAATACAAATTCAGATTTTGTTAATTGATTTCTATTAGATCTAATTGAGTTACCACTTAAGTGCTTAAGAATAATGGCACACAAAAGTATTTTCGAGCTCGAAGTTTTGGGGCTGGCCTGCAGGGTCAACCGATATAGAGATTTTTTTTCGCGATTAAATACTTTTTTTTTTTTAATAATAATAACTATCTGTAATATTTATAAAATTCTATTAAAAGTTTTTTTTTAACGGTCTTAAACAATCATGACATAACGATCAAGAACGACCTGACCGGTCAAACTCGCATCACTTGTCATATCACGATCTCTTCTAATTCTTGAATTTCTCACGGCCGAAAAGAGGTTGAAAAAAATAAGAAAGCCAACAACAAAAAATTCTCTAATTTGTATATCAGTAGACGGGATCTTGTAAATTAAATTCTAATGTGATACCAAACTAGCTTTTTACAACCTGAAGTCTATTCACAATCTCTACACTAAGCTAAAGGATCCAATTGACACCTAGGATTGGTCTTCAGTCATATATGAAATTCCATGCTCTTAGAGTTTTATTCAATTTATTCATTATACTGTAGTTTGGTCGTCCGGTATTAATAGCCACAGTGATTAATTTTAAAATATTATTTGAAAAACATTTAAATTGGTCACATAAATTATAACGGGGTAAATTTGAATTTACCGCGTACAATTTAAATTAAAATAAAATCTATTAGGTGCCGCGCGTATTGGGCCCAAGACAATTCATACCCGCGACAATTCATCCCCTGGCAGCTCATCCCCGACAATTCCTCTCTTCTTTTATTAAAGAATTTCATATCATTATGAAATTTCGCGCCGTTTCAGTGAAAATTATCGCAAAAATGATGAGATAAAGAAATAATTTGATTTTTTTTTTTTATGATATTGAATATTATTTATTTAGTTCAAGTTTATCTCTAATAATTTATTATTATTTCTGATTCATGTCATTAAATTATCTGTGATTAAAGTATGATAAATGACTGCGATAGTAATTTAGTTTACACATTAATTTATAATTTCAAGTAAAAATATCAATTATTACAGCGAATTTAATATGATTGATTGATTTAATTACTGTTATTGTCTATTGATTGTAGTTATTGCATTTTTGAAATTTGATCAAATGAAATAATTGAACGTTTAGTTTATTTCAAATCGACATATGAAAAATTTATTTGTGACATTCAACTATGTATAACTTTATCGAAACGTATTTATTAGTGTTAAAATTTATGTATTTAAAAATAATAATTTTTCATTCGAACCTATATTTATTTTGTTTGATTGACATTTTCAATTATTAAATTAATTATTTCATATGAATTCCATAAAATTTTTAAAGTGACGAATTGTCGAAGATGAGTTACTAAGGTATGAATTGTCGAGGATAAGTTGCCAGGGGATGAATTGTCGCGGAGATGAATTGTCGAGGATGAATTGTCCTGGGCCCAAAACGCAGTGAACCGAGTTACCCCGGGTAGGATGCGACTAGTCGACCGGGAGTGAAAATTTCAAATGTTCGTCCGTCAGTACCCCAATTAGAAGTAAGTAGGAGTTACCGAAGTCCGAAGACGCCCGAAGTCATGCGGGGAGTAAGTAATTATAAACGGGGACCGGAACGTGAAACGAAATTCATCATCGAAACGACCGGACCGTCGAGACATACAAGTGTAAGAAGCTACAAGTGACGAGACGCCATTAACAGACGCCGTGAGAAAATTCAGGTAATTATTAAATTGAGAGCTTGAGTTTTATTGTGGAACCAAGCGATAAATTGTTAAAATCTTCTATCAGATACCAGGCAGGTAGCCGGTATTTCATATGAATATTACTGATTGCGTCTGAATAACAGGTGAAGGAGAGAACGAGACCGGAGAATTGAGAGTTAGAAAGAGAGGAGAGAGAACGGGACCGAACGAGACAGAAAAACTTAATTACGAGACCGGGACGAGGACAGGACAAAACCACTGAGACAAGTACAGATCAGCGAAGGAGTCGTAAATTAAATAAACTAATTCGCAAATTAATAATTAATGAATTAAAACCGGAATTAAACTATGTGAAATAATCAATTAATAAACACCAGGCAGGTAGCTGGAGCTCTTGTGTAGAATATATTTCCAGGCAGGTAGCCGGAAATATTCTAGAAGTTTCCAGGTGAATCGTGTGATCCACGCATCGAAAACTGTCGAATCTAGTCATAAATAGCTAGTCGATAATATTAATTAATTATAAGTAAATTAAACAATAAAACAAATAAAATAAATTTAGGCCAGTAAATAAAGCCGTTTTTTTTGGTCAACCTCGCACTAAATTTCCGATCCAATTTCAATTTTTTTTAGGTTAAGGGTCACTTACCGACCATAAAATCACAAAATGCTGACAGAACCAGGTGGGGCTTCAATCGCAATCTTGAAGAAAAGTTTTTGGCTGATATCTCCGAAACTATGCACTTTGAGGCAAAAGTTAATCAGACCATTATTGTAGAAAATAAAATTTTGCACCTTTTATTTTTTGTAAACTTTTTTGTGAAACTCACCGTTTACGATTTATAGCCCATTTAATGAATCAGTTTTTCTATTTCGACCAATAACTCTTAATATATTGGATCAATCAATAAAATGCTTTTGTCCATTTTTTAAGTCCACTTTATTTTCTACAACTTTTGTTCTAAACTTTTTTTTCTAATGTTCATACTTTTTAAATTATAGAACGTTTAATGTTGAAATACCAGGCGTAAAGTCGAAAATTTCAAGGTACGCATAGAATATAATGGTACAAATTCAACAAACTAATTAAAAAAATCGGTCTATAAGTTGACCCTGCGTGCCAGCCCTAAAACTTCCTGCTGTTTTCGAGCTCCTTGAGCTCGAAAAAATCGTTGTGAATACATTTTCGAGCTTGAAAATATTTTTGTATGCCTTTGTTTTCGAAAAAAAAACGTTTTTAACCATTTTTTCTCCAACGATATCTCTCGAACGAATTAACCTATTGAGACGGTTGAGGTGGCAATCGACGCGTTTTATTGAGTTCTAGAGCTGATCACATTTTGAAATTAATTTATCTAGTTGTTTTTGAAAAATTTCAAAAAAACTAAAAAAAAATTATTTTTATAATTCTTTCGAAAACGGTTTCTCTTGAACAAATGAACCGATTTTGATGGTTGGAGTGGCATTCGACGTGGCTTTTAAAGCTTCAAAGCCCAGTTGATTTTGGAATCAATCGATCGAGTGAATTACAAGTTATCAAAAAAATAAACATTTTTGAAAAAAATTTATTTTTGGAATATCTCTGAATGAGCCTTACCGATCAAGCTTAATTTTTTACAGCTTTTAGATATTGACAAGCCGCGTCAAATGCCACTTTGACGATCAAAATCGGTTTATCCGTTCAAAAGTTACAGATATTTATATACGAACATACACTCGGACATCATCTTGAAATTACACAGAATAGCTAGAACCTCAAAATGTCAAGAGCTCTTAGAAATTCGATTTTCGAAAATCGGATCGAAACCAATAACTTCCCGAATTTTTAAAAATTTTTAATTTTCTTAGTGGGATATAGTTTATGTTCTTAAAAATTAATAGTTCATTTCCTTACCTGCAATAGTAATGAACTTTTTTATATTTTATTTTATTATATTTCGTACAACTAAAAAATATTAAGAAGTTATTTTATATTTGGATGCTACAATAAAATGAAAGAAAACGAAAGGGAAATATTTTTTAAAAATGTATTGAAAAGTTTTTTTCTGAAAAAACATAAAACAATAAAAAAATCGAAACTTTATCAAATTTTTTGCCGTTTCGGAAGAGTCGAAAATCCAATTGTATTCATTTATATCATTTAAAATTTATTATTAGAAATAGCAAGCAAATATAGAGGTATAATTTCCAACGCTATACCTCTTCGTCCCTTCTTTTGTGTAGACATAAAAGAAACGGTTACCCGCTATAGAAAAAACCTTTAGGCTGCCGCGTCACCCACCGAGCGCCGGCATTCCAACATTAAACGTTCTATAACTCAAAAAGTATGAATATTAGAAAAAAAAGTTTGGAACAAAAGTTGTAGAGAATAAAGTGGACTTTAAAAATGGACGGAAACATTTTATTGATTAATTCAATATATTAAGAGTTATTGGCCGAAATAGAAAAACTGGTTCATTAAATGGGCCATAAATCGTAAACGGTAAGTTTTACAAAAAAGTTTACATAAAATAAAAGGTGTAAAATTTTATTCTCTACAATAATGGTCGAATTAACTTTTGCCTCAAAGTGCATAGTTTCCGAGATATCGGCCAAAAACTTTACTTCACGATTGCGATTGAAGCTCCACCTGGATCTGTCAGCATTTTGTGATTTTATGGTCAGTAAGTGACCCTTAACCTAAAAAAAATTGAAATTGAATCGGAAATTTAGTGCGAGGTTAAGTGCTTTATTTACTGGCCTAATTGTCTCGATAAAAATAAGTGTAAAAAGTCTAGCGGTTACAATCACTAATAATAATTAAATTAAGTAAAAATTAAGTTGATTAATAAACAATAATTAAGTAAAGAAGATAAATAATTAAGGAAATTAAATGTATAAAATAAGAATAAATAATTATTGTGATAAAAAGTACTTGAAATAAGCTACGTGGAAAACGTATAAATTGCAGCGGGGTGAACTTTGGGTATTAGAATTTTGGGTGAAGATGTTAGTGAAAAATGTCACGGATTAGTGAGTAGAATAAGTAGTAGTAAAAGTGAAAAATAAAAGGAATTGATAATAATTATGATAAAGGGAAATTAAAATTAAATGATAAATTAATTATTTCTTTCCAAATTAACTAATTTGTTTAAAATCGGTGGGAAAATTTATTTTAAAATCAGTGTGTGTAAAATAAAGTCCAGGGGACTGAGTGAGTGTGTGTGTGAAATAGTTGATTAAGTCTCGCAAAGGTTAAGCGATTTTAAAAATTAGTAATGTAAGGTCTTGCGAAGGTTAAGCGATTTCAAACTTATTAGTTAAGTAAAAAGTTTAAAGGTAGTTGGCAAATCATTGTGTGAGTGTGTAAAATGTCAAAGGTAGTTGGCTAATTTAATAAATGAAATAATGCGGGATGATGAATAAATTAGGTTTAAGTGAAATATTGCGGGTCAATAAATAAGGTTTATAAAAGGTTCTAAGGTTTATAAAGATTATAAGGTATATGAGGTTTATAAAAGGTTTCTAAGGTTTATAAGGTCAATAAAGTTATAAGGTTTATGAAGGTTTATAAAATTTATCAAAGTTATATGGTTAAAAAGGTTTATCAAATAAATAAATGGTTGAAATTGTCAAGTTAATAATTAAATTATTTCTAAATTATCATTCTTCATCCTTCGCTTACAATTAAATAAATTACACCGACCCTGATGATCTAAGATCCGGCTCTGGGAGGCCGTTATCACTTCCAGTGGCGCCCTTGAAAAAAGGACGACCAGAGTAACAGCTTAGCCCTGTTATAAAATATACTTCGAGTCAAATTTCTACACGTGGTCATTTGGTAAAGCTTAAATTAAATCGAATCGTGCCGATAAAATCTGTGAATGTCGCCGCATCGTTGCCGTTTATTTTCTGTAATTTTCTATCACCGAGGATTGGGCCTACATCGTTGCTGCCACGTCTGCTGAGGGTCATTTTTCACCCACACCTTCAAAGATGGAGCACGCAGTAAGGTGCAGCGTAAGTGGGATTCCGTTTTCCCCAATCAAAATTATACTTGGTCTCCTCCCGCGTAAATTAAAATATTAAAAACTTCTATACTAAATTTGATCTATAATAATTCAATAAAATAAAATTGAGGAATTCTTGTATGTCACAAATTGGGAAAAAATTGATTAGATAAAATATTGTAAAATCAATTCTTTACTGAATGAACCACCAGACTCCTTTCCTTTCCTTCGATAACTTATAAGCGCAGATTTCAAGGGAACGAGGCGAACCCCCTAGCTCACAAACAAATTTATTAAGAATAATTATAAGTAACCTTAGGCCAGGACAAGAGCTAGCCCCAGTAACAGGCCACCGGTTATAAATTAAATTGGACAGACTAAACATAAATTGTGTAGAAGACTGAGTTATCATAAGAACGACCGTAAAAATATTATTTTATTAAAAGAAAACAAAACGGCATTAGCAACTCATCACTTTGCTTCAGGACACAGTTTCCACTGTGATGATATAAAAATCTTAGATGATGGTATTAACTAGTTCAAGAGAAATGTCAGTGAAATATTACAAATCCCATTGCATAAGACGATAAATTTCATCTCTGATACCCAGAACCTGAGTAATTACCACTTATAAATAATAAGAAGAGCATAAATAGAGGGAATTTCAATAGCTGCAATAAAAATAGCAATAATCATGGCCATAGAGATGAAAATGTTGGGAATGATGATGATAATAATAATAATAATAACTAACAATCCTAAACTCAATAATAATTTAAATGATTAGATACTACAATGTAAGAAATGATAAGTACAATACCAAACCATGTGTGTACGGTCGTATGCGTATAAGATACTATACTAACATATGTCTTGGAGCTAGACTTAAGTCAAATAATTTTTCTACTTGTGTTATCTCTAATCTGTTGCTGTATTAATTATTATGACAGTGTTATATATACGTTTCAATAATATTAAAACCGAAAAAAGGTTTTATTATTTTGTAAAAATCAAACAATTGTAGCTGTTGTATGTGCAATAATTATGACAATACTATTACAACATTATGGTTAGTAATTAGAACTGCGGGGCTGGCAATAGCCTATCGAACAAGGTACTTGCTTACCACAGCGTTGGACCAGGTTCGATTCCGGCATGAACCAATGAATTTTATTTTTCACAATACTATTTATGTGCATTACATTGGCAGGTCTCTGGTGGTGGAATACCGACGATTTTTCGAGCGAGTGGAAGTGGCGCCGACTTAATTACAATATGATAGCGGAACACAAAAACTCGATCGAATCTGCAGGACTCTGCTGCCTCTATGACTAGGCTAGCGGGTGGGGCTTCTTATCAAAGAAGAACACCTGTATCGGCCGAGCATTGATGGCGGCGGAGGCCCATAAACATTCGCAGAACCTCTAGCTTTGGTGTAAGCCAACGTGTCAAAGCAATAATAGAGAGGGAGTCCTCCACTACCAACGTTGCCCTTAGATAACAGGCATCCTCCATTATATAAGTGCCTTATCTTACACAGTGGGCTCTGTAGGATGGACCATAAAACACCCACATTAACTTCCTAGGAGACATAATTTCGGATGACAAGGACACGACGTAAGATGGCTACGGCAGCTGGAAGCTAGGACTCATAGCGACGGGAGTACGACGGTGGGCTTAGCTAATGCTAGGTCCCGGTTCTTCCTGAATTAGTGGGGACTGCCGACAGCGGCTGTGTCCCGCGACGTGTTTCCTTAGACTCGGGGCAGGGAATCACCGAAATAAAAACTATGTCTCCTACAACAGTTAAATTATATATAATTGTCGGAAGGACAGTGGGCTTGCTAAGTTCATTGTTAGGTGAATGGCAAAAACGTAAGGCCTAATAGCAATGATCACCAGGACCGCGATCCTCTCCGGTAACTATAAAAATTGTCCTCAATGGGCCCGGGTACAATTGCTAACACAAGCTGAGTGCCCGGTTAAAATTCAATTCAATTCAATTAGAACTGCTTTTGTTATGTTGTTGTTTTTAAAATACAGAATTTACTTGTTAGACATGGAATTGATATGTTTATATCCTGTTTATCATTTTAGAGCTTGAGGAAGCATGGATAAACATACGGAGCGACGCTCTTAATGATATGTACACTAGAATGGACCAAATAAAATCGATATTCTTTTTTTTAGGCAGGGAAATCAGGCAGACACTCACGAAAAAAAAATCCTAGTAAAATTTCAGTTTGATATGTCCATTTTTCAGTTAGCACTCGCGTAAATAAGAACTTTCCGAAAATCAAATTTTTTGTCCCAACTCAATGTTCTATAATTCATTAAATATAACTGATTCAAAAAGGTGCTATTTTAGAAGGGATTAAATTCTCTACAAAAGAAACTTTTGATCGAATAAAATATACAAGCCATTTTTTTCTGTAGTCATTTGAACCTAATTTTTTTTTTTAAATTCACATTGATATTTACTATTAAACGCTTAGAAAACAATGTTACTATGTATGAAACTTATTGAATTCAATTTTTCTAGGAACCTTTATGATTTAAAAAAATAGTTTTCATACTTAAAGTAATAAAACTAACATTGAACTAAAGATATTAATGATTTTTCGAATGATACTTTTTTTTCTTTTTGACGTTTTTCGCATTCCCTAGTGAATCGCTATCTACTAAGTATACATCAAATATACACGGTATATACACGGCGAATATACACCAAATTTACACCAAAATTTTTTTCTAAGTCCCATTCTCATAAAAATTTTTAAGAGCTCTAAACAAATTCAAAAATTTTTCAATATAGATGTACAAATACATGGAGTGAGCATCAGGTACTGAAACATGAGCAGCTACGGGTTTTGTTCTGAGGACCTCAAAAATTTTTTTAGTGTATACTTCGTGTAAACTCTGTGTATATCGTGCGCATATACACCATGTAAATTCAGTTTAAACTTTGAGTGCGTCTGGTGTATACTCAATATGCACCGAGTATACACCAAATAAACCCCTAATTTACACTGACACTAGGTATACATCGAGTTTATACTAAGTTTACACGGTGTATATGGATCCGCTAGGGCTTAAATTTCTATTGATTCTTATCTGTAATAGAATATCGTTCATAATTGTTATTTTGAGATTTTAATACTGCAAACAATTTGGAAATTGTTACGATAGGCAACAACAACATCTAATAAGAATTAAATAGTTAATTAATTAATTGATTAGTGTGTAGCTAGTACAGTTTATGTTTGCAATCAGTCCTCCTGACTAATCATAAGCTTTTAAAAACCAGTAACAGAATTGAAAGAAAATTTTTCGTACGTTGGAACATCACATTTTCCTTTAATAGAATTTTTATGGGTATTTAATTATGATAAACAAAATATATATTTATCGATAAAGTAATAATTTTTGATAAGCAGTATAAGAATCTCAACATCACAATTATGAACGATATTCTAATGCAGAGAATATTTAATAGAAAGGTTAAATGCTAAAAACGTCAAAACGACAGTAAAGTATTGCTAGAAAAATCGTTAGTATCAATGGTTTAGTGCTTGTTTTATTACTTCAAGTATAAAAACTATTTTTTTAGATCGTAAAGGTTCCTAGAAAAATTGAATTGAATGAGTTTCATACATAGTAGCATTGTTTTCTAAGCGTTTAATAATAAATCTAAATGTAAATTTTGAAAAAATATTAGGTTCAAATGACTGCAGATAAAATCCCGACTAGAAATTATCCCCAAGCATGCATTGGGACCCCATTGGGTATTGATGGAACAAGCCCGATAGGGTTATCCCTATTGAGATATGATTGGTAACATATCGGGTAAGCCCAACATTAAAATAAAAAATTGCTATTGGGTTCACCCAATTAGAATAGGATTGGGAACATGTTGGGTAAACCTAATGCTAAAATTAATGACTCGATAATGGGTTTGCTTGATTGGGATATTTTTGGGAACTTGTTGGGATGACTCAACGTCAAAATTAATAACTAGCTGTTGGTCTTACCCAATTAGGGAATAATTGGGAACACGTTGGGAAAACTAAACATGAAATTCATAAAAAAAAAAATTTATTACTTTTAGAAATTAAAAATAATTTTTAAATGCAAAATATTTACGTTTTATTATGTATTTTTACATAAAAAAAAAACAAAAAAAAAAAATTGATTTAACTTTAAAAATACAGAAAAAAAAACTAAACTATAGCAAAACATATTTTTGATCTCTTGCAGATTATAAATTTAATTCTAAATTTGAAAAAAACTAAAACTTTAAGGTAAAAATAATCCATATGAAATATCTATTACTATCATATGCTTATATATTATTATATGTAATGATAAAAATCAAATAGTTGAGTATGTTAACACCATTGATGCACGTGGTGACAAAATATTGTGACTATAATACAAGCGTAGACAAGTTCAGACAGGTCCGCGCATAAAACAAGTAACTAGTGGACACAAAACCATATACACGTGACTCTTGCATTGGAAAACGTTCTAAGTAACTCATCAAGGAGTAATTTTTTTGAATCCTTTACAGTTACAATACCGTGCAATTTAATTGATAAAAATAATAATAAAAAAAAGTGCTAGTGCAGTGCAATATAATTGATAAAAACAATAATAAAGTGCGGGTATAGTGAATTTAGGTTATAAAAATAATAATAAAGTGCTAGTATAGTGAATATAGGTTATAAAAATTATGTCTCGTGCAAAGTGAGAATTTATAAAATAATTAATTTTTTCAACTTCCCGCTAAGAAAATCGATTATTTTCAAAAATTTCGGGAAGTTATTGTTTTCACCCCGAATTTCAAAAATCGAGTTTTCATCAGATGTCGACATTTTGAGGTCCTAGGAAGCTATCCTGACTATTTTCGGAATGATATCCGAGTGCCTGTATATATATTGTGACGTAACATTAGCGAGGAGATGGAGTTGAAGGTGGAGTAAGTGTGAGTCTGTGTGTTAGAGAGGGATAGAGCTAGTATGTGTGTCGAGTTGGGTGTAGTAGATGAAGAGTTGAGAGTATGGTGTATGTATGTGCGGTGAGTTGGGTGTGTTGAGAGTACGAGTAGGTGTACGGTACGGGGTATGATTTGGAGTGTCTGTGTGGTGGAGCGTGACTGTAGCGGGGGATATCTAGCTGTGTCGCGGATAGTAGCTAACATAACGTGCCTCCCGACCAGCGATGATGACTGGGCCTAGGCCTAGCCCTCGGGGTTGACGTGGTGATCACGCAGGAGCGACTGAGATGTCGCCGCCCCTTCGTGTTGATACCCGGAATTAGCAGGGGTATGTGTACGTTTATTTGGGAATGGCAGGCCTCGTTTGCGATGCTCGAAGAAGTCAAAGATTCGCTGGCTTCGGATATCACGGGGAGTGACATTGCGGGAGGACCCATGAGTCCACGGCTTGCATGTAGTGGGGGAAGAATGGATGGAGAAGCGAGAATGGGAGAGTGACTGAAAGTAGTAGAGCGTGCGAGTGAATGGAGTGGGAGATGAGAGAAAAGTAGTTGAGGAAAGACCATGGTGTCAGAGAAATGGAATTCGGAGTCGCTCGAGTACGAGCCGACCCAGGAGTCGAGTTTATAGTTCTGGAGCGAGTGGTGGCGAGTCGGAGAGTCTCTGAGGTGGACCTCGACCGCAACCCTAGACTGTCATTTTTGGAGCTTGTGGCTCCGTGTATTGTGCTCCTGGAGCCGTTTGCCGTGTTAATTGTTGTCGCGAATTACCGCATTATTTATTATATTTTTTTGTATAATTTATTTAAAAGAGTGTTTGTGATTTGACGTCCACGAGAGGTTCCCAATGGCGTACATTAGAGACAACCTAATTTTCGTATGAGACCGAAAAAAAAATATCGATTTCATTTGGCACATTCCAGCATGTATATATATATATATATATATATATATATATATATATATATATATATATATATATGTGTGTGTGTGTGTGCGAATGTGGCAGTGTGAGTTAACCGTGTTTCTGTAACAGTGTCATATGCTTCTTTAAGCTCTTCCGTATTTAAACTTATTAATAATAGATTAATATAAGTTATAACTGCTATTTACCTACTTGTTTATTAATCTATTATAATTCTTTACCAATTCCATGAGAAATCTTTGAGCCTAATATTTTATTTAACATTTTCAAATGTCTCAATATTCACTTCCGCCGTTTTTGATAATTTTAATGAATTCATAAGTCTTGAATTTCCGATGAATTGTGTAAGTTTTCATCGATACATATTTGTTACGTACTTATGTATATTTTCGTTTCTAACCCCGTTCACTCAAAATTAGTTTATAAATCCGAGATTTTAGTATTATGCGATTAAATTAGTATTGCTCGTAAATTTTTATAAAAATATATAAAGATTCTCACAGTATTTAAATCGTGGATTCAGAATCTTAAATTGAAAAATCGACCTTCAAAAATTGGCTTTAACCTTAGTAGAAATAAACAAGAGCCACCTTTGTTTGAACTAAGCGCCACTTACCGAAAAGTCAGGATGGTGCTGAAAAATTTTTCGAAAAATCTACCTTCCATTCTGGCTGCCAGATGGCATTTTTTATAAATTACAATTAAACACGAATGATTCAGATATTAATTTTTAAAAGAGTTCTCGTGATAAAAAATACAACGTCAATAAAAAAAATTAAGTCAATAAGTCGTATTTTTCGGAAGTTATCATGCTCAGCCAAGTCCGAGTACCACGATTGGTGCAACTACATATTATATTGAAAATTGTTCCTTAATAAATTCCTTTACATTTGATATATACTTTCAACAACTTTGGTGTATTATAAAGGAGGTAAGGAAGATTCAAAATCAGTGAAAGGGCCGTAGCTGAATGAGTGGCAGTGGGGCACACTCAACGCTTTCACAATTAAGTAGTGCAAAAAAATTATTTTTATTTGTCTCACCTATTAATTTTTGTACTAACCCTAAAATCAATGTGAACCATACATTATTTTACTAGATTAACAAGAAATACATGTAGTGAGTAAAAATTATAAATCGAATATAATGCACACCTCAGATCAAAAGATGTTCATGAATAAATCAACTGAAAACAAAAATCTAATACATTAATAAAAATGTAAAATAATTCAAAGTAAAATTAAGATGGTCATGTAAACTTAATTTCAAGAATAATTCCCACGGTCTCACGTATAAACGGTTACGCAGAAGTTAACCAATATCTACTCGCAATCCGGAAGGCACGATATGAAGCTGAATAATGTCGTCTCATCTGTCATCTACGAGTATCGTGCCAAGAGAACACTCGAGGTAAGTTAGTTTCCACGTGTCGCTTCCGGAAAGTGAAACCGAATTGTAACATTACCCTCTCCCCCCAACACACACACACACACACACACGTTCAACAAATTTGATAAACCGAAATAAGTTACAGGGTATACCGAGAAGAGTACACTATACATACTCAGTACTAATAAGTACTCTCTCGTATCTAGTCTCTTGTTTTAAATTCAAGATTTAATTCCTCTTCATCGTCTCTAGTGTCTTTACTCAAGTCGTTCCTTAAACTCCCACGTGCAAGTTGAAGGTTACTAACTGATAGTGTCTCACCTAAACATATAATAATAATGATAACGTATACTGTTATTAGACAGATGATCAATAGATGTGCAATGAACTGAATCTGGACATTTAAATGGACGTATGGTACAAAATATTAAATTTAAAATAAATAATAATAATAAATGTACTTGAGGTCACCAGGAAATTACAAACTGATACACATAAGGTAGTACCAACTTGTTTGTATATATATATCTTTAATTTTTAACTTTCATTACATATTTTTTTATAGTAAACATTTGTGTCCAGACTGACTCATACGCTTAACTGCTGACAAGGAGTGTGTGTACTTTAGTAGCCTTGGGTTAGACAGCGACAGATTAACTGACGACTGATTGCGACATCATTAGACCACAGTTTAAACTAACCATATGTATCTTTTGAACTACCATTAATGTACTCACATTTATAAATGTACTTCGAAGTTATAATTTATTATTATTATTATTATTATGAGTGATACACGTGCTTTCATTTGAAGTTCTAGTTTTTGTTTAATTAATTAAATATTATTATTCTTGAAAATGAAAATTTATATACAAATGAGTTTATAATATTGATATATATTTGAAAAATAAAAAATCTCATAAACGTGTACGCAATAAATATTATTATAATCCAATAAGTATTTTTATTTATGAAAGTGAGGTTATACATTATTGATCAACAGTATGAATATCAATAAGGAATTTATTTGTGCCAGATGCAAGAAGAAAATTTGTCGTACAGTAGAGTGTTGTACAGTATGTCTACGTGATTTTCATCCACGATGTTCTAATTCGACAATTCATAAAATTTTTGATAAGGATAATCAACTTATTTCATGCCCAGGCCCATTTGAAATTTATAACCTTAAATCCTCCGGCAAGAGAGAATTTAAACGTCGCAGAACTCTAAGTAATAATTACGATAGTGAAGAAATTATTAATGCAACATTGGATATCGGTGATAATGAAAATAATATTACTTGTTTGGATTCTAACATTATTGGCAACTCTGATGTAAGTATTACTGACAAAGTACAAGATACCATAGAAAGTGCTGTACATAAAATTAATGACCAAATTAATAGTTTAGACAAGAACAATTTCACATCTTTGAAAAGTCATATAAAAAATTGCATTAAGGAAGAATTTTGTAGCTTAAAAAATATAATTACAGAAATTGTTTGCATAGAACTTAATAAATTTACTGCTGTTTGGAAGTCTGAAATGCTAAGTATAAAACAAACATTGCAGGATAACAGTAATAAGAACAATCAACGAGAAAGCTATTCTAATGTTGCTAAAGAAAAATCTCAAGTTCATTCTTACCCTGGAACAAGAAAACATAGTACCCAATTGTCTTCTGAACGACTAGTGATTAAACCAATAAGTAATCAACAAGGAAGTCCAATAATTATTCAACAGCTGAAGGATAGCATTGATGTCATTAATCTAGGGGTCAGTGTAAATAGTGTTAAAAGTCATCACAGTGGTAAGATAATTATAGATTTAGAAAAAGAATCAGATAAGAATATTATGGCGAACGAAATAAAAAATAAGTTAAGCAATTTATATGAAGTTAAAGAAGTAAGTAAGAATATGCCTAAATTAAAAGTTGTTGGACTTGAAGATAATATATTAAATATGAAAGAAGATACTTTTATCGTTAATTTAGTCAAACAAAATGAGCTGGAAAAGATTCAATCTAATCTACCTTTGATCAAAGTGGTTAAAAAATTTTCAACTAAGAAGGGATACGGTTCTATTATTCTGGAGGTTTGTCCAATAATACACAATATTCTAATTCAAAAAGGTAAAGTCAAAATTGGTTGGAATAATTACAAACTATACAACTATATTAACGTGATTAGATGTTTTAAATGTTGGGGCTTTAATCATTTCTCAAAGAATTGCTCCAAAACCGAAGTGTGCAGACTCTGTTCCGAAATGCATAATGAAAAAAACTGTAAAAGCGGTATAATTAAATGCATAAATTGTAGTAATTTAATTAAAAAATTTAAATTGAAAGACTGGGATTATAATCATAGTGCAACTGATCGACTTTGTGGATGTTATGCCAAGATGTTAAACAAAGAACAAATTAATATCTGTCGTGAAGAGCTATAGCTACCGAATCCTAGTCAAGTAAACATACCAATGAATAAATATCAATTAAAAGTGATTTGTTTAAATATATGTGGAATGCTGAGACACTTAGATCTATTATTAGATTTAGTGAATAATAAAAAACCAGATATTTTGTGCTTGACAGAAACTCACATAACTGAAGATATTAATGACTTTGAATTGAATATTAAAAACTATAATATAATCCGAACAAACTCTACTAGCAGAAGAACGGGTGGGGTTTTAACATATGTCAGAAGTAATATTGAATTCAAAACTATTCATAATGATAACAAATTAATTGATGGTACTTGGTTTCATGTACTACAATTATTGGGTGCATCTAATACTACTACTATTTGTAATCTTTACCGATCACCCAATAGTTCTATGAGTGAATTTTGTACAAAAATGGTTACATATATAGATAATTTATTAGATTCTACAACTATTAAAGATATAATAATAACAGGAGATTTTAACATAGATGTCAGTAGTGACTCGCATTATAGTCGTAAATTAAAGAACGAACTTGCTTTCTTGGGATTTAAACAAAGAGTTACAGAACCAACTAGGCAGACAATACACTCTGACACAATAATTGACTTGGTTTTTTCAAATTGTAATATTTTAACGAAGGTACTAACGTCACCTAGAGTATCGGATCACAACACTATAATGTTTAATATTGAGAATCATAAGTTTATTGACATAAATCCAGAATTTTACTATGCAAGAGATATGAATAATTTTGATAAAGATATATTCCAGTCTGATCTAAGATCTAGACTGAAGAATATACCAGAATTGATAAGTTGTGATAATTTGAGTGACTCGAATAATTTTAATGATATTGTAAATAGAATAATCTGTGATATAAATACTAGTCTTAATAAATTGGCGCCGATTAAAAAAAAATGTATAAAATGTCACTGGCATGGTAAACCTTGGATTGATAAA
Source organism: Microplitis deprimator (assembly GCA_964016945.1). Classification (NCBI taxonomy): domain Eukaryota; kingdom Metazoa; phylum Arthropoda; class Insecta; order Hymenoptera; family Braconidae; genus Microplitis; species Microplitis deprimator. The sequence continues at coordinate 2,897,292 of OZ024715.1, read as the reverse complement.
AGTATTATTTGTAAAATTAAAATGCGTGATAATGCTTATTATACTGCTAAAAAAACCAAAAAATTAAATGATATTTTAAATTATAAAAAAATAAGAAATGATATCGTAAAAGAAATAAGAAATGGTAAACGTGAATATTATGAACAACAGATAGATCTAAATAAAGTTAACTCGAAATTAATGTGGAAATCTTTAAAAAATCTTGTTGGTGACAAGCATACATCGTCTACAACTCTTGATTGTGTTAATTTTGAAGGTAGTATTATAGCTGATCATAAAATTATTGCTAATAGATTAAATCTCTATTTTATTAATAGTGTAGATTTAATTATAAATGATATAAACTTTAATCAACAAGTTTCTGATTCGGCTAATAATATTATAATAAGTAAGCAGTGGACCAATTTTGAAATGATTACTCAATCTCAACTATCTAAAATTGTTAAAAGTTTAGAAGATAATAAGGGTTCTAAACTAGAAATAAATTCAAGTATTATAAAATATGTATGGGAATCTGAAAAAAACATCTTTTTATTTATGATTAATAACTCTTTAAAGATGGGAATAGTCCCGAACGACTGGAAAGTTTCAAAAATCACACCTATACAAAAAATAAAAGACAGCATAAAAGTTGAAGACCTTAGACCTATAAATGTATTACCAATTTATGAACAATTACTGGAAGAAGTAGTTAAAGTACAACTACTTAAGTATTTAGATAGTAATGATATTTTATTCAGTGAACAATCGGGATTTCGAGTTGGTTACTCATGTGAAACCGCTCTACAGTATAGTTTTATTGATTGGCGTAAAGATCTAGACAATGGTTTATTGATTGGTGTTATATTTATTGACTTTGCTAAAGCATTTGAAACTATAAATAGGATGTTATTGTTGAACGAATTAAAAAACCTTGGAATTTCGGGTACGGTACATGATTGGTTTAGGTCTTATTTAATTGGAAGAAAACAAAAAGTTAAGTTTAAAAATGTTATATCTGATGAGCAGGAAATTAAACACGGAGTTCCTCAAGGTTCAAAATTAGGCCCTTTACTATTTATCATATATATTAATGGAATAATAAAAATTTTTAAGAGGTTGGGTATAAATTGTCGTTTATTTGCGGATGATATGATGCTGTACTTTAGTCATAATGATATAAATTATATAGAAAAAGTGTTAAATAGATCATTAGACTTGTTAAGCAAATGGTTAAAAGAAAATCAATTAAAACTAAATATTCAAAAAACAGTTTTCACAGTAATCCATGACAAACGTAACAAAAATATAAAGCGAGCTTGTAAATTAAGAATTGATGGTGCTGATATTCAATACGTGAATAAAACTAAATATTTAGGTGTCATCATTGATCATAATTTGACATTTTCGGATAACGCAATATATGTAGCTAAAAAATTAGCAAAGAAAATCAGTTTGCTCTCAAGATTACGTGATTCCATCAGTAATTTTGCGAAAACTATTATATATAAGTCTATTGTAGCACCACACTACGATTATTGTAGTACTGTAATGTTAAATTATAATCAAAGTGAATTGGATATTCTGCAGAAACTCCAAAATCGCGCTATAAGGGCAATTTTAGGAGTAAATAAATACACAAGCATAAAATTAATGCTGGATACATTGGGCTGGATGTCAGTCAAACAAAAGTTAATGTTCAACTGTTGCTTACTGGTCTATAAAATGGTTAATAACTTAACACCATCATATCTATCTGATCAAATTGATTTTATATGTAGCAAACATAGTTACTATACACGAAACAATATAAAGATTGAAATTAAACATACACGAACAAAAACAGCTGAAAAGTCTATTATATATAGAGGATTTATGTGGTATAATGATCTACCAGTAAAAATAAAAGAAGAAGAGACAATTGTTGCTTTCAAAAGATCTCTTAAATGTCATATTAAGAATAACTTTAATGTCAAATAAATACTGATTATTATAATTATATAAAGTTGATAATAATGTAGCAAATGCTAAATAAAGAACTCATTACATTATT